>JAJIZL010125166.1:92722-113080 GCA_023969395.1 Amblyomma maculatum
GGGGGGGGGGCGGGGGGTAGGTGGGTGGGTAGGTGGGTGGGTGGGCGGGTGTGTGCGTGCGTGCGTGCGTGCGCACCCTATTGGGTAAATAATTTCGTGCGCTTGTGAATAGCGTATACTATGTAGCGTTTTACAAATTAACGGCGACTCGGCAATGCCAGGACGCCACTTGGCACTCTACAGTGCAGCAGCGCTGACTGGATGTGCTGCGAGTACAGACTGTTCTCGCTCTGAAAAGAGGTTACCTTCTGCGTCGAATGCACACTAAAGGTCTTGCACAATAAAGATGGATCTAAGTATTCCTATTTATTTTACCAGCGCGCAAGATGTTCATATTCACCTTGTCATTACTTGAATATTGGCATTTAGAAGCCGGGGTTAGTCACGAAATTTCGTATTGGCTTGCCTGAAAGCCGGATAATCTAAAGCTTGCGAGCCTCATAATGAATAATCATTCGCCGTCTTTATTCAACCTAAACTATCGGTCGTCATTAAGAAAGGAACCACGTAAACTAACCGTGTACAAGGACAGCTGAGAGCAGGCGCTGGTTTTCTCCTTTTTTCTCTCTCTCTCTAGCAGCTCATTTGAGGCGCGCACATTCTATAAATTCGCGCCGTCAAGATTCATATGAGTCAAAGCAATTTATCAGCCTTACCGTTAATGAATACCCGTAGCATAAACAAAACATTATTAACTATTTCATTGTTTCCTCGTCCTGGTGACACATCGCTTAATGTCCGATGTTTTGTTTTTTAGGTAGGCTACCTGATGCCCATCCAGTTCACTGCCTGCTGGCAAAGTAGACGACTTGACCGAGATGAGCCATTTAAGGGTCATTAACTGAGCACAGCTACTCGAGATCTCTTTTAGGATTCTCCTCGGTGCTAGTAAGATTCATTGGGAGCCAGCTTTTCACCTCAGAAGAAAATAAATGTGCCTGGTTTGGTGCCGCATGGAACAAGGACCGCTCAAGGAACGCTAGAAGAAAGCCAGGAGCTGCGGCGGAAGAAATACGTTATGGGGTACATAGTACACTGCGCAGTCTCCAAAGGCAAGTGAAAAAACAGAGTATAACGAAAGGTTAGCGGTTCACACACAAACGAAAATAATAATAATTGGTGAACATTTAAGGCCAGCCTTCAACGGCATGACACAGCAGCGTTTAAGGTTGCCATCAGAAGCTCCTGCGGGTCCTCGTTCGCATAAACTCACCCCGTCCCCCTCCCTCCTCGATTTGCAATCGCGCCGAACTCTGATAACTTGAGCTGTTGTTTCAAATCTCCTGCCGTTTCCTGTTTTGTTCCATGATTGGGGAACTTACACATCCGAGCACGCCAATCACAATTTGAATTGTTGGTTAAAATCTCCTGTAAGTCAGTGAATTTCTGTGTGGTTGCGAGATTGCAATCCCTGCTTTAATTATTGCCTCTCTAATCTCGCACATACATTCATCATTCAGTCGTTAGCTAAGACGGTATGTGAAAGACGATGATAAATATATGTAACTCCCCTCTCTAACCAGATCGCACGAACTTATGTATTTGCATGGCCTTGGTAGTAGGTTTGACTCTGGAACCAACGGTACCAGTTTCGATCCTCATATCACCCATCCTAAATTTACTTTTCAGCGCATGCAGTTCATTTGCTTTTCATTTACGCCGCTCCAAATGTGGCGTCAAACCTCTTCGATTCTGATTTCGTCATGCCGGTGCCGCCAGCGTTATCCTCTCTAAGGGAACCTTAGCGATTTCGTCGCGCTAAGTAGGGCAAGTGGCAGCAAAAGGATTAAGAGAGAGGGGGAGGGGGGGGGGGGGGGGAGGGGGTGCAGAGTGGAAGGGTGGGAGAGCAGGAGGCTGAACAACAAAGATAAAGCGCGACATTCTAAGAGACGATATTTGTAATGTTATTGATGAAAAATGAATTCGGCGGCTTTGAGCTTGCGCTTGGTAGTGTGGCATCCTGCGACAGATTAGTTTCCCGTCTGGCTGTCAAATAAAAGCTTGACCTTGAAAAGGTGTGCATTTCCTCCTGAAATGGCTCACAGTAAATGTAAGAAGTTTCTCGCCTTTTTTAATTTTTTTTATTTTTATTTTTTGCGGACTACTTACACTGATGGTTTTCCTGGGCAGTGTTCGTTTAAAGAGTTTATAGCTACAATAACTGTAAAAAGTGATCGAGCTATACATCAGGACATGAAACCCCATAAAACCTACATACACTCCTCTACCCTAAGTTCTTCAGTGATACATGCTGCAACCACTCACAGAACTGATTACAGAAGAGCACGTTTCCCGGTCTCATCATGCTCATAGACCCACCTATAGGTGCCTGCTTTATAGACGCACGGCACGAGAGCGTTATATTGATGCTCTTGCCAGATGTATATTAGCTGCATTAATCTGAACAGGGAAGATCTCTCTTCTTCATAAACTAAGGCTTGCCATCGGTCAACCTCTGGAACACCCATGCAGGCTCCCCAGACCGCAGTTCCCCGGTGGCCACTTATCTGACCTGAACCGAAGACAACAGTGTTCCTTGACCGCTTCGCTGCCCACAACGTAGCGCGTGCGTGCCGCGCGGTCGTTACGGCGCCGTCCCTTCCCCCATTTCTCGAGGACCCGAGCTTCTTTTCCTCGGCCCTTCCTTTCAGGGCAATAAGGGCTGAAGGCGGCCATCTTTGTCGGGCCCTGGCTTCCAAAGCAGCCCCGGTCCAGCCCAGAGGTGCACAGGCCGTGCGTGCGTGCGTGTGAGCGGCGGTCGTTCGTGCGTGGGCGGTGTGCACAGGAGTTGGAAGAGGGAAGAACTTCTTTCTCGGCCGCTCGTCAATAATAGCCGAGGTCGTTACGAGAGCTGCCGCTCGAGGGGCGAGCCCTCTTCTTTGCGCTGGAGGTCCGGAAATTGGCGCGCATGCGTCACAGCCGAGCTCCCTGCCTGCCCCGTCTCATCCGCCACGTCCGCATGGTGACAGGGGTCCTCCAGAAGGGTCTTCCTCGGCTGCTCGAGCCGTTCTGCAAGCCGCCGACACCACGTCCGATACTCTGTCTTTGATCAGCGTGCCATGCTGCTTTCTTTTTCCCCGCTGGTACTCGTCTCCGGATGTTTATTCCCGATGAAGGTTTGGGCACGAACAAAGAGTGATGAGCCCCCCTCTGACACGATCACTGAGGTGAAACCGTTCTACCGTATATATCTTCGCTATTAATGGAGGACGTATTAGGCCAGTTCGCTAGAACTAGATGGCGCAGTTCCCGGGAGAAAGAACTCTTGACCGATGGTGTTTTTTACTTATCATGAAGGTTTCGCGTAAGGATGTGTGATTGTTTGTCCGCTGCCTGGATTACCTAGACCTCATCAGGAAGAGAGTTAGGAACCGTTCTGTGGAAAGCACGTAACTGTGCCCGTGGATGTGCAGTGGTCAAGCAACAGTTCGTTGCCTCGGCTTAGCCCTGTCAGTATTCGCTGGATTTAGAGCGCATATTTTAGGCGCCAATACCTGGATTGCGCATCGTCGTCGTAGTCGGGGTAACATGCTACCTGCCAACCTTGGTAGGTATAGTAGCAGAGCAAGAAGCCACCGGTCACGACTAGCAGGTGGCAGAGTGAAGAGATGGGAATCCTCTCCTCGCGTATAAGGGGCAGGGAAGAGAGTGAGAGGCAACTGGCCGCTTAGCGTCTTGGCCTGTGCGGCGAGAGCGATGGAATGTGCGACTGGAATGGAGATGCAGGATGGCAGCAGTATAAGGAGGAGGCTGTGGCGAGAGCTGAAGAACGTGCAATCAAAGGGTGTTGCTACTATTAGAAGACAAATGGTGACTACAGTAAAAGCAGAAGGTTACGGCGATAACGCGTGGTTGCACCGCACACAAGTGTGAGAATTAAAAGTGCAGGAAAGGACTCCACATAGAGAGTGAGGAGGGCAGTGGTGGAAGAAGGGGTGATGGAAAGAGAGCAGGAGGGTAAGGTGGTGCTGGGCTCTGTCAGCGAAAAATTACGATCATACCTCTGTTATGCGGCAGTTGGCAGGCCACCCGAATGACAGGCATTGAGATGGTACAGATAGATTACCCGACTTGGCAGCGGCCAAACGAGAAGGTCCAATGGGAATCAAACCCGGAACCTTGAATCCAGAGTCAGACAAGCAACCTCTAGGCCACGCAGCGGCGTTCGGACGGCTTGATTAAAGTAGAACGTTACAACTAATGCCTGCTGGTCTTTCACATAGTGCCGTGTAGCTTTGTTCTGTTGGTTTGTTAACGCTCGATGCGATTGGCCGTGGTTTTACCTCATTATTTGCAGGCCAGACGCGCCAAGGTTTATATGGTGTGATCGCAGCCTCGCACGAATGGTTCCGCATTATTCCACATAATTCTAAGTGCTATTGGCGAGTTTACCTTGGTATTTAATTGCCGGCTTTTAATGGTGGTGGTGGTGGTGGTAACAAACGTTTAATGATTTAAAAGGGGTGGAGGTATGCATGAGCCGGATCTTTGAAGATCCAGCCTTTACAGATACTAGGTGGGTTCCCTAGTACGGGACCCCAGTGGGGTCGGCTGCTGCCCGGGCTCGCTCAACCAAGGCCTTTTGGGCCTGCAGGTCATAGCAGCCGAGCAGGGTCGCCTCCCAGTCCTCCCGAGTGGGATTGGGGTGAGGAGGTATAGCTGGGTTGGATGAGCAAGCCCACGCCATGTGGTAGATGTCCGAAGACTCCTCCGCACAGTGCGGACAACTGCCCGTGAAGGAAGGATTAAAACGTTTTAATGTTGCCAGGCACAGCAGAGTGTTGGTATACAGACAGAGTAGAAGCCGCTCCTCCGTCTTATATAGACCTTTACTCGGGCGAGCGTAAACGCTATGGCAAAATTGATAATAAAGAACAATGTCTTTAAAAGAATACGCGGGTTTGAATTCGAGATCCTGATCTAGGGGGTCGAGATGGAAAGCCCGGAAATTAAGCGCGCAAGCGGCGGCGTCGGCTGCCTCGTTCCCCTCAAGACCCATATGAGCAGGAGCCCATACTATTTTCCGGTAAGCGGGGTCCCCGGTATAGGAGAAATTTTGAAGTAGTCGGTAGGCTAAGTATTGCGTCCAGCCTTGCTCGACGTTCCGACAGGCCCCTCGCGAGTCGGAGATAATTGTTTTGGAATCAGTGTGGGTAGCTGCCAGCGCAATGGCGACCTCCTCCGCGTGAGTTATGTCACGGGCGCGAACTGTAAGCCCGTTAACAGTTTTGGACTGGTGGACCACTGCGGCCGTGTACCATCCCCCATGGTGGGGGCCGGAGGCGTCCACGTAATAAATGCCGGGTTTCGACCCATAATGGCGGCCCAGGGCTTCCGCCCGCGTCAGGCGCCGGGCATTGTGGTCCTCACGTGTCATGTTTCTAGGAAGAGGGCGTACGGGGAGGGCGCATCTCCACTCAAAAGGGAGACGTACACGATCTTCCATAAGGGTGGTATGTTGGATGTGTAGCCGGGCAAGGAGGCAGTGACCCAACAGTGTCTTAGAAAGACGTGTGGAACGATCCCGAGTGAAGCGGGCATACTTCATTTCGATGACTACCGAGAGCACTTGTTGGTATCGCCGCTTCGGATTTTCTTTGTTCTTTTGTGGGAACAAGTCAGTCCAATAAAGAGTCCTCTTTAGTGTCACGCCAGTCTCTCCTTCTGTTGCCTATGGCATTGTGGCCGCCACCTTGCATCGCGTGACAGCTGTTCGATCATCATCATTATCTGAATTTGTACGCCATTTAGAAAATTTCATCTATGGCACTACCACAGGGTGATGAGGTTCTATTGCTGTTGTGTAGGATGGCTGTTGTTCCGATTTCTGTGTAATTCATTTTTGTTTTGTTTGTATGTGTATTCAGAGACAATTTTTGATTGACTGTTGATTTTCATCGTGTTCTATACTGCTCATTTTTCGTTTTGTATTTTCCACTCCTGTCACAGCCCCTTATGGTGGCTGACAGTATTAATAAATGAAATGAAATGAAACTGTATGCTACACATGTTTGAGAAGACGTGTGAGATGTATATGTGTGAGATAATGGAGGCACAAATCAAGGATGTACTGGTTTAGTTTGTGGAGTTTAATGACCCAAAGTGGCTAAGGATTTCAGAGATGCCGCAGTGGAGGACTGTGGAAATTTCGACCACCTGGGGATACTTAACGTGCACTGACATCGGACATCACACGGACACCACTCCGTTTCACCTCCATCGAGCCACCACAGGTCGGGATCAAACCCGGGTACTCCGTCACATTAGTATGTACTGACGAAGCGAGTACCGGGGACCACATGAGTGTGATCCCGAAAAGGTAACCGCAGACTGGAGCTATTAACTACGCCGACGATTTCTCTAATGTTTGAAGATCGAAAGTGAACGTTAAATATGTTCTTCATTGTGTTCCGGTCTGCCTTGTGTAATTTCTCACCTTCATGCAGCGCAGGTTTTCCCCAGTTTTTTTTTTTCTTCTCACTAAGTAAGCTGCCCTTGACATGAGCCATGCGTAACCATTCTAGTGATCTCTACAAACAATCCTGTGCTGTTGACTTCACGCGATTGACAAGCGGTTTTGAGGCAACCTCACCGAGCTCACACCGGTTTAGGTGCCTACTTTCAGCTTGATATAATGTATACGCCAAGCAGATCATAGGTCATGGGACATTTTGCTTGTTCTGGGGTGTACAATTTCTCAACGGCGACTAAGGGCGTGATCCCGCGCAATTTCCTGGCGATGAGAAAATTTGCGACAGGTATGAGAAACCTGAAGTTCGCCGGTGTAAAGTGGATGCAGCTAGCACAGGACCGGGTTAATTGCAGGAATATGGGAGAGGCCTTCACCCTGCCGTGAGTATAGTCAGGCCAATGATGATGATGATGATGATGATGTTGCGAAAGCTGTCCGCCACGCGAATAAGAAGTAGCTCCGGGTTTGCTCAAACGTCATGAATTAGAGCGTTATGAAGACTGCGTTTGTCTTACCTTTGCGTGTACGTTTTAGTGAAAAACCACTCATAAAATCGCCAGAGCCGGGTAACTATTTTGCTTGTGTCTCACTGGTTGCCGTAGCAACTGAGATGCCGGTGGTTGTCTAGCCACAGAAGCGGTGCGTGGGACGTTGGTATACGCAACAAATGCCCCTGTGGAAGGGCCCCGCCCCTCCATATCACCTCTGGATAGCGATTTGCTCGCACATCTCAGACAGAACTCCAGTGGCACCAGATTTCTCCCTTTCATATCAAAATTGGGACGCAACCGTTATTTCTGCAGCGTTCGAGGTGGTTTCACACCATTTCGCTTCCCACGTAGCATCAATATGCTGTTAAGTTGAAGGACTCGATAGAGGTTGGAACCGCCGACATATGTTCCTCCAATCGTAATGCGCACAATAATACATTTAACCCTTAGAGAAACTCTATTTCATTCTCTCATGCTAAACCGCCAAACATAAACCCTGCCAAACAGTGCTTTCATACATCTTAATCGGTTTAAGTGGAGTTAAACTCCAACTCCGGCTAATTTTGGACTACTTAAACCTGCCTTCAGCAGAAGCTTGAAGCCAGATTTTGTACCAACGTTTTGCAAGCGAAAGCCTTTAATGGGCTCATGACTCGCCAGCGTGTTTGTCCTTGCGTGCGTCCGCGAGACGTGTCCGCGAGATTCCGGGGGGTGACCGCGAGAATGTAACGTCATGACGTCCCATCCGGTCGCGTTTAATAAACAGAGCTCACGTCATTATGACGTCACATCTTGTCATGACCGATCACATCACCAGGCGATTAACACATGCGAAGCTGACCCCGCCGGGCGTCCAATCCGGGCACCCGGGCTGCGCCTTTCGTTTGGCGCTTTCTCGAGGGCCGCACCACACAGCATACAGAGACAGACGCTGTACAGCAGGCATCAGCAGCATTTCAAAATGGATTACAGGGGAGAAAAAGCGCAGTATCTGTCACATTTCTCCGTGGACACCTGAACCAAGCCGTAAGAAAAAGAATGAAGGCGGGAGTGAAATAATAACGAGAGAAAGAGGTGCCGTAGTGGAGGGCTTCGAATCATCGCGCTATAAAGTTTTTCGCTTCATCGCACTTTATTAGTCCAAAGTGTCCTTTATAATTTTTGTCGAGTACAACCGCCCCTCGAAGTTTACAGCTTTACGAGATGCGGCCATAAAAAGGAAGCAGACCATCATAAACTCAGAAAAAAGCTTGAGCTCAACGAGTATAGCCCTGTTTTCATGGACCCGACAGCGGAGGGTCGAGTTGGGGAGTTGATTAGACTCGACCCTAGAGGGTTTACATGAACCCGACCCGACGAGCGCAGAACCGGCTCTGGTCGAGCGGTGATTACGGTGGCACCTCGCGTTGAGGCGAAGAACTAGCAGATGGCACCCGGTCCTGGTTTTCTGCATCCACATCTCTAGCGTTTTCCGCACTGCTCTCCTCTCCCACAGTGTCCTGACTCACCCCGACAGCGTTTACATGCTTGCTGCAGCAAGATGAGTCCAGTAAACCCACACCCTGCGCGGGAGTTGACACGACTCGACCCGTCGTCTTCTCGACCCGACCCGACGTTGTTTACATGAACCTGGTAACCGGTTTTCGACCCGAAAACTCAATTCAACCCGCTCCTATCGGGTCCATGTAAACACCACTTATGGTCAAATGGCAACAATGCGCCGCGGGAAGCGATAAAATTGCAATTCAGTTAGAAGCAGCGCGCTCGTATCGACGCATGTTTGCGTGAGAAGCAACAAAAAAAAACACACACACACACAGTTTGCCGCGGAACCAGACCACGGTGTCTTCTATGTACAAAGTTCAAGTTCTGCACACATGCATAATTAATTACTATCCAGCGCCTGCTGATAATGACTTACTGCTGCTTATCTAGACGCTACATCTCTCATGAAAGATGCCACAACGTCAAGAAGCCGGTTTGCTTCTAAAGATGCATGCTATGGCAAAGGCGCCATCACCGGCTCCATGTCGCTTTCCCCCGCGTCACCTGTAGCGAACAACCGAATAGCAATAGTGCAGGCTGATTTCGCATAAAAATTGAAACACCGCGCAACCAGTATGAAAACAGTACTCGGTTGTGGTTGGCGGTGGAGTGGATGAGCGGTAGTCCGCGTTAAGGGGGAACAGATAGATAATACGAGAGGTGGTCACCGAATTTTTGCATAGAACAAGCAAGCAATGCTGCTTCCAAAAGCCATTCCGACTTAAAGGTAACTGCGGCCTGCTGTTGTCTTCGCCTCAGTACTGGCTATTACCGCAGTGAAGCACTCTCTTCAGTACACGTTATGTGGACCGAAGCGTTTTCCTTGCCGAACGTGCTACAGTTTTTCATTATAATCATGTTCTCAGCTTGCACTTGTATGTGTATTTTGTCTTTATACTTCGCAGTGACGTGGGAACAATATGACAATGGTCTGCTGGGATCCGTGAAATACTGTTTCTGACCCGCTGAACTACCACCGCTCCCGAACTTCGCTTGCACAGCAGCAATGGGGGCTAATTGAGTGTACATTTGGCTGGATTGAATTGATTTTGTTGGATTGATTCCTTGCATTTGGAATCAGATCAGGCAGAAGCAGGTGCATAGAAAAGTCGCTCAGCCCTATATACCTTGATTTTCTCATCTAATTTTTAGTGAAGCGCGTCAAATCCATCAATGTCAAAAAGTGTTTTTTTTTTCTTCAATCGCACTGAACTCCCTCTCAAAGTAATTTTTTTTTTATTAAACACGATTGGACAGGCACTTTAACAAAAACGATCGCGCATTCTAAACTTGTCATCTGGACAGTGCAAATGAGCCAAATTACAATTAAACGGAGCAGTCATCTGCTTCTCCCACTGGTATTTGAAATATTTTGAATAGTGCCGCGATGCCGGATGCGAGAGCCGAGGTTAGGAAATGTCGACGACGCATCGAGGAACCACGGAGGCCATAAGCTCTATATGTGAATGAGAATTTTAGACCTGCACATATTGGTAGAGATTTCAGAATACCCTTAAAGTGCTGAAACCTCCTCGATTATTAAGCCCTGCAGTGTCCTTAAATCTCTAGGCAGAGAATTCGTTGTCCTTGGGTATGGACCAATCTAAGAACACAAATTTTCATACAGGCCACCTCCCTCTTTCCCGTTAATTTCTGCACGTATGTTACTGCACGTGGACGAACACACCACCAGCCTTTCGCACGCAACCACGGTTCCTCACGCAACGAGAAAAAAAAGGAAGTTCTTGTTCCCTGCGTATATTTGTTTGCTGTTTTTATTTTTTTGAGGCTGCGAGCTACGGTAAAACAATCACCGCGCTAAGCCAGCGATGCTTTCGTCATTACCCTTGGGTAGCTAACTGCGAATACCACTCGCGCCAGCGCAGTGTCATACAGTCTCAGTTATCGTAGTAGTGGTTTTGCATTGGTAAGTGCGTGACTGTAGCAGGAACCGTAACAGCAGCACAAACAATAGCAGTTCAAGGCAATGCCACCCTATAACTATCTATAACACTGAGGACAATCATTTGCTTTATAATTCCCTGTGTCGTGGGGCGCAGGCCCCTCAAAGCACATTTCAGAAGAATCGCTTCTCGTTCTCCCTTCCTCGCTGAACAAGGGGAGAACGCTACTCAGAGCCGTGTCCTCACCCCCCCCCCCCCCCCCCCTCTTTCGGCCTGGCACCACCCCCCCCCGGCGGCGCCCCCCCCCCCCCCCCCCCCTCTTCTTTTTGCGACCTGTCACAACTCGCGAGAGGCGGCTACTCCACTGAGTTCGGACACTGCTCGACACTTCCCGGGGGGACGAACGCCGAGCCCGTCTCAACTGCGAGCTACAATCATCCGTCCCGTGACACCTCTCCGCGCCGCGCGTGTCTTCCGTAGACTCCGTGCAGCGATGCGCCATCGATCAATCACAGCAAAATCCATCTGACAGTGACACTCGGCCGAGGAGAGAGGGGGCCAGCCCGAGCAACATCAGGCCAAGCTACCGAAAGAAAATCGTGTGTGCGGGCTGACGTTACTAACGCTGAAACATCGCACAAAGGATTTTGGCAGCCCGGTAATTCCTGCACAGAACAAAATAGCAAAAACGCTGAACGCGCGTCGTGCTTAAGTAGGAAAGAGCTACAGAGCAGCACATGTCACACTAAGCGTTCTGAAAATCACCGCCAAGAAGAGAGGGTTTGGGACGGACCACGGCTGTGTTAGTGTTGCTGGGACGAAAGCCAAACGTTTGAAGACGCAGAGCAGCGCAAGTGGTCGATGACGCGATATGTGCTCATCGCGACATGAAAAATGACGCCAAGGGCTAACGCAGGCTCAACTTATACATACAAAAACAAATATATCTTCCTCTTTCCTAGCCGCTAAGCTTCTGTCGAGAAACAAGCACGGCGAAAAACTGCGCCCCGTGTCATCATACCTCACTGAAGAACAGCACTCAACACTGCTCACGTCTAAACACGGGTGACACTGGGGTTGACGCACTGGAAAGGGGCCCCGCCCTCTTCTTAGCGGGGCCTACTGCTATACTAATGCATCCCAAGACTCAAGGCTCGACAAAAAAAAAAAACATAAACTAAAAAGAGCTTAAACTAGCGGTTCTTCCTACTTTCCTAGATACTGCACATATAAAAAGCAAAAATAACTTTCGTTCTCTTTTTTGTTACGACGAGAACATTTTGACGCGGCGCAGACCTTAGCCATTTCTCCCCATTCGGCGTTTCCTCCACCGTCGCTGTTGGCTAAATTTCTCTATTGTGCTTTTTCTTTTTATTTTTCGCTTTTCGAAACGAAGCCGACCGAGCGCGCGAGGCTACGCGATGCCGACGGGTACGAGTGCCGCGGAGTTAAAGGGAGAGGCAGCTCCGCGAGAAGAGGAAATGGCCCACAAGTGCAGACGTCGCAAGAAAAAGCCAGTCCCGCAGGGAGCGAGCGCAGGGAACTCGAGCGCGCGCAATCAGCCACTGAGGAGAGGGGAGGCGCTGTGACTGCCTCCATTGCCGCTGCTGATGCCCTGCTGGATCAAACAGAGACTAAAATAAGAAGGGGTAGTGCCATACGAAGGCCAGTGGAATCCCCGCCCCCTTTCCTTCCTCCTCCATCGCTCCATCTCTCCCGCTCCCGTGTTCTTCCAGACTGCTGCGTCCGTCCCTTGTTGGGCCAAAGAGTGGAACCGCGGTGCTTAGCAAGGCGACGCCGGGGCCGATATCCGAGCCGTTCCATCGCCGTCACCCCTACCCCTTCCCTTCTTGTCCTCTCTGGCCATTTTCCCTTTGTCTTTTCGGCCTCCCTCTGTCTGAAGAAGCGAGTAGAAAAATTTAAAATGGAAAGGAGTGCCCCACTGTCTTAAAAGAAAAATCCGGAGAGGGCAAAAGCGGCAGTGCGCGGGCTGAAAGGACCGTTATGAATGATTGTTTTAAGAACAAAACCAGTATTGATGCCCGAAAAAAAGAAGTGATTTTTTTTATTATATTTTTACCTTCCGAGCTCCTCCTAGCGTCGCGTCACGTAATATTAGTCTGAAAAGCACGTAGAGTGCCCATTTCGCCCATTTTATTTCTGTTGCTTTTCTCTTCTCACGAGGTGTCATACTACTCTTTCAAGAGGAGAACGACATCGAAACAGAAGGTCGAAGCCAAAGGCGGCAAAAACTGAGATTGGCTGGGAGGGGGTGCCGACACTCCTCACTAACAGCTACGCAGAACTTGGAGCTCAAGAACGGCAAGGGCAAAGAAGGCAAACACGCTCTCGTATATGTCACTCCCCGCAACCTAGAGAGGCAGCGGGGGTGCGAGGCTGCAAGGAAAAGAAAAAAAAAATAAAAAAAAAAAAAAAAAAGAAAAAGGTCAGGCTGAGGAATGGAGGAAAGAGGAGCGCCGCGGAAACAAAAGCTCTCGAGCGCTCGCGCGCGCGGCCTCCGCGCGAGGCTGCGTCGGCGCTCCTTTTAGATGGGTTTCTAGAAGAAACAACGCAATCACTCACCAGGGGACGTCAAAAAACGGAAGAGCACACATCCCGCACGCGCGCCAAGCGCTGATTGCGCAGTTTTTCTCCTGTTTAGTTTCGTTTTGCCTTGTTAGAAAAGGTGAGGAGGTGCTAGGGTAGTAAAATGATGTGGAGGAAGGAAAAGGCGGGTCACAGAACATCAGAATGTGAAGAGATAGTACAAAAGATGCTCTAAGAGGACTTTCTTGATAAAATGCCAAGTGATTACGAGTTTCAATGTAGAAAAAAGGAGGGAGAAATGAAGGATTTTGCGCGCCAGATGTTTCAGGCCGAATGAAACGAAAGAGCATAAGGAGCGGAAATCAAGACTCGTTGATTCAAGGTGCGGCCATATTGCCTTGGTTGTAGCGACCAAGCAAAAAGATAAAACGCGTTCTCGGCCAAACACCGATGGCTCAGGATGCGCTCTTTCCTCCTCCCCCTCCCTCCTTGGCATCCTTCAGTTCCCATGACGGCAGCGGCAGTGGTTAGAACAGCGAACAATGCTGAAGAGTGAGCGTAGAAAATAAAAAGGGGCTCAGAGGTCGTCTTTTTGTGATACCCGCTTTTTCCCTGTGCCTTATTCCGCCGACGCTGCTGCCTATTCTTCTTCCGATCTCTTCATTTGCTCGCTCCTTCCCGGCGCTGCTCGCTTCTATTTCGGTACCCAAGACAGTGCGCGCACGAGGGAGCGCGCTCTCGAGACACGAGCGTGGCCGCGCGACTACACTGGCCGAGCAGACCAAGCCGATCTCTGTTTACCTTGGTCCTTCCCTTGCTCCGATGGAACGCACTCAGAGGCAAAGTCAGAGCCGCAGCCTCCTCCTTCTCCTCCTCCTCTGGGCGTCGGTTAAAGAAGGAGAAAGACTACCAGCGAAATAGGGGGATGAGGAAGAGGAGGTCGTTGGGCCCCTTGTTTCAGAGCCAGTGTTTACGTTGCCACTTGGTGCCTCCGTCCTGCCGCGGAGCCTCGACTTCTTCTATCGCTGCGACAGCACCCGCTCCGGCAACGGCAGTAACGGCAGCAGTAGCAGGGGCGGCGATGGCGCGCGGGGGCAGGAAAATCGCGAATTGTGTTCACCCGAGCGGAACTGGGTGACCCCCCCTTCTTGGGTCTCCCGGGTGCGCCTCCGCGCCCTGATGCTGCAGTAGTCAGTGTAGCGACGAGGGTTCCGCTTTCTCCCCTATTCCGGAGCAGTAATCGGAAAATCCGACGGCGCGGTTCCGGCGCTGCTTCCTCGCCAGCCCTGAACTGGAACCCGCTTTTCTTCTTGTCATTTTTTTTTCTTCGCTCCGGTTTCCTGCAGTCAGCTTTTACTTCCCCGCGAAAAACAACAGCGCCCCCTTGAGAGTGAGCTGCTCGATTCCGTTTTTCTCATTGCCCGGAGTTGCAAGGCTGTAATGCCAGACTACAGTAATCTTCTAGCCTTTCTAGTAATGCATTCTTCGGTAGCGTAAATTCTCGGTTAGTCCACAGGGAAGAAGTGGGTCATAATGCTGAATTACGTTCAGCTTTGTGACGACTTTCACCAGAACACATGGTCTGCGTGCAGGACACGCGCTGATTGGCTCTCAGCAATTATGCAGTATGTTCCATACAGTACAAGAAAAGCTAACGAATATATTCAAGAAAGAACATGTTCAAAACTTGGAAACCATTACCCACCACAGACCAAAAAGATAGCAAAAAAAAAAAAAAAAAAAACACCAACAGGCATCGCAATGCGACAAGTTTCTGCGTATTGGGATATATGCTTTGTCGGGAGCACACTTCGTCATACCGCAGTGTAATTGTTGTCCGTTACTCGAGCTGAGGTAACTCAAGAGAGCACAAGTCGACAGCTTAATTGGTTTGGTTGTAACCGGGAATTTAGTAAACATGTGTCAGTGCTTACTAAAGTAGCTTGATATTAGAGCGTAGAACACTCTTTGCATGTTGGTCTCACAGGCAGAAAAACCACTCGTCACAGTGCCCACTACACAGACCCACTAGCAAATATAATGGGTGATGAGGACCCCTTTCTGGGGACAAACAGAAGTTTGCCATGCATCATTAAGTGTACCGCATTCATATTACAAAGAGACCATTCTCATCGAAAACAGAACATTTGTAAGCTAAACGAAAAACGTCATAAAGACAGGCGCGTCGGCACCAGCGGCCGATTTCGGGTGTAAAATGCCTAAGTTGACAAAGACTTTTCACGGGGACCCTGGAGATTGCAAACCATATTCCCACTCATTTGAAAAAGCTGTCAAGCTGTCCCTAGTTCGAATCGACAGCAGGAAGGATTTGAAATTCAATTACCGGGCGATAAATGCGTCTTTTGCGGCCAGACAAATGTCAAAAGAGGCAAAATAGGACAGAGAATCAGTCTTTACTGGAAGCACAAAATGCTTTGGTGTCGTGTTTTGCGGCGTAAGCTCAAGCCACAGATTATATCATACTGGCAGCAAATGGCTCCAGCGAAATTATGGGAATCAGTAGGGGCACTTTCGAACCAAGATGGAGGCGTAAATATGTGCACAGAGGAAACGAACACGCAGCTTGAAGTGCGGGAAAAAATAATTCCGGCTGGAGTATCTGGAATGAAACGAAAAATTTACGAAGCGATTTCCAGCTCCAATTTTGCCTGCC
Source organism: Amblyomma maculatum (assembly GCA_023969395.1). Classification (NCBI taxonomy): domain Eukaryota; kingdom Metazoa; phylum Arthropoda; class Arachnida; order Ixodida; family Ixodidae; genus Amblyomma; species Amblyomma maculatum. The sequence continues at coordinate 108,356 of JAJIZL010125166.1, forward strand.
CACATTTTTTTGGTGGATTTTAGGGGAGGGAGAGCACCCCCCCCCCCCCCCCCCATCTTCAAAAGCAAAATTTTTCCTGTGGAGAAAAACCATGAAAAATCTCCTGTTATTTTTTATTTATTTATTTATTTATTTTTTGCACTAGGCGACCGATATACTCGTTGCGGAAATAGCAACCTGCCTCCTTCCCCATCGCCACCACCGTCCATCCCGCGCTTGCTCCAAGAGGAGGCCGTAAATCTGCCCAAGGCCGCATTCCCACTGATTACATGCACGCATTCGGATAAGTCTATTTCGTCTTACACCGTACCAGCAACCCTTCCTTCTCCCCCTTCTCCCCTTACCCCGATCCCTTTCTTGCTTTGGCTCCTACAATAGTGTTTGCGTTCTCATGTCGATCTGCACGTGTCATCAGGTATATATTCTGGAGCTTCCAACAACGGTCAGGCCGAATATTAGCGCTGCAGAACCTCACCTTTGATTAGAGATCACACTTACTGCACCAGCAAATAGCTATACCGTTGTGCGAAAAGCCAGACGAATTCGCCTTTCGCTCACTACTAAAAGGAGAGGCTAGTTTCAGTTTCCATATGGGCGTACGCGTTGAGACAACCCACGAAAGTTGTCCACACTCAAAAGTCGCCCTAGTTTTGGCTGACGAATGGCCCCACATTATTACTTTGAGAGCAAATTATTACTTTCAGAGAGAACTACAGCCCCTGGAAGTGCCAGAGGCGTAACTGCGCTAACGAATCATAAAGTAGTTATCGTTACAACTCCCTATGTAGAGCGCCTCCCGTTTCCCGAGACGCTCCTTCGAGCGCAAGGCCGTATTCGTTAACGGCTGACCTCAATTTTGTTTTCTAAATTAAATCCCCGCCGGACGCTTGCTAAACTCATTTATTTCTCAAGGTCGCTCCAAACAGGACCATTTGTTCCGGCCCGGCGAAAGCTCAGGGCTCATGCACACACACCACGTGTCCGCTTCATGAGCGTGCTCTGCCCATATAGCTTCGCCACGGCCCATTAATTCTCGTTACTTGAAACGACTGCGCGTACACGCGACCGCAGGCGCTGCTTCAACAGCCTGGGGAACGAAATCAGATAGCGGACGAGAGGTGCGAACAGTGAGTTATCGCCGTGAAAGAACAGCCCGTAATGCGCTATATAATCACTGACGTGTCAGCCTTGGTTCGAGAGCGCGTACATCAGTGTCATCGCCCTACAGGCTGCATTATGGAACGCATGGGGGGAAATGTCGGTTCACGGGAAGCAGCGCCATTCAGAGACATGCCGTACATGTGACACATTATGATACGAATAGCGCATCGCTTCAACGTGTCTCACAGTACGCGAACGAGTAACGCCAAATACTGTATACCACCGAATGTTCCTGTAAAGTAGCAAAAATACGAATGCTTAGCTTGAAAAAAGAAAGTTTACTGAACGGCGATACCACAATGCGTTCAAAAAACTCTATTAAATATCGTCAGAGGCGTTGCATCTCATTGGCACCTTTGCTCAAAGACTTCATGTGCAGGGCTTGCTTTTCGGCCGTGTTTTGTGAAAGATCGCGAAAGAAATCGCCGTTTGCGCGACCCTTCTCTCATTGGGCACCACGAGGTGGCCGAAATTCGCGCGCCGCTTCCTTGAAAGTCCAGATCCTTTTAGAATGAGGAGAAAGCTCGCTCTAATATTTTAGGACCCTTCGGAATTTGTGGCCGCCGGGAGGGAACAACTATTCGACTTAAAGTTAACCACGTGGCCTGAAAACTTTTCATAGAGGCTGTACACTCAGCCCAGTCAAACGCGATTGTCATACGTCACTTGCGAATTTCTACAGCGCAACTACTGCCACTGAAGAAACATATTCCAACGCTTGTGCCCTTTTTTCCGTCCTTCTTGCTTTATTTCAGTGCTCAGCACTTGTTCCTTTCTCGCGATGGTAACTGCTTTTCCGTCAGAACGCTTCTGAACCGTACACGCAAAAGTTCGATGAAAATGAAGAAAAGCTTAAGCTGTTCCCGTATCGTTCATTGCAGGATATGAAAGCGTGATATTCAAACATCTATACGTTCAAGTTTCCGGCTTCTGCTACGTCCCTACCGCAACTAGTCGGGAAAAACTCGCCATTGTCTGCGTACAGCTTCTCTACACTACGGTGCAAAACTGCGCTAAAGTACAGGCCACCGTCTCAAAAGTGGCCCCTTTAATAAATATTTTACGCGGACGGCGTTTATATTTCATAGAGTCCGGTGCACCTAGCCAAAGAAAATGAGGCTGGAAAGAAGTTCAGAGCCTGCGCGCACGTAGACGCTTTCAACCTCAAATACAATGGAGTACGGCTTTGGATCGGCCGGAAACTGCACGGCTTGGTGTAGGGTCTTGAAGTTGCGCGCATTCAAAATGCATGCAGCTATGGACCGCGGCCTTTACCCGGTCTGGTATAAGCCAAGGCGCACGACGCAAAACCGGGCGCGGCTTTTCTCACGAGCAAGCACGCATAGTTTTCTACGGCTCAGAGAAAGTGTAGCCCGCCTGAGACCAACGTGCTATGTAAGCTGCCGCAGGCCTAGGAGAACCCTGGGCCTCTACTTCGTATACGCAAGGCACAACTGTTATATTAAAATTGTACAGAGGAAGCGGAGGGCCAGGTATGTTTCCCTCCGTTACAGAAGGAAAAGATGGCGAGGAAGTAAGTTTTAGTTTCAGACTTAGTTTTAAAACTAGGCTTATAGGCTTGGCTTAGTTTTAGACTATCGACTATGTAGAGGATAATGATATAAAAACTGTTTACAGAGGAAAAGTATGGATTAAGAAATAGCCTCTAAAGAGCCCCTTTTTAACCCACATTTCTGACTCCAGAATGTGACGATATTATTCATCTCAACTGGTTGCAAAGAGGTTAACGGAAAGTTTGGACGGGAATTTGAAGTCGCAGGCCACCGTATAGCCTCACAAAAAAATTACAAGGGTTCAACGCTGCTCAACCAAATATTGAGCGAAAGCATTAAGCCGCGTTCAGACTACGTGCGCATCCGTCGTAAGTATCGTATTTATCGCAGTGCGCATAGCGGCTGGAACTCCCGTTTACGTAGCTTGCGACCGCGCATGTTCACACTGGGCCGTTCGGTAAGATGCGTTCTTTACGACCGGCCAATCAGCGCTCTCAACATGGCGCTGGTTAGCAAGCGGCTGATAGCGGAGGTCTGGGCTCTTCAAGCTCTAAATGAGATGTGAAAGAAAAGACTGGACACACAAATAAAATACGAAAAAGAACAATGGGTATATTAACAATTAACAACTCGATTATAAATACACTTCGTTTCACACACGCACGTTCGCACACAGTTTTCAAACGTCCGCTCACCGTGTTGACGCACCGCTCACTCCTTCGAACATTTCACGCGCCCGCTCTCATTGTCGACGTACGGTCCGCCTGCATCCCTGCTTGCGATTTTACCAGTGCCCCGGAGCGATCTTGGAGACGGGCCGGGGCGGTGACTCAAAGGCCGTACTACTGACTCCAGACAATGAGCCGGGGCGCGCGGCAGACTCGGAAACGTCCGCGGAACCTCGTCCCCCCTCAGAAAATGCTGTTTTCTTTTTCTCTTTTACGGTGAGCTTCTTTCAAACTTCGACGAGTCCGCACCAGCTCCGTTCTGCGGCCCGACCGCAACGTCTCCCCGCATCGGCCTTTCGCTGCAGGCCAACTGTTTCCTCACTTGTCAACGGAGCCGATGGGCTGCGAGAATGCACGGGGATGAAGCGGGCATTCCCCGCCTCCATAACCTCACTTTTCTAAACTAGAGGAAACATTTGCTTGTTGAGAGCTTGTTCGCGCATGAAAAAACGGATTGATAAACCACTTACTACTTTGACTCAGCGCACTGGCAATTTGCAGCCAGGCATCGTTTTGCACTGCTCTCTGTGCGATTTCAGCTACTCGTAGTAGAGACAGTAGAGAGCCGGCCTCTGCCGAACTTTTTTTATGAGAGGCTGATAATTCCACAGCGAAGATTCCGCACTGCACATGACCAAGCTGCGGACAGACACAATCACTGACACAGACACAATCACCGACAAAACACCAATATAATACCGGCGAGCCGAGACACTGCAGCAGAGTAGGAGCGTTGGATGATGTCGCCTACTAGTGGTTTGCGCGCGAAATCTGAAAGGACCGGAAGCCCCGTGACCGAAAAGGGAAAACCGAAACGGCTGTGCGCATTGGTCGCGCGTAACAGACGTATCTGTAATAGTCGTAAAAGTCGCGGGTCCTCCGACATTTACGCCCACGCTGGCTGCGTACGTTGCGCATTTTACGCTCAATACGACAGCAGTCTGAACAGACACGTTACGTTTTTTGCGCTTACGCTTACGATCCTTACGAACGATACGTGCGTTGCGGACGTAGTCTGAACGCGGCTTTAGCTGCGGTTGACCGAGCGTTCTTCATCTCTTTTTCTTCTTTCTCAGCCCACATATAAAGCCCCGCTTTAACCAAGCCGTATGAACGCGCCTTAGTTGCCTATAGGGTTAACGTGAATGCCAGGATCCGAGCAGGCTGATTCTGACATAAACGTCCCATGTGAAACGATAGACCCAAGTTGACAGCTCCTGCCAGCCCATCTTTCGCTTTTGTGTCACGTGGAGTGTGACGTCACGCGCTGCGCCATGGCTGCGACCGCGCTACGCCGACAGCTTGAGTTGGTAGCCCAGCTA
>JAJIZL010125167.1:9143-42500 GCA_023969395.1 Amblyomma maculatum
CGATCCTACTATCAGCACTTGCTAACCGTGGTCACACATGGCGAACATTCATGCTAGTATAGGGCTTTACACAAATAATGCAATCTGGCCACACAGGAGAGAATGGCCTTTGAAGAAAGTATACCTAAGCAATGCGGATAAGAAAAATGTTACATAAACGATGTGTCATAACTGCGAACATCGACTTTTACATGTGCTATGTTTACTGAGTGCTTCTCTCCTCGACATGTGACGCCACAAATAGAAATTTGCTACGCCCTTCGTCAGCCATTTTAAAGGACTACTTAGGTAGGCGTGATCAATATATAGCACAGAAACGATGGTGGGATATATGCTTGCTATATGACAGCATATATGTCGCACTTGAACTCAGTCATTAATGTCACATTTTAAGATATTATGAGAGAAGGGATAATTTTAAAATAATATAAGTACAAAACGAAGCGGGATGAAGGAGAATGAGCCGCACAGAGCTGAATTATAGCGTTTGGCTAGTTTTATATGCACAGAGGGCTTTAGTTTTTTTGTTATTTACACAATACTGCAGACCTAATATGGCCCAAGCAGGATGGCCAGAAATTGACGAAAACGATTGAGATTGGAAGCGTCAAGAGCAATTAGTGCAATTCAGAAAATACAGAGTGGCCACAAACAGCACAATGGCAGGATATGTAGATAGTTTTACAGAATGTTTGCCAGTGCATTTACAAAAAAATGTTCAAAATTAGTTGCACTGCGTGATAGTTCCAGGGAAATATGAATGCTTATATTGGTTTCTTCTGAAAAGTAGGAAGCCAAGGTGTATTTATGGTTATGGAGCATGTTTGGAGTTATTGACTGTGTGAGTAAGTGGTTGGAGAGATTTGTAATTTTCTAGGAAGCAGTTCATGAATAAAAGTCAATCGAGAAATTTGTCTTCTGATTTGGAGGGGCTGTATTTGATTGGCACCATTAAACAGATATTTATATGTGGCCATTGCAAGGTTTACGAACCCGTGTGAAGTCGTCAAGGAAGTAAATAAATAATCGTAAGTAAATAAATAATAATAATTTCTAAATTAATAATTTGCCTAATATGGACAGAATTTATAAATTTATTTATAGCTTTTTATGGTATTGTTTTTAAGCAGAAACGGTAGTTCATTTTCGGGTTTAATTCAACAAAAATATTACGATTCCTCGCATGTCCTAGTTTGAAATTAGGCTAGCGAGCATTGAAAATTCACACATGGTAATTTGCCTCCATATCCTGTGGTTAGAGTTTGAGCACATTTCTCATAGTTGCATATGATTTATGGATGGTTGTATGCCAGTCCCGGAAAGAAGGTTTTTCATCTTTGTGTTCTGGTAATTGCCCTATTTGACTAGCAAGTGTTTACTCAAACACAGTGGAGCACGTACTGTACTCTCACTGAACAAAATGTTTAATATGTGTCAATGTCTTCAATGCTAACCAATATGGCTTTCCCAAAGGCCTCACATTCAATACTCAACAAGCTTCAATTATAGATGACAAAAGCTCTTATCTAGGCTTGAACATACCGGTATATGCTCTCTTCCTTGATTTTGAAAAGGCACTCGGTGAAGTTCCGCATCAAATGCTACTTCTTAAACTTTCAAGGTTACACATTACCCCCTAGTATTAGAATGAGTGCCTAATTTCATTACCAACCGAAAACAATTAATGCAGGCTAGCGAAAGCGCTTTGTCTTCCTCTCCAACCCTCCCCGGAGTCCCCGAATGCACAGTGCTCGGACCGCTTTGCTCTTTCGAATCTACAATATTTACCTGCTTAGTAGCATATTTTCTAACATTCGTTTATTCGCAGGCGACTGCTAATTTATCGTCACATCCATAACAGTACTGACTCAAACATTTTACAAGTTGATAATAAATGAATTGAAATGTTTGTGCGAGAAATGGTTAATATGCCTAAATGTTAACAAAACGTCATTGACTTAGTTTTAGCGCAGGAAAAACTATCAGACAACTACATACTACATTTGCGCATCACCGATATTACGCGTCCAATCTTACAAGAACTTTAATTGGTGTCACTCTGACGTCGTCTGAACTTATAATAAACATTACCAATGAAATCAATGGCGCTCTTGGTTGACTTCGAAACCTACGCTTAGATCTGTCTCACTGAAAGCATTAACTTATCTCACATTCATCTCGCCTAAAGTAGAATATGCATGCTGAATCTGGGACCCCCATCAATCTAATCTTACTAAAACCCTTGAAGCTATCCAGAATCACGCTGCTGGTTTATTGTTTCGGACTACCCAGTTAGCATATAGTGGGCTATGAAGGGGGGGGGGGCGGTGGGTCCGATGCAGGAAAAGCAGGACAGCCCCCTGGTGGGCTCAGTGTGGGTGCTGCAAGAGGGACCGACGTAGTCCTGAAGGGGGTTGTTGACAAAGCCCCGATTGGCCCCACTATCCAAGTAGCACAGCAGAATCGGACCAGTACCAGCTCAGCATTGGAAAAAAATGGCACAAATATCGTACCTTTATTGACATTTGACCCAAATGCAACCCGAGCCAATATCTAGCAGGGCTAAATACAGATGTAGGACCTATATTTAACCATTGAAAATGTTGGCATACCTATGATGCTGGTTTTCCAGTTTCAAACCAATAGTTATATATATTCTTATCGACTGGCGGTTCTATATTGACAACACAACCGTATTGGTCGGCTATCCTATATTTGCCATCGGATGTTTCTCACTGGCTTATAAATATTTTCATCGTCTCAAATTCCTTGGCACTGCAATATTTGTAAGCGACGCCTACACACTGGCCTGCATATTGTTAATATCGGGATTTATATATTGGTTTCATGTTTTTTTGCCAATCCGTTGCCTGCAGCCGTTCACATGCATAGAGATGCTTGTGCAGCTCATTGGTGAAATGCATTGAAGCAAAACCAAAATTATGTATTGTGAATGAGATTTCTTTATTCAGTGATAAAAGAGCGCGCATGTGGCCCAGAGTTTTGTTAAGTAACATCGGGTGTGGAAGTTCTAGCCGGTGCCAGGCTCACTGGAAGGCCTAGTGGCCATGTAGGGGAAGCAGCATTTGTATTTAGGTGACTTGTGAGTGGGAAGTTTCGAAAAGGCGGTGCCGGTATTCTTCAAGTCCAGGGCAAGAGGATAAATGGTAGACAGTTCCAGATGTCATCTGAGAAAACTCAACCAGGTGTCTTCTTCGGCGTCTGCCACGGTCGACTGCTCTGGGAATGCACCTGAGGAACACCTGCTTTTCAGCGATGTCTATGTCGTCCTTGTAATAGATATGGCATCTGCGAAAACAGAAAATAAAGACGTGTATACTGTTAGCGTGGCTCGCGACGCGCAGTTAGCGTGTTTCATAGCTCCGTCCGGGAGATCTCAGCAGCAACCTGTCACAACTTTGCAGGACGGGTAATATTGTAACATAATGTTACACAGAAGGCACCCTGGCACCGAGGAACACCAACAAGTCAGGCCAGCACAAAAGCGGAGCACAGTTTCGCTTCGTCGTCTTCTCCCAATCTCCGGTTCAATTCTTCGTCGTCGTCGTTGTCGTCGTCGTCGTCTATAGATAGCGTGTGCCATTGCCATCCTTCTTGGCAGCATCGCCTCGATGCTGCAAATGCCGCTCGATGCGATGAGCTGGCAGATAATACGCTAGGTTGGTATGGGATACCACGACACAAAACGAGGCGCCATCAGTCTCAAGATTAGCCAGCGGGGCGGTAGTGGTAGAGTTTCATCCGGAGGACGTGTAAAACGTCAGTGAACTTGCGTGGTCTGCGGCTTGGGGCGTCTTGGGTCGCGGATTTAACTTCGTAGGTACGTCGCTGTGGCGCCGGAGGGCACAGTATGGGCCGAAGTACCGGCGCAGAAATTTTTCAGGCAGCCCACGATGACGAACGGGCGTCCTAATCCAGACACAGTCTCCAGGCTCGTAGGCAGCGAAGCGCCTTCCCTTGTAATGGTGAGCGTCTAGTTGCTGTTGTAGGCATATGCGCTGCCTTGCCAGCTGCCGCGCTTTTTCCGCACGCTGAGTGAAACTGACGACGTCCAGGTCAAGCTCATGTTCGTCGTTGATGTATACGGGCAGCATTGTATCCAGGGGAGTGGTCATTCGACGGCCGAAGACAAGCCCGAAGGGAGTGAGCCGCGTCCTCTTCTGAAGTGCTGTATTATATGCGAACGTGGCATATGGAAGAATTTGATCCCAGGTCTTATGCCCAGGTCTTATCCTCGTACATAGACAGCATGTCGGCCAGAGTTCTGTTTAGCCGTTCCACCAACCCATTAGTTTGCGGGTGGTATGCCGTGGTCCGTCTACGACTAGTGTGTGTAAGGTTCAGCACATCCTTAGTCAGGCGAGCCGTAAAAGCTGCCGCGCGGTCGGTAATGATAACAGCCGGAGCGCCATGACGCATATAATGTCGTGGGCAAAAAACTCTGCTATTTCGGTGGCAGTTCCACTTGAGAGAGACGCGGTCTCAGCATACCGGGTCAGGTAGTCTGTCGCAACAACAGTCCAGCGCTTTCCATTCGTTGACTTTGGGAAAGGACCAGGAAGATCCATCCCCACTTGTGGAAAGGAGTTTTCGGTGGCGCGATCGGCTGAAGAAATCCAGCTGGTTTCACGGGTGGAGTCTTTTGGCGTTGACAGCCACAGCAGGTTTTAACGTAAGATCATACTGAAGATAATAATTTCAGCCAATAGTATTTCTCCCGAATTCTCGCAAGCGTACGACTAAGTCCCAAGTGGCCGGCGGACGGTTCGTTGTGACAAGCGCTCAAGATGTCAGGCGGTAGGCGCGTAGGTACAACGAGTAGAAATGTCTGTTTTGTTCTTTCAAAATTGCGCTTGTAGAGAACTCCACTTTGTAAAGCTTATGGCTGCAAGCCATCACGAAAGACGAGCGGTATTCTACCACCGCGTCCTTCAAGATAATCGATGAGCGGTGCCAGTTCCTGGTCCTTGCGTTGAAGGGCAGCCATAGGTGATTAGGTGATGGCCCCAATAATGAGAAAATCGTCGGCGTTTTCCACTGCAGTGGAGTCCAGTCGCGCGTCACAAACAAATCGCATTTTGGTTTTTATGTCCCGACTTATAAACTAACGGCATACTCTTGAAGACGGAGGCTCCAACGAGGTAAGCGTCCATACGGGTCTATAGGGCTTGCCAGCCAGCACAAGGAATGTTGGTCGCTGACAATACGGAAGGGTCGTCCATACAAATATAGTCGAAACTTGCTAATGGCCCAGATTACCGCAATGCACTCCTTTTTCGTTGTCGAATAGTTCGCCTCCGATCGTGAGAGTGCTCGGCTCGCGTAGGCAATAACCCGTTCTACTCCGCCTTGCCACTGAATGAGTACGACCCCGAGGCCAACGTTGCTGGCATCAGTATGTACGTCGGTTGCGGCATCTTCATCGAAATGGGCAAGTATTGGGGGTCTATGTAGGCGGTTCCAAAGCTACTGGAAGGCTTGTTCTTGATCGCCTCCCCACAGGAAGGGTATGTCTTTTCTGGTTAGTGTTGTCAGCGGTTCAGCTATCTTAGAAAAACCTTGGACGAAGCGTCGGCAGTAAGATCAAAGGCCTAGAAATCGCCGAAGTGCCTTTTTGCCGGTGGGACGTAGAAAATTTGACATTGCGGTAGTCTTCTCGGGATCAGGGAGCACGCCCTGTACACTGACAACAAGGTCGATAAAGCGGAGTTACTTGAAAGCTAAGTGGCATTTCTCAGGCTTGATCGTTAGTTGCGCGCCTTTGAGTGCTTGAAGCACGATGCGCAACCGGTTCAAGTGTTGCTCGAAGGTAGGCGAGAAACTAACATCATCATCCAAGTACACCAAGCACGACTGCCATTTCAGACATGATAAATCCGTGTTCATAATACGTTGGAGCGTGGCCGGTGCTGAGCATAGACCAAACGGAAACACCTTGAACATATATAGGCCGTCGGGAGTCACAAATGCAGTCTTCTCTCGGTCTCTCTGATCCACTTCGATTTGCCAGTATTCGCTTTTGAGGCCTAATGAGGAGAAGTACCTGGCGTCGCGTAGTCGGTCGAGGGCATCATAAATCGTGGGCAGCGAATAAACGTCCTTTTTGGTTACGTTATTTAGCTTTCGGTAATCGACACAGAATTTGAAGGTGCCATCTTTCTTTTTGACAAGGGCCACTGGCGACGCCTATGGGCTCGTCAAAGGCTGGACCATGTCGTCTGCAAGCATTTCATCCACTTGCATTTTAATGGCGTCACGTTCCTTAGGAGAAACCCGTTACGGACGCTGGCATACCGGTAACGTGGTCTCATCGTTGATGATGCGGTGCTTGGCGACAGGAGTACGATCGACCTTAGAGCCTGTGGCGAAGCAGTCTGCAAAATCGCTCAGAAGAGCCGAGAGAAACTTCCTCCGATCGGGACTCAAGGTGGGGCCAATTTTAACGGTTTGCAGAGCCTCACAAGGTGCGGCCTTTTCTTTAGGGTTCGCTCAGCGGTGCATAAATGAGACAAGGCAGTAACATCGTGAAGGACTGCAACAGCCGTGTCCTGGCCTGGCCTATGCGTCAAACCTTTTTTCAATTCTCGTACGAGACCACGGCTCATTACTCAATAATCGGCCCCAGTTTCCATTAACGCGGTGACATCCACTCCATCAATCGTTACGCACAAATAGGAGGTAGCATGCTGGATGCTGTCACTACCTGACACAAGCGAAATCTCGTCGGGTCAACCTGACGAGGACGGAGGATCTTCACATTTTCCGACATCAGCGACCCTGCCTCCGAAGGCCGCTGGTAGTTTTCCCGGCGAGGGCTGGGAGAGCGACGTCGGGAATAGTTCGGACCTGTCGATAGGTAGCTTGTCGGGGACGTAGAACGACGCTCTTGGTAACCGGACGTGACGGGATACTGTCGCGCAGCAATGTCGCTTGCGATCTCAGTAGGCCGTTCGTTCACCATTCCGAGGGAAGGGGTCCTCCGAGGCGAAACCCCTCATGTTGACGCGGCGGTACAGGCATGCCCGGTATAGGTGACTGGCTTCCCCTCAATGAAAGCACAAAGGCCGACGGTCCTGGCGCCGCCATGCTTGACTTTTACGGGGTCGCTCGTAAATTGGCGGAGGGGTGTAGCGAGGCTCCATGCGAGGTCCTCTATGCGAGGACCCTGTGGCTCTATTGCTAGAGCTGCGGCGTTGACACTATGGTCTGGCGGGGGAGCCTTACGCAGGACGGACACGTAGGTGTGTCTCGCGTCGAACGTCTGGTGTGGACCGCACTGATGAGGAACGTCAGCAAATTGCTCAGCTGCCATACGCACCTCGTCTCGGACGACTTCAGCCAGTAAAGGAAAAGACGTGCTGTAAGGCATCCGGAGCGCTTGCAGCTCCTCCTGCACGACAAAACGGATGAGATTGCGTAATGCGTTCATGTCGCTGCCGACATGCACATGGGGTGCGTCGGACCCAATGATGTTCACGTCACGGTTGTATTGACGGGCTCGGTGTTCCAGCATTGTCTCCATGGTCGCAACCTCGCTGAGAAACTCCGCCACAGTGCGCGATGGACTGCGCACCAGTCTCGCGAAAAGTTCTTGCTTAACGCCCCAAATCAGGTGACGCAGCTGCTTATCTTCTGGCATTTGCGGGTGTGCATGCTTGAAGAGGCGTATCATGTCCTCAAAGAACATACGCACGCTCTAGTTCTGGCGCTGATTGCGCGAGTGTAGCGCAGCTTCTGCTCGCTCCCGGCACTCGGCACTAGGAAAAGTAGCTTTCAAATCACGACAGGAGGCTGACCAGGAAGAAAGGAAGCCGCATGGTTTTCAAACCATGTCCATGCAGACTCTTCAAGAGCGAAGTACGCGTTGTGGAGCTTACGTTCATCAGTCCACCCGTTATAACGAGCGACTCGCTCGTAGGTCTCAAGCCAGTCCTCGGCGTCCTCGAGCACGTCGCCATGAAAAGTTGAAAAGGCTGATGCCACAGGATGTGCGTTATAAGCCTGCTCTCAGATGTCATTGCAGCAGGTTCTACGACCGCCTGAGGCTGCGTCGTCCTGGTAGCAGCCGGGAGGGGTCCGAATTCAGGAGGCTCTGCACGTAGGCGGCGGCCGAGGCGTTGGTGTACGCGGGTAAGCTCCGTAGTGAGAGGGTGATCATGCAGGACTGGATGGACACCCCGCACCTCCACTATATTTGTAACGTAATGTTACACAAAAGACACTGTGGCACCGAGGAACACCAACAATCAGTCAGGTCAGCACAAAAGCAGGAGCACAGTTTCGCTTCGTCGTCTTCTTCCAATCACCAGTTCAATTCTTCGTCGTCGCCTATGAATGGCATGTGGCAATATATACTTAATCATTTTCTTTTACAGCAAAGTTTCTAAGTTTATTGTCACTACCAGAGATTTTTTTTATTTGCGTTGTGGCGTTATAAGCCAGCACTGCATGGAAACAATGATCGAAATATAGGAAGTTCGAAGTACAGTAAGCATCATGGAAAGCTCTTTTCCTGGAAACAAAATGACCTCTTGTACAGCATATAAAGCCATGTGCGTGCAAATTTAGTAAACATGTGGCTGGTTAGATTTCTGCTTTATTTCCGCTAATGCAAATAACGGAGCCCTTTTTGGCTCGAGACCGAGCCATATCGAACGTCGTGCAACAGCAGACGATTAGTGAGAATAAAATGCAGGACACGTAGATGTAATTTCTTTCAGGCGCATGGCAAATCTCGTGTGCAGCAACGAAATTTACGGCGAAAAACACGTGAAGAGGTACATGGAGGAACAATTATTGCGTAGTTTCATGGAAACGGCATACACTGAGACAGCTCGAGTGCTAAGAGGCACTGGATAGCTGTTATGCGTTAAAGTAGAGAAAAATGAATAATAGAAGGTACTAAGCGCTGCCCAATAAAAAAGCAGGACTGTTATAAGCTGAAGTGAAGTATGACTAGCTTATATGTAGCATCACCTGCTGTCGCTCCAGATAAGCTTCCAAGTGCCTAAATGCTTGTTTTTCTTTCTTCTCTATGCTTCATTACGATATCGATGCTGACGATACGCAAGGTATTGTATTGCTGTCGCCGAAGAGATGGACAGCATAACATGAAATGGTGCTGACCCTGAAAGCAGAAGTTAACATCAGATAGCCCCCCCCCCCCCCCCCCCCACTGCAAGCAAAATAAAATGAAAGCTTCACGCAGAAACGGATCATTCGAAATATTTCTGGTCATAAAATATATGGGAGCTAACAGCATGCTATGCGTACAACAACTACTGATTGATCAAGAGGGCGAAGCTGTAACACATCACCGGTTATTTGTACGCTCCGCATCTGATTAGAATAGTATGAGTAATTTTCTTTTGCAAAGCCGACGTGAAAACAAAGGTCATACAGAGCAGCCTTGAGGCTGGGAAATCCTCGCCACACTACAGTATTTTATTCCGGAATAATCATAATGATCACCCAGAAACATCTGCGCAATTTTACCACAAATAATTAATACAACAAACAGTACAATTATGTACAGCGAATGGAGCCCGAATTCTGGGAAATACTCCTGACTTAAAGTAGGCTGAGCGGAAAGCAACTCTGTCGACCATCGTATATAAGAGAAATGCGCAACAACTTAGACAGGACACAGGAAGAAACGCGTATAACAGTTCACGAGCGCACAGTGAACTGTGAACAATGTGCTCGTGAACTGTAATATTTGTTTCTTCCTGTGTCCTGTCAAAGTTGTTGCGCATTTCTCTAATATACTATGCAGGAACAACTAGCCCGACCACACGCTCTTCTGAACTGTCAACCATCGTTAGCGATGAACCGTACGGTACTAGATGACCCGTACGGTACCAGAGTAAAAAAAGAAATACTGCTCATGTTAACTTAGGCATCACTTGCTTTTGTAGGCGGCCCCTCTGGCACGGTGTACAGAGCGTGGAGCGCGAAAATTTAGTAGAAGAAAATACATAGGACCGTCTTCCCTGAGAAAATTTCAGCAGTAACAACTTAAAAGCATATCTACACGGACATGCAAAAAGAAAAACAAAATAGGCTCAGGAGCTAAACAAACCTGTTCAAATCACGTAAAGGGCTTGATGAAAAGCAAAACTAAATAATTAAAAATGAGAGTTTCGTTTGCTGAAATATTACGCGAACTTTTGTGTACTCTAGGAGGGTAAACAGCGATAAATAATTATTTTTGTGTTGCATTCAACAGTTCGCAAAAATTTAGGCTATGATAGTGCGTACAAAATGTAACTTTTAAATGAGAACCACGAAATATACTCACTCATTTGGCAGCTACTACTGATAAGCTTTTTTATCGAAGGTAAAAACTTGGTTGCGCTCAGAGAGGATAGTCTTGGGCCGATAAGGCACATCCCTGTTCCCCCGTCCAATTATTTAATCGGCCGCAGCGTGCACAAGGGGTTTCGCGGGGCACTGCAGCGTGGGGATCGTTCGCATAAGATGAGAGGGGTGAAAGGAGCAATGAATGCAGCAAGGGTCAGTAAACCGTCCAACGAGGCAAGCGCTTTCCGTTAGCAGTAGCATGTAAAAAGCAGAGGTGTTTCGGGGAACCAGTACTGCTATCAGGTGTCTTCATTGCTTCAACATACGACAGCTTGAGGTTATACTTCGTCTCACAGGATATTTGCTCCACTGCGAAAGGCAGAGGCACACCGTCCAATCAGTATCTCGCACACTACAATAGGCAAATATGCTCCTATGCTCGTCTAGCTCCTGAAATTGGCGGGAGTTGGAGTAGGAGCACAATTCTCTATTTACTGCCCAGGGGCGACAGGCACTTAGGAGCACAAATGCAAGGCCTCCTCGGCCTTTCACAGTGCTGCAGAAAGCTTGTGAGTCTATGTATAGATGAGGGGGGAGGGGGACAGGAAAGACAGAGGTGTCCATTGCACGTTGCAGGCGAGTGCATTGTTTGCACTCTGTCCTTTCTAAGAATTTGCGACAAGTTTTTCGTGTCGCTTTCAAGTGCATGCGTCTTGGCGGATAGCTTCTGCTAAAGATGGCCGGTACAGAGCACCCAGTACCGGGCAAGCTTCTTAGTTCGGTTCAGTTCAGTCGTTCAGTCGTGTCCGACTCTTCGTGACCCTATCGACCATATCTCGCCACGCTTTGCGGTCTCTCACTATCTTCTTAACATCACATAACTTCATCTGCAGCACCTCGAGGGTGCCATCTAACCACCGCGTTCCCTGCCTACCCCTTCTCCGGTGACCTTCATCTTTCCCAACATCAAATCTTTCTCCAGCAACTCCTCTCTTCTAATCAGATGTCCAAAGTAACTGAGCTTTAAATTTAGAATTTGACCCTCCCATGAGCAGTCAGTGTTTTTCTGATGACATTGCCTTGCTAAGCAACTCGGGGGATTAACTATAATAATGATTGATGACCTAGAGAGGAAAAGTAGCAAGGTAGGCTTGAAAATCAATATGCAGAAGACCAAGGTAATGTTCAACAGCCTCGGGAAGGAACAGCAGTTTACATTAGGTAGCGAAATACTGGAACTAGTAGGCGAATATGTCTACTTAGAACAAGGAGTAACCGCAGATCCGGACCATGAAAAGGAAATAACAAGAAGAATAAGATGGGATGGAGCGCATTTAGCAAGCACTCGCATATTATGAGTAGCAGCTTACCGGTATTGCTCAAGAGGAAAGTATTCAACAGTTGCATCTTGCCTGTACTCCCCTATGGGGCTGAAACGTGGAAGCTAACCAAGAGAGTTCTACTTAAGTTGAGGCCAACCCACAGGGCTATGGAACGAAAAATGATAGGGGTAACATTAAGAGATAGAAAGCGTGCAGAGTGGGTCAGATAAATAACTCAAGTTACCGACATTCTAGTGGAAATTAAGAAGAAGACATGGACATGGACAGGACATGTAGTGCGAAGAGAGGATAACCGATGGTCGCTGAGGGTGACAAACTGGATTCCAAGGGAAGGAAAGCATAGCAGGGGGCGGCAGAAAGTTAGGTGGGCGGATGAGATTAAGAAGTTCGCAGGGGTCAAGTGGATGCAGCTAGCACAGAACCGGGTTAAGTGGAGAAATTTGGGAGAAGCCTTCGCCCTGCAGTGGGCGAAGGCCTGAGGCTGATGATGATGATGATGATGATGAGCAGTCAGGGTTTATGGTCGACAATATCGACTGATTTGATCTTCTGGCAGTCCAAGGAACTCTCAAGAGTCCCTGCCAGCACCACAATTCAAACGCGTCAATTCGTCGGCGGTCAGCCTTCTTCACAGTCGAACTCTCGCATCCATACATAACTGGAACAACCCTAGCACAACTTATACGGATCTTGGTTGGCAGTCTGATGTCTCTGCTCTTTACTAGGTGGTCAAGGATAGCCATTGCTCTTTTTCCCAGAAGCAGGCATCTCCTAATTTCATGGCTGCAGTCTCCTTCCAGGGTAATCTTGGAGCCCAAGAAGAGAAAATCTGTCACAGCTTCCACTTCTCGTTCCTTCATGCTCCAGGACTTGATAGGGCAAGATTCGATGATCTTTGTCTTTTTAATGTTCAGTTTAAGCCGAAACTTCTCACTCTATTCTTGTACGCGCATCAAAAGTCTCTTAAGTTCCACTTCATTTTCTGCAATTAAAGTGGTATCGTCCGTATATCTAAGGTTGTTGATACATTTTCAAGGCTATCTTCACTCCAGCTGAAGACTCATCCAGACCGGCCTTTCTCATGATGCACTAAGCATATAGATTAAATAGGCAGGGCGACAGTATGCAGCCTTCTCTTACGGAAATCCCATATTTGCTCCAAATACGGAACATATGCTGCCAGATACAAATATATAAGGCAGCAAATAAGACCTTATCTGGGCCAGATAAGGTCATATGTGTGCAAAAGGTTGCCCTTATATGGCTCAGATTTGGCCATATCATGCAACATATAATCCATATATGAACGGGTAACAGGACCTTATATGGCTTGATAAGGGGCATATATGGTATTCTCGCGACCTTATGTGGCCTGAGAAAGGGCATATATGGCGTCGTCATGAGCTTATATAGACAGGCCAAGGCCATGCCTGGCATCAACAGGACTTTATATAGCCTCATCGGGGCCTTAATTATGTAGCCGCCATAGTGATTGTATTTTAGCAATATATGGCCTTCATCTACCTTCTGCAAATATCCAGTATTGGCATCATGTGGTCGAGCTACAAATTTTCTACACTCAGCATGGCCTACATGCTTAGTGTTAATTGTATCCAATTTAGAAATTAGCTACGACTCACATTATTTCAAATATCCTGCAGATTTCGTTGCACTATAATTATTACATCATATGTTCCTTAATCCAGGAGGGCGCTGGGTTATGGCTATTCTCCTCTTTCCGCCTACTAACTCGCATTTTCATTTTAATTGCGGCGGCAGTCCGATGCACAAAAGCATGGCCAGTCAAGTTGAGCGATTCAAAATATCAAGATTATGATGGCAGTTCAGTATACGGCCCCCTCCGCGCTGTCAGACGGTGACTCACCCTCAGAGACAGCTGGCGGTTGCTGCGTCGAGGGCCGCAGTGGCTAGACAGTGACTCCTCCTCTCACGCGTTCCTCTCTTCCCTCTCAGACAGCTGCGGCCCCTGCGTCGCGGGCTCGCATTTCACCTCTCCTCCTCGCTGCCACGTTGTATACTGCGTAGGCCGCGAGCTCTCCGTTTTGTGTGTGCTTGCTTCTTTCCCCTCCCCCTTTCAAATCCGTGCGCCTAAGCACTTGGTGTCTCGTTCCTTTTCGGTTGCAGACATCGCAGCTCGGTGCGGCTGGCGGGCGTGCTGCATGTTGTGTATGCTGGTGTGTGTGTATGTGTGTGTGTGTGTGTGTGTGTGTGTGCCAGCGCCTGTTCGCTATTAGCTGTGTGCATGTAACAAACAAGAGCTTCAGTCTGACCATCGGCACAGAGGAAATTACTGTATCTCACTGCGGGTGGAAGCTGCCTCCCCAGGCTTGGCAGCGAACCTGACGGTTGATTTAGCTTTTCGGGGCTTTCACCACTCTGTCGGATCGCACCCTTATTGTGCTGCCTCATTTTCACGCCCGATCACCAAAACCGTGAGCGTGAGACTTCTTGTCGGGAACTAGCACTTGCCAGCCTCAGGATATTGTTCACTTTATTATTTTGATGGAAAATTAATTTTCCAATCAGTAAATTGGATGGTAATTGCCACTATGTGATATTTTTCCGTACATATCGTTGCTAATTTGTCTTTCGCTCCAGCAACTTTGACAAATTTGAGTGGGTGGATAGGGTCCTTCATTGTTTATTATTATTATTATTATTATTATTATTATTATTATTATTATTATTTGCACTACCTAAGTAGCTTCATGTTTGATTTGGTTTAGGAGCAGAGCTGTCGCTGTCATGACAAATGCCATCGGACATGCTTTTTTTCTTTGTTTTCTCTCTAAATATCTAACGCAACTAAGAGTTAGATGCGTTCGCTCATTTTGCACTGCAGTCTCTGCTTAAGGTAACACCAGTACTTCTTGACAGCTTATGTGTACTTTGATAAGGTATAGGTGTTATCAGCAGTCCAAGCAGTGTGTGTTTTATCGCCCTACCGTTTAGCGGTACCTTTCCCGAGTGTCGACAAACCTTTAAATTCCATTTTAATAGTCTAGTTCGATTAATAGCCGTTTATTTCATTTAGCTTTGCAAGTAAACCAGCTCAAACTAAAAGCATTTACTAGTAAGAGCTTTGTGGGTAAAACAGTGGAATAAAAATGTAATATCTAATTTAATAGGCTAAAGTCTTTCACTTTAGCTTCTCGTGTAGACATTATTCTGTTCAGATATCTCATTAGTTTTTTATATTATCGCGCGTAAATGAGTAGAATCTCAATATTTAGTAACGGATGAGCATGTTTTTGACCATTGCTTACACACGTAATTCAGGACCGTCTTTGAGCGATTCCATATAGGCAGGGAAAAAAGAAAACCGGGGGTTTCAAAGCTATTTTCTTGTAAGGTTTGAAATAAAAGGGGTAAATTCAGGTTTCCCTTGGCAAACTTGATTGAGCCTGCATTTAGCCGGAATACTGAAATTGTCTTTTGTGTGTTTTAATACAGTGCTATGTTGATATGCAGATATATAGATCTATAGATCAAAACCTACACGCCATGCGGGCTAGATCTTTAAATCAGGAATTAGGTAAATAAGGCATATCTGACCAGATATGCCTTATCTGGTACTCGAAATCAGGAATTGGGCAGATCAGGCAAATACAACAAGTTATGCATTATCTGGTACTCCAAATCAGGAATTGGGCAGATATGCCTTATCGGGACTAGATCTCTCCTGATATACCATATCTGCCCAATTCCTGATATACCTGATCTGGATTTTTTATAAGTCCAGATATGGGCATTTCCATAAGGGTTGTCTCACTCCTTTCTCAATCGGAAACCAATCAATAAGACCATGCCCAATTCCGCCTCTCACCCTTCATACAGGTTCCTGAGGAAACAGATGCAGTGAATTGGAACTCCCATATTTTATAGAGTTTAGCACATACTGCTGTGACCTATGCAGTGAAACACTTAAGCAAAATCAATAAAACAGGAGATAGATGGGTTTCTGAAACTCTTTTTCTTTTTCCATGATCCAGCGAAGGTTTGCAATCTGGTCTTTAGTTCCTCTGCCCTTGCGAAACACAGCTTGCACGCCCTGAGTCTCCCGATCCACGTAATGCTGCAGCCTACTTTGGAGGATTTTCAGCATCACCTAGCTAGCATGCGAAATAAGCGCGATCGTGCGGTAGTTGGAACAATATTTCGCACTGCCTATCTTTGGAATGGGGATGTAAACTGACCTCCTCGATTCTTGTGGCCACTGCAGAGCTGTCCAAATTTGATGACATAATGTATACAGAACGTTAACTGCGTCATGGTTGAGGTTTTGAAGCAACGTAGCTGGATTGCCATCAATTCCGCTCGCTTTGCTCTTAGCAAGGCTGGCTAAGGCCCATTCAACTTCACTCTTCAGGATGCTCGGCTCGAGATCAGTAATCACAACCGCCTTATGTTAGGTATGCAAATCCGGGTCCTTCTTATACAGTTCTTCTGTGTATTCCTGCCATGTCTTCTTTATCTCTGAGGCTTCAGTGAGGTCCCTGCCTCGTTTGTCCTTTATCATCCGCAGCTTAACACAGAAGCTTCCTTTGATGTCTTTGATTGTCTTATACAAAGCTCTTGTGTTCCTCAATTGGCTCTTGTCCTCAACTGCTTGGCACTGTATTTTCAGAAAGGGCATTCTTATCTCTTTGCTCTTTTCTGAAAATCTGTATTGCATTGAGCACCTTGTATCTTACTCTTTCCTCCATAACTTTTGCCATCCTCCTTTCCTCAGCTATTTGCAGAGCCTCTTCAGATAACCAGTTTGCTTTCTTGCATTTCTTTTGCTTTGGAACTACCCTAGGAGCAACTTCTTGTAATATATCACGAACATCTGTCCACATATCTGCAGGCTGTGTCTTCCAGATCTAATTCTTGAAATCGATTCTTCACTTCCACAACATATTTTGATGGAACTTGATCCAGATAATACGTGAAAGGCCGTCTAGTTTTTTGCGTCTTCCTCAATCGAAGCTTAAATTTGCGAACAAGAAGCTGATAATCGGTGCCCCAATCGGCCCCAGGCCTTGTTTTTACTGATTGTATAGCGTTTCGCCATCTCTGCCGGCAAAGAATATAATCAATCGGATTCCTGTGCAGACCTTCCGGTGAAGTCCGTGTGTACAGGCGCCTCTTGTGCTGTTGAATATGAGTATTCGCTATGGTGAGGTTGTTTTCTTGACAAAATTAATTAGCCTGTGCCCAGCTTCATTTGGCTCACCAAGACCGAACTTGCCTGAAATTCCGGATATTTCTTCACTCCCCACCTTAGCATTCCAGCTAGCGTACATGGTGATGCTGTGCAGCATTTGCCTTCACTAGCACGAACTATTCGACCTCTGTTTCCCAATATTTGATCATATTCAGTTTTCCTTGACAACGCAAATAAAATCGTGCATACATAAAACATATGACCTATGAGTGCCCTCGCGCATCACGATGAATACCTATGGTAGGAATGGTAGGGTCTGGAACTGCTGCGCGTTTACCTTGAGTACTAAAATTCTTCACAGGTGGGAACAGCGCGACATTCGTAGACGCCGTAAGCCACGCGTCCGACTCGATGGCAATGACGTGCACACTGCACGTTGCATGCCCTGCGGGCATGCGTAGTGCCACGTAAATATGAGTTTCGGTTCTTTTTAAATGTTTTGGCTCGAGATTGTCTGCCTTTATCTCATATCATGGGTTTGTGAAGAAAATGACGCCTTACCGCGGCAGGGGTTCAGCCACCGGAGCAATGGAGGAGGACACTATACTAACTGCGGCCTTACGCCTAAGCTTTTTTTCTGGAATAAATGTTCTCTACTAGTGTTAATATACCATTGACGATGTATAAAACATACTTCAAAAAATCGCAAAAGGACACAACAGTATTTTTGAGGATGTTTCATTATATCAGGATATACAGCTTAAGAATTAATCGTTTATATCTGAAAGTCAACACTGCCCAATACATTTCATGATACGCGAATGTTTTTCCACCTGTCAAAACTCAGTGGACAACATCGACCAAAGTAACTCAGCCTATACATTGTTAGAAAGTGCCCGAAACTAGCGGGGCCACATCGAAGACAGCATGCCAAAATGTATTCAATGTAGGCAAGCCATCTGTACCAAGGGGATCATATCAATTAATGCATACAATGATGCGTGCAAGGTTGGCAAACCATCGCAGCTGCCCATAAAAATTGTACCATTATAACCCATGATTAATACAATATTCGGAAACAATCTCAGCAAGTAATAAAATAATGGCGATCATATGGCAGTAAATATTCTCAGTTGACAGTCGATCAATGGTGGCAAGATAATATTGAATAATTTGTGTAAAGATGTATGACATTTTGGCAAGCCATTACACTTCATCAGGGAACATTTACCACTGTATTTGCAGATATACAGTGTGGGGAAGCTAAGACAACTGCAGCAAGGATTCTGCTCAACGTGTGCCAAGATGCATTCGATGCTGACAAGCAGTTAATACTGACATTGCAATATTAACCAATATATGCCATGTTAGGTGCAATGCTGGATAGTAGCCACAGCGCACGGGCAATATCGCCAACTGGAACCAACAAAGTATACATTTTTGGGAAGCCACTAAGACGGGTTCGATACCTTTAACAAATGTATGCCACGATATATTCACTGTAGACAAGCCAGCTATACTGACAGGACAATATTTATCACTGTATGCCATCATCGATAATTTTATATGCAGATATACACAATGGTATTGAAGCCATCCCGATTGGCAGGTGGATATTGACCAGTGTATGCCATGATATATTCGATATTAACAAGCCAAAAATGCTGGCAGGACAATATTGCCAGGGGGCGCTCGGAGCCACATTACAAATACATGCCATGATAAGTGCAATGTTGGCCAGTAGCTACCGCTCATTGGGCAGCATCGGCCATAGGAACTGAAGATGAGCACAATGTTGGGAAGCCACTAATACTGGCGGGATAATATTGACCAATAAATGCCAAGACATATTGAATGTCAACAAGCCATATATACTGGAATGAAAATTTTTACCAATGTATAGCATGATTCGCGAATTATGGGCAAGACATTGCCGATGGCTGGCAATATTGGCCATCATATATCATTGTGTATACAATCTCGCTAACAATTCGGCACGCAATGTCATCATTGCATGCTGTTAGCCACCTGAATGCCAACATGGGTTATAATATGTATAAGACTGGCCCAAGAGTGGACAATGGTATCGCATGACTGTACTATTATTGGTAGCGCGTTGGCAACACTGGGCCACTGTCGGACCAGGTGTCGCCAATAAGTCTCCAATATCGGGCCAATCGCATATGCTAGCTGGGGATCTGCAAGTGGAACATCCTCGTGCCTTTTGTTTATTCTTACTAGGCCATTTAGCAAGCTATCATTCGCAGCAGAACGCAGAGTGTTTTGTTGAATTTACTGTTGCTTTTCGGCTCATTTTTAGACATTGTGTTCACAGCCATTAGCATGTATATTGATTTTGAATTTTTAACGCTTTTCTGAAATACAGGCATGTGAAGCCTTTGTCGTAGTAGATGATCTAGTGCAACTGTCTACGCGTATGTACGTTGCACAGAGTATGCTCTGCATTTTCAAGCGTTATTTACCGATGAAGAAATATTTTGCCTCTTCGTCTCAATCAATAATTTTGAAGCTCCAGATGAAACGGAGCGCCATATTTTAGATGGGTATGCAGTAACAAATAGCGCGAGCCAATGACGCAATTGCGCCATATTACCATTTTCAAACAAATCACGTCTTATACAATCGTTGGAAATATAACACTTCTTCATCCACCTGGTGCTACTTAGCTTTATTTCTAGTGCGCAGATCTTTTCCTGCATATCTGCCCAGGCACCATCAAATGGGCTTGGCGACATCCAGAACACGTTTTACTTCTGAAGAAATGCGAGCCACAAACAATTAGAGGAAGATGTAATCAACAAGCCTGCACAAGAAACTTGCTTGCAAAGGCAACAGCTGTTCGTTCCGCTGGATGCGTTCAAGCAAGAGTAGGAAGCTTGACAAAATGCGTTGAAGAGAATTTTTGTTTTCAGCATTTGCTGTATAGGCGTTCCTGAATGCTGAGCGCTCTCCACATTCAGTGTGACATCCATAAAACGTGGTATATCTCATCTTCTCCTTCAGCTGCAGCATACCCACTGCAGGGTGAACGCCCCCCCTCCCACTATCCTCAACTCACTGATCGCGTAACTTATCGTCGTCAAGATCTCATTGTAATACATTAGACTAGTCAATGTTACCTGATTCAGAGAAGCTTTTGCCAGATATCTGGCATGCAGATACTCAAAAGTTGGTCAAAATATTTTTAACTGGGTCTCTACCAATGAAGCGTTAAAAACAAAACTTATATCCTTTAATTATTTCTCAAGGCAAGCAAATGTCATTTGGATCGGACAGCAAAGATGAGCTGGTTCATCTCTTCAAATATCACTTCAAGAGGGAGGCTCAAACATCTGAAACCATTTTATATCTCAGCAGATAATAGTTAACCTGCCAAAGCCGCTCGAACAACTCCATCATCATAGTTACACCTATTTCCGCAGACTTCACCCTTTTAGTATGCGGTCATAGATCAACCGCTAGAGCTGAACCAGTTGGTCAACATTCGTAACGCAAAAATTGAGATAAGTGTCCTTAACGGTAAATACAATAAGCTACAACGTCGCTTTCTGAAGGGAAATTAGAAATGGTGGTAAAACATCTTCATTTTCATGGTGCCAAACAAGCCAGAATTTAGAAAAAAGGCAGCAGCCATATGGGAAGGTTATGTAGCGAAAGGCGTAGAAAACAAAAAAAAGCTAATGATGGAAGCAAGATATAGTGTTGAGGCTATATTTTACTTCTCCTGCACACCGCTAATCATCTACTCGTGCTTCTTGACGTTGGCCCGCTGCTGCACGTGAAGTCGCATTCACATAAGCCCATGCTGAGCAAGAGGCTCTTAGGTGCTTGAGCGCACTGAAACATTTTCGCGGTGTTTCACGTGTCCAAGGCAACCATCATTTCCAACAAGGTGAAAGCAACTGTAGATCACAATATCAGCTCTAGGACAAATTGTGTTCTGAATAGCAGCGCGTCTACAGAACGAAACCTCGTGGTTTCAAGGATGAACTCGTGCTTGGTGCAAACGCTGGAATAAATGGTCTTGGTGGCGGCGACCTATTTTGAGTGCTGTTGTTTTTATTAAAACATCTACTACGGTACACGTGGCATGCTTACGTGTACAATTGACCAAATGTACTTTGCGGATATTTGAGCGAGAGGGTGCGTGAATTAGAACAAAGTAGGAACTCTTTTGGACCCTTTTGGTTTCTTTAGTTTTACCATTCTCTTAACAGCATCCCAAAAAAGCAGACAACAGAGGTGGCGCTTCAAAGTGCTCAAGTAACTGAAAACAAGATCAGGGTACTATGAGGACTTTAATATCGGTTACTAAGTCATCATTAGGAGATGCTTACTGATCGGTATTTGCGAAAAATGGGCGAATGGCGGCTCCCGGAAAGTGCAGGACTTTATAATGCGCTGCACAAATAGCTATCAAAGCAACAATGTCGAAGTGTAAAGTTTTCTTTCCGGGTCAGAAGTATAGTTGTGACGACCGTAAGCGCTGTGAGCTTTTTCTTTCAGTTTGTGACCTACGCCTCGTCAAGTAAGCTGAACAAGAATAAAATACAACGCGCCCTGCTTTCTATTATTATTATTTACAAGATAGCCAAAATTCCAGATATGGTAAAATGGAGGACCATGTTCTTTTGCAGGAATTTATCTAACGAGTGCCTCGCAGTGAATCAAGAGCCTTGCTACACAACCAACCTATACCCTGGGCAGAATATGACGAGGAGGCAGTTCTGCCGATTGGTCCATCTTGGAGATCCCACCGCCAAGCCAGAGTTTGTACGTTTGGCAACTGTACTAAAATTCTCCAAAGCATGTTGCAGTGAATCTGGGGTGTATCAACGCAAATTCGTACAGTCTTCATTCGTAAGGAAGTTTTAGATTCTTGTGTGAAAAATTAAACGTCCCCGTGTTCATATGCCTGAATGAAAAAAATTTTTTTCAACTACTCGATTCCTGTATTACATGTCTGAAAACCTGGTTTGCTTGCATTCTGCTGATTATTGGAGCAACCTATTTCTCTCCAAACAGGCTCATTGGAACGATGCAAAAAAATTTCAAATTTGAAACTTTTTTTGCATCGTTTTGCAAATTTGAAACAAGAGCACTGCCCATTAAACCAGTGATGTCTGAGAGGACAGAGTTATTCACCCCTGTTAAATTACTAGCCGATATTGAGAGAAATACTGAGCAGAATATTTTTTGAAGCAAACATTACTCATTTGCGCTATGGTCGTTTATTCTTTTGGGCACTAATTTCAACAAAACGAAAAA
Source organism: Amblyomma maculatum (assembly GCA_023969395.1). Lineage (NCBI taxonomy): Eukaryota > Metazoa > Arthropoda > Arachnida > Ixodida > Ixodidae > Amblyomma > Amblyomma maculatum. The sequence continues at coordinate 31,269 of JAJIZL010125167.1, forward strand.
TGCATAATATCTATATGAGATGGGTAAAATTGCAGCAGTTTTGTTACGTAAAAACCGTTGCCTCTCTTTAAGCGCCTAACCTCTAGCGCATTCACTGTCTGAGGCAAGAAGTTGGCTTTGTTCTTGTCTGGAGCCAGGTAGACTCATACACACAAAATAGATATGCCACACTTATGATCAGCCGATATTTTACACCATTGGTAAAGTGAACACACATGCCACAATGATCAATGTCCGAAAACATTGTTTTTTGCTGCAGCACTAGGTCCAGCCGAGGCGATGAAAATATCATCGTCTTAATAAACCCGTATTCGTGCACTGCGGGTTCAGACCACAGCACTATCTCACTGTCATTGTGCGTCAAAGAGCATGTAATGTCCACAGTTCTCTTCCTAGAGCTTTGACTTGAACAGAATTCTTGAACTGAAGGCGAAGTGGAACATAACTGGTTAGCAGGCGCACTCTGCGTTAATCTAACAATGGTACATGGGCAGCGAATTGGTTGCTCTTGCCTAATGAGTAGATGTTCAATTTGCCATAGAACTAAAGGGTCATCGAACAATTTTTCCTGTTGTCTTATTGTTCTTAACACACTCCTGTGCATCACTGCTTTAGTTCATGGTTAGTTCTGCATTATTAATCTCGGAATGAAGTATGTAAACTCGTTTGCATTCAAGCTTTTATCATCAGCCTGACTATACCCACGCAGGGTGAAGGCCTGTCCCATATTCTTCCAATTAACCTGGTCGTGGGCTAGCTGCATCCACTTGACCCCTTTGAACATCTAGCTGTAATTCAAGCTGTAATTTGTGGCTAATATTTGATTAGAATTTTGGTCTGTGAGTTGCGTGCAAAAGAACTTTAGTTTGCTTTTACAGAAACACTCATCGAGACATAGATTGTGCAAAATCAATTGCTGTTGGTTTGAGCGAGACGAAGAAGAAGAAGAAATTGGCATGACGCTGTGCAATGAACACTTCTTGCCAGAAGGAATAAAATGCGGCCCAGGAAAGGTGAGCAAAAATATTTGATAAAATATCCTACGTCCAGAACCGTTTTTGTTTATTTATTGCATACTCAAGGACACTATTTAAGGCAACACAATCTCGAATTTGCATTTTCGAAAGTAAAACACAGCTGAGAAATAGCTGCAAATTTTCCTTTACAAAGAAGACATTTATTTGTCCTCAGTTAGATCATCATCATCATCATCAGCCTGATTATACGCACTGCAGGGCGAAGGCCTCTCCCATATTTCTCCACTTCACCCGGTTCTGTGCTAGCTGCATCCACTTGACCCCTGCGAACTTCTTAATCTCATTCGCGCACCTAACATTCTGCCGCCCCCAGCTACGCTTTCCTTCCCTTGGAATCCAGTTTGTTACCCTCAGCGACCATCGGTTATCCTCTCTCGCACTACATGCCCTGCTCATGTCCATTTCTTCTTCTTAATTTCCACTAGAATGTCGTTAACTTGAGTTATTTCTCTGACCCACTCTGCACGCTTTCTATCTATTAATGTTAACCCTACCATTTTTCGTTCCATAGCCCTCTGGGTTGTCCTCAACATAAGTAGAACTCTCTTGGTTAGCCTCCACGTTCAGCCCCATAGATGAGTACAGGCAAGATGCAACTGTTGTATAGCATTCAGATATGTGGCGCAAAAAACACAAACACAAGAGAAGATACACAACACACGCGCACACTACCAACTGTAATTAGAATTTGAAAACACTTCCTCTTCACCACGCCTCCTCTTCTACACTCAGGCACATTTCATCTTCCTCTTCTTCTCATCTTCCTCTTCTTTGCCAAGGGGATAACGGCACTCTCTTCCTCGCAGACTTTAACATCGTCCAAACATGGTATTGACCAATCTCATCTTCCTCTTCTTCTCTTCTTCCTCTTCTTCATCAGGTGGATAGCGGCACTTTCTTCCTCGCAGACCAAATACCTCTTACAAACATGACATTCACAAATTCTCACTGTCTTTTTACCCCACACCTCTGCTTTGTCCAGTAACTCATACCACGCTGGTCAAGCAAATATCACCACATAGTCATATAGTCATACACTAAACACCACCGCCACACATATCCAGTAGGACATGTCCAGCCACACCACATAGCTTGTGTCCAAGAATAACAACCTAAGGCCAAGAATAACAGCTAGAGGCCCGATAATAATCTCGTTCTTTGCATTACTCAGGAGGTTTGCTCAATAAAATTAAATTCTTTTCTACGTAAACTCAACGAAGCTTCACTAATGCATCTCTCTTCTTTCTTCTGTATCCAATACGCCTCTAAAATTTCGCGTGCCATCTTATCCCAACTCTTGCCTAAAATGTTTAGCCTGCTAAAGAACGGCTCACACTTGCACTTTTGGCAATGCAAGGCTAAATTTGACCCTTTGCCATTTTCTATGGACTTATCGTGTTCCCTCATTCTATCATTAACACATCTTCCTGTTTGCCCAATATATACTTTACCGCACGTCAGAGGAACCTCATAAATCACTCCCACCCGACATCCAATAAAACTCTTAACATGCTTCTTATCGCATTGGCCTTTCTTTTTCCTCCCTATTAATGCACATAACCCACCCAGTTTTTTTGGGGGCAGAAAACACAACTGGCCCCTCAAACCTACCAGCCACCTTTTTCAGGCAGTGTGCAACTCTATGTATATAGGGAATCACTTGTGGTCGTTTATTTCTCAACTTATCTGGCGATCTTCTTTTCCCTTTCATTTTCTGAAGCAAAGACTCTGCCACCCCACAAATAATCATAACCGGGAAACCAGCCACCTGAAGCCTTTGTAATTGATTATTGAAGCTTTCCTCTGCCATATGTACACATGATTTTAACAAGGCCGACTCCAAACAAAGGGAAGCTATCCCTCTTTTTATAGTCTTTGAATGGCCTGATCCATACGAAAGTATCTCTTTTTTAGCCCTGGAAAAATATTTCCAGCACACTTCCCCATTACAAATTTGATATTTAAATCAAGAAACTGCAATTTGTTATCCGCCGGTAGCTCATGAGTAAAAGTAAGCCCTTTTCCTTGTAGCTTAAAAATAGAAAGCACACTTTCCACACTTAGACTCACTGCAGAGCCCTTATCCACAATGACTAAGAAATCGTCAACATATCTAAATATTTTAAAACCTGATCCATTAAGGGATGTATAAATTGTTCTGTCAACACAGGATAAAAGTATGTTACATGGAACTGGGGCAACACATGGCCCTATACAAATGCCCCTTCTCTGCACATACAAATCAGACCCAAACGACACAACAGTGGACTTAAGGTAAAACTCTAGTAGGGCTAGAAAATTGTCCACATTGACACCAGCAGAGTTCTGAAAGTCTATAGTCCCATTACTTTCAATGCATTCCCGCACCGATTCAAACAATTCTAAATGTGGCACCGAATAGAACAAATACTCTGCATCAATAGAAAAAAAGTACCCAAGATTGGTTTGATCTTTTAAACAATTGATCACTTCAAAAGAATTCTTAGTAGCAAAGGGATCATGAACCTCTAAACCTTTTAAATGTTTAAGAAGATACCGGCTGATCTGCTGCTGCCATGCATCACGTTCAGACACAATACATCTGAAAGACGAGTCCGGTTTATGAGTCTTAACAGTGAAGAACACATCCAAACAGGCCTTCTTGCATTCACTGATCCCATTTGCCAACCTGGTTAACTTCATATCATTACATAACGCAATAGCTCTTGTTCTGCAAACTTTCTTCATCACTTTAACAAATTATAGTGTGCCGCCCAAAACTCCAGCTTGTGAGCTTCTGTCCTTGAACAGAAAGATAGCGGATAAAGCTGGTGAAGATCGGGACCGATGTTTACTGGATGGGCTTGATAGTATTACGAGGACGTCTTGGAACAAGGACGAGGTACCAAAGAAATGTACTGCGGAAGTGGTGAAGTTTTTTGAAAGGAATAATCTTCGATTACTTCAAACGGACAAAGAAGGGGGTTTTGCTGTGATACCGGCTGGACTCTTTGAAGAGAAGGCGACGATTGCAATTGAGAAAAATTTTGATAAGTGAAGAAGAAAGTTTGCAGAACAAGAGCTATTGCGTTATGTAATGATATGAAGTTAACCAGGTTGGCAAAGGGGATCAGTGAATGCAAGAAGGCCTGTTTGGATGTGTTCTTCATTGTTAAGACTCATAAACCGGACTCGCCTTTCAGATTTATTGTGTCTGAACGTGATGCAGGGCAGCAGCAGATCAGCCGGTATCTTCTTAAACATTTAAAAGGTTTGGAGGTTCATGATCCCTTTGCTACTAAGAATTCTTTTGAAGTGATCAATTTTTTAAAAGATCAAACCAATCTTGGGTACTTTTTTTTCTATTGATGCAGAGTATTTGTTCTATTCGGTGCCACATTTAGAATTGTTTGAATCTGCGGGAATGCATTCAAAGTAATGGGACTATAGACTTTCAGAACTCTGCTGGTGTCAATGTGGACAATTTTCTAGCCCTACTAGAGTTTTACCTTAAGTCCACTGTTGTGTCGTTTGGGTCTGATTTGTATGTGCAGAGAAGGGGCATTTGTATAGGGCCATGTGTTGCCCCAGTTCCATGTAACATACTTTTATCCTGTGTTGACAGAACAATTTATACATCCCTTAATGGATCAGGTTTTAAAATATTTAGATATGTTGACGATTTCTTAGTCATTGTGGATAAGGGCTCTGCAGTGAGTCTAAGTGTGGAAAGTGTGCTTTCTATTTTTAAGCTACAAGGAAAAGGGCTTACTTTTACTCATGAGCTACCGGCGGATAACAAATTGCAGTTTCTTGATTTAAATATCAAATTTGTAATGGGGAAGTGTGCTGGAAATATTTTTCCAGGGCTAAAAAAGAGATACTTTCGTATGGATCAGGCCATTCAAAGACTATAAAAAGAGGGATAGCTTCCCTTTGTTTGGAGTCGGCCTTGTTAAAATCATGTGTACATATGGCAGAGGAAAGCTTCAATAATCAATTACAAAGGCTTCAGGTGGCTGGTTTCCCGGTTATGATTATTTGTGGGGTGGCAGAGTCTTTGCTTCAGAAAATGAAAGGGAAAAGAAGATCGCCAGATAAGTTGAGAAATAAACGACCACAAGTGATTCCCTATATACATAGAGTTGCACACTGCCTGAAAAAGGTGGCTGGTAGGTTTGAGGGGCCAGTTGTGTTTTCTGCCCCCAAAAAAACTGGGTGGGTTATGTGCATTAATAGGGAGGAAAAAGAAAGGCCAATGCGATAAGAAGCATGTTAAGAGTTTTATTGGATGTCGGGTGGGAGTGATTTATGGGGTTCCTCTGACGTGCGGTAAAGTATATATTGGGCAAACAGGAAGATGTGTTAATGACAGAATGAGGGAACACGATAAGTCCATAGAAAATGGCAAAGGGTCAAATTTAGCCTTGCCAAAAGTGCAAGTGTGAGCCATTCTTTAGCAGGCTAAACATTTTAGGCAAGAGTCGGGATAAGATGGCACGCGAAATTTTAGAGGCGTATTGGATACAGAAGAAAGAAGAGAGATGGATTAGTGAAGCTTCGTTGAGTTTACGTAGAAAAGAATTTAATTTTATTGAGCAAACCTCCTGAGTAATGCAAAGAACGAGATTATTATCGGGCCTCAAGCTGTTATTCTTGGCCTTAGGTTGTTATTCTTGGATACAAGCTATGTGGTGTGGCTGAACATGTGCTACTGGATATGTGTGGCGGTGGTGTTTAGTGTATGACTATATGACTATGTGGTGATATTTGCTTGTCCAGCGTGGTATGAGTTACTGTGCAAAGCAGAGGTGTGGGGTAAAAAGACAGTGAGAATTCGTGAATGTCATGTTTGTAAGAGGTATTTGGTCTGCGAGGAAGAAAGTGCCGCTATCCCCCTGATAAAGAAGAGGAAGAAGAGAAGAAGAGGAAGATGAGATTGGTCAATACCATGTTTGAACGATGTTAAAGTCTGCGAGGAAGTGAGTGCCATTATCCCCTTGGCAAAGAAGAGGAAGATGAGAAGAAGAGGAAGATGAAATGTGCCTGAGTGTAGAAGAGGAGGCGTGGTGAAGAGGAAGTGTTTTCAAATTCTAATTACAGTTGGTAGTGTGCGCGTGTGTTGTGTATCTTCTCTTGTGTTTGTGTTTTTTGCGCCACATATCTGAATACGATGCAGCACCAACTAGCCTCTCAAGCCGTTATTTTGAACTGTTGTATACTTTCCTCTTGAGCGATACCGGTAAGCTGCTAGTCATCATCTGCGAGTGCTTGCCAAATGCACTTCATCCCAATCTTATTCTTCTTGTTATTTCCTTTTCATGGTCCGGATCTGCGGTTACTACCTGTCCTAAGTAGATATATTCACCTACTACTTCCAGTATTTTGCTACCTAATGTAAACTGTTGTTCCTTCCCGAGGCTGTTGGACATTACTTTAGTCTTCTGCATATTGGTTTTCAAGCCTACCTTTCTACTTTTTCTGTCTAGGTCATGAATCATTATTTGCAGTTCATCCCCCAAGTTGCTTAGCAAGGCAACGTCATCAGAAAATCGCAGATTACTGAGGTATTCTCCATCTACCCTTATCCCTAACTGCTCCCATTCCAAGTCTCTGAATACTTCCTCTAAACAAGCTGTGAATAGTACTGGAGAGATTGTGTCTACTTGCCTAACACCTTTCTTTATGGGAATTTTGTTACTTTCTTTATGCAGAACTATGGTTGCTGTGCAGCCACAATATATATATATCTTCCAGCACTTTCACGTACGGCTCGTCTACCCCCTGATTTCGCAATGCCTGCATCACCGCCGAGGTTTCAACTGAGTCAAATGCTTTTTCGTAATCAATGAATGCTATGTATAAGGGCTGGTTATAATATAACCAGCCCTCAGTTAGAAATGGTTTGCTAATATTTTCTTCAACCCGTTTGAAAGGCGGCACTGATATTTCAGGCATGTCTAACCTAGAATTTCTGGAGGCAACAAATTCAACTTCGTATTACGAGGAGGAAAATGTCGCACAGCACCACAAAAACAAATTGTACAGCGGAATTCCGGCATAGGTATCGATCTTAGAGAAGCATGCTTTGACCTTATAGATATCTAAGCTGCACATAAATGCATTTGAGCGAAAAACGATTTCCTTTTATCTTTCACTGGATTTGGGAAAAGAAAGAATACAGTGATCCAAACCCCGTCAAAAACAGACCAGAAAAAATGGTACGTGATTGCTTAGCACGAAAAATTCGTTGCTAAATCTGTACAGTAAAGGTACTGTGCACCTGAGTAGTAGAGCCTTGGTTCCCCCCCCCCCCCCCATAACTAGACACTCCATAATATTTAAAAGAGGAGTATCAGAGCCGAAACAATACAATACACACGTATATGAATCTTAGCTCTGCTTTTGCGCATAGCTGTTTGTAAATTTGATCAGCACAAAATTTTTCTTTTCTCCATAGCCAACATGTTTTGTTTATGTGAGGCCAAGGTACACCAACTTTATAAACTTAACTTGCGATCAATATCGCCCCTTTGCTACAGATGAGCACTTGTCCCGTTGTATATATATTGTTACGCATCAGTAACATTAGGAGGCAGCATCAGACATCGTACGCGCAAGCCGTCTATTCTTCCTTCTTCCTCTTCTTCTTCAAGCATCCAGACACGCCCATCATCATGCCATAAAATCATTAACATCGTTAAACTTCCTCGTCCACGAACGGGACGATCGCTCGGTGGCTCCGGGTCATGTTACGGACGACAAGGAAGAAGAAGCGGGCAGTGGCGCGGGCAGGAGCGCTCGCGCTAGGCCCACGAACATTCATTAAACGTCATCTACCATCGTCATCGGTCATGTTCTGTCTCCTGTCTTCATCGGCTTGCCGCTTCGTAACAATATAATATCGTTACTGCCATTATGAAAATATAAATACACTTGTTTTCTAAATTTCGGAAAATACCTGAGAGTAATACGTAAGCAGCACCCCGATAATTTCACAAAAACGTAACTGTTCTTAGCTCACATTCATTAGGCCTTCCGAATTAAGTTTAGCCCCGAAGAACATGAACACTACGAATTATTCGTGAGCAGAATAAACTGTCTAGAATTTGTCAAGAGCCAATAAATAATGTAAGAAAATAAAATACTCGCCTCGACTGTTTACTAGATGTTACGGGATAATAAAATTCTCTTCCTATCCTATATGCTTCATATTTCTACTATACCGGTTGGATTCCTGAGTACAAATAGTGGTAAAATTATAAAACCCATAGGATCTTTTATTGAATTTGCCTAGCAGAGCAACCACAGAAAAACATTTATTCGAATGCCTCACATGCAGCTATCATTATATGCTTTATGTACGTTGATTAAAAAAACCCTCTTATGGGCAAGCGTTTATAGCGATATTGCTGACACATATTCTCCTGAATATTTTTAGCCAACGAGGTAACCTTAACAAAATAGTCTGAACCCTTCAATATTTCGTATTTTGGTTGCGTGTGTTACAGCCAGAAGTATTATGACAAAATGGTTTTTTGTCACGGTTTTTTATTTACCCGCTTCACAATAACTATTCTCTCCAGATCGCTGTTGATTATCCCTTTCTCTTTTATTCGTCATTGACAGACATGCAGGCGAGGTGTCTGCAAAAACCACAACTGGAAGAGGAACAACTCTCTGGCGGCTCCAAAGGACCCAGGAACGTTTATGAGGGGCGCACATCCAATATCTTTCTAGCAGGCTAACAATAAAGAGGAAGGCAATATATCATAAAAAGATAAAAATGAAAAATGGAGACCACATTGGTGCTTTGCCTACTTCAAAATATCTTCTCGCTGAAGAAATAAATTACACAGATATTTAGGTACTCTTGTTTTGTCTATTTTTTGCGACAGTGTTCTGATTTAAATTGCGTTCTACCATACAATAAACAGCAAATTGGCGATCTAGAATTAAACAAAAAGTAATGCAGGAGAGAGGTCCACCACCTTTTAAAAGCAAAGTTGAAATTCTGGCTTGGAAGCCGAAATTTTTCTTACTTGTGAAATTATTATCAAAACTACGTAATACAAATGGGCTTCCGCACAGGTATACACTTATCATGAAAATAAATCATTCTAGGAATAAAGACGATGGACATCAATGCCTATATTTTAGTAGAGCCATTAGGAATGTCGAGCAGAAGCTCAAAGATGACAGCTTGTTATGAGTTGCGTACAAAGTATAAACTCAGATGTTGGCTAATAGAATCAAGACAACCCTACACCCCAATCAAATAAGCATTGACGAAGTAACTCGTGTGGCCTACTCGACAATACAGTCAAACCCATTTATAACAATAGTGATTTGAAGAATATGTTCGATATAACAATGGACAGCCGCAGCACCGTCAACTTTGCTTGTGTTCTATGGCAAAATAACGCACATTTAACAATGCAGTAACAGTAGATTATTGGCTATAACAATTACATTTGGTTACTGGGTGCGAACTCTAGCAAGAAAAGAAACCCACAAACACCGTGACCATGGAACCCGAACCATATCACAAAGTCCTAAGAATGATCAAGTCACTGCGTGAAATAATTTGTGCTAGGAATCTTTCAGTCAACTTTGTACAGCAGTTGGACGCCCTGCAGAGATATGTCAACAATATCAAATCAAACTTAGTTGTATTCGTAATCACGCTGTCCTCACGCTTAAGAGGTACTCTCAAAGGATGTAAAAAAATTTTATAAAGAAAAATTGCTCAGAAATGATAAAAACGAGATGGAAAATATTTCATGGTTTTTTTTTCATTAAAGAAGAAGATGGGTTCAATAAGCTGCTATTTAACTACTAGACAGCATGTTCAGCACAATGTCATCATTGACCCCTGATATAGTAAAGACCCTGATATAGTAAGTATTTTTGCTGGTCCCAGTGACTTTGCTTAAAGGGGTTCTACTCTACATATTGAAGGCCTATTGCCGCACAATTTTCTTTTAAAGCGTTTTGCCACAGGTCTTTGTGCCTGTAAAGACATGCAACATCTTATGACGTAGGGATGATGAAAATACCTGCAAACTAATATGTATCACACATACAAAAGAAAGATATTTGGGATAAAAAAACCTGCTTTCGGCAAACCAATACCTTCAGGTGGATGCTTAGTGTTCATACAGAATTAGAGTTCCCGAAAATAGAACGGTTCAGGCTCCAGAACTTATCCCTTTTTAAAACACCCTTAAGAAGTTTCGCAGTAAACATTATAGATTACTAAGCATGCAAAACCGGGTGATGATAAAGAACACATTAAAGAATATTTTTCTGCAGTACATCAATTACAGGCACACATACATTACCGCGACCAGAATAAAAAAAATATATTGCCTCTGCTAGAATCAAACTATCTTCACTCTGCGTTCTTCAATGAAACAAAAGCCAGCTGAGGGAGATGTGTGCATTGCAGATATTTTCAGCGCTGTGTATGCATATTATTTTCTTGAGATCAGTGATGAATGAGACACACATGGTTGTTTAAAAACAACCATTCCATTTCAAGTTCCAGCTTTCTAGTGTTCAGAGCTTTTAATGCACGCTGCATTCTACTATAAACAATTGCCTTACGTGTAATGTACCAAGCAACAGTATTCATACAGTGCTGCTTGTGCACCTAAAATATTAGTCAGCCTGCAATGAGCAATTGAGCCAGTACTAGAAATTTACTTTGCGTAGGCAGGAAATTGTTATCTAGATCTGAGCACAATGACATCATACTTCACTATCAGCTAGCAGTCTATCAGGTATACATTTTCCCTCATCACAGCTAATCATATGACGACACCATCGGCAACCTTTCATGAGCAAAATTATTTTCAGTTAGGCATACATGGGTGATTCCATATCAAGGTACCAGTTGTGGTATTGGGGCATCTCAGATTTTTTCAAACAAATTCATTGTAGTTGTTGCTATAGAAAACAGTAATCTGCCTGAATATGAGATGCGAAAAATTATTTTCACTGCTTGAGTATATCTTAAAATACAACGCTTGATGTGACTAAGGGATCAAAAAAAAATGTCACGTGATGGTGACAATGCCGTACACGCCAAAAGAAGACACAGGCGTGATGGTACTGAAATAACTCTTTATTGGGGCTGACTTGCGCCCGCAAAAGAACTAAGCAACTCGTCGGCGGCGATAGCAACGAACGCACTCGTCGGTCGTCGAACAAA
>JAJIZL010125167.1:42510-55022 GCA_023969395.1 Amblyomma maculatum
GCCGGCCTCACCGCAGTGGAAGCATAATGGCCGGTTGTTTGCAGTCCTCCAGGCGTCGCACTTCCTGGGGTTTGGGGGTCGTTGGTAGGCTTGGCGGGCGGGGACCAAGGGGCGGTTTTCAGGAACAGGACGGTAGCGGTGAGGGCTGGGAAAATCATCACGTCGGGGCGGAGGGCGACGTAATGCACCAGCGTAGTTCATCGCTGTTGCTTCTTGTGCTGGAACAGTCGCAGCCGTCGCTGCAGGAACGCCCAGCGCCTGCTGAACTTCTTCACGGACGACGTCCGCGAGCGTCGCCACCTGGGTTTGTTGCGATGATGACAGCATTCGGCGGAGCTCCTCTCGCACGATCTCCCGGATGAGGTCCCGAAGGTTCTCTCCGCTTGCAGATGCGCTGGGGTAGTGGCATGAGTAGTCTGGTTGAAGTGGTCGCTCGTAGTGGCGCATCCGGGTGTCCAGCGTCTTCTCGATGGTCGATGCTTCACTTTCAAATTCTTCTACAGTTTTCGGCGGGTTCCGGACAAGCCCCGCAAAAAGCGACTCTTTAACGCCTCGCATTAAGAATTTCACTCTGTCATCTTCGGTCATGTTAGGGTCGGCGCGGCGAAACAGGCGTTTCATCTCCTCTACGTAGGCCAGGACGGGCTCGTTTGGTAGTTGAATTCTTGATTGGAGGAGGGCCTGAGCTCTTTCTTTTATGACAGAACTTGTAAAGGCCATCAAGAACTGTGCTTTGAATATCTCCCAATCCTTGAGAGAAGTCTCGTGATTTTCAAACCAAACTCGGGCATGTCCTTGAAGAACAAAGTAGACCTGCCTGAGTTTCGCAGCGTCGTTCCAACCGTTGAATTCTGCCACACGGTCGAAAAGGTCCATCCAGTCACCCGCATCTTCATCCGATTGTCCATGGAAGCAGGGAGGCTCACGGGGTTGGACGAAAACAACCGGTGCTGTAGGCTGGGCCATTGTCAGCGTCGATGCCTTCCGAGATCGAATGGAGTCAGGCAGCAGACCGTGTTCGGGTTGTAGGGCTTGAAGTCGGCGGCTGGCTCGGTGACCTGTAGGCTGGTCTTCCAGGGTGTCAGGAACACGGCTTGGGTCTTCGCTTGAAGGATCAAAGGCAGCACCTCCACCAGATGTCACGTGATGGTGACAATGCCGTACACGCCAAAAGAAGACACAGGCGTGATGGTACTGAAATAACTCTTTATTGGGGCTGACTTGCGCCCGCAAAAGAACTAAGCAATTCGTCGGCGGCGATAGCAACGAACGCACTCGTCGGTCGTCGAACAAAGAATGCCCGTCACACTCGGCAACGCTCAATTTAAAGGCTGCACAGAACAATCTAGATAACGTCGCAAACAGCTACCAGCACGGGCTGGAACATTGTGGAAAGACAAGCGAGTGGCCGGAACCTTCGAGACAGATCTCGGTGCGTCTTGCGCTACAACAAAACTGATAAAGGTGTGACTCGCGACATCGAGCAGTAACAAACAAAGATTACGGAACTGATACGCGGTCCAGAATCAGAGTGATAAGCCTGTATGCCGGCGGCTGTTAAAAAAACAACAAATACTGTTTTGAAGGTTTCGCGGCAATATATCTAGCATCACAGCGATTTTTCAATTTCACCCTCTCACAAATTCCTTGAAACATCAGATTAATCCTGAAATGAAAAGTTGTTTCGCCCTCATTTTAAAATTATATATTTATAAAATGTTGCTATTTTGTGAATTTATTTCAAAATCAAAATTTCTTAACAGCCTCATGAATTATTTGTTTTTAAAGATTGATAATATTTTGTACTCAAATTAAAAATAAGATTGTGTCTGGAGAGATAGTATTGCTTGAAGAACAAGCAGCACATATACAAAAAAGCACCAACATGTCTCAAATTTAATGTGCAATGCATGAACTGAGAGTTCACCTAAAATTGCAAATGCAATATGGTTGTATACATGGACTCGACAGCACCGGGTTGAGTCAGCGTTGAGTAAGCGAGGTGACCATTACTCGACCCGGTTGGCGTCTACATGAACTTGCTTTCTAGTAAGTATACAAGCGAAGCTTAGCGTCGAGATTCTAAGTTACTGTACAAGTTTTTTACTTGTATTTGATTCCATTGCCTTTTACTGATGAGAGCTTCGATTATTATTTTTATCGTTGATGAGCGCTAAAAAGCATACAAAACATAAAAAAGCAGGCTTTTTGATATCCCAGAGTTCCCCATTACTCGACTCCCTGATTCAACAGCGTCTACTTGCTTTTAGATAAATGGGTAAAGCGAGTTATCCTACCCCCTGCAAGCGAGTTAATTCGACCCGCTCCGCCGCCTATTTCACTCGACCCGACTGGGTATACATGAACCGCACAACTGGTTTCTTACTCGACAGACGTACTCGACCAAATTCTGTCTAGTTCTTGTATACAGGGGCGGAACGCACGTGTAGCATGTAACAATGTTGCTAATAACACAAGCTATTGTCTTGTGGCTCCATCCAGTTTTCTAAAAAATATCTTGTCTGTAACAAAGCAAAATATTTGGAGTTAAGCAGCTAAGCAACACAATATCAATATGCGTGCTCCAACGCATGACTCGTCAATGTACTTACAGCTGCAATTTGCTTGGTTATGTGGCAGTTCGCTAAAACATCATCTGTCCAGCCGTGACAATAGAAAGAAAAATCGGGAAATCACTTCTGTTTTTTAAAGTCATACAAAAGCCGTCTGGCATGGTTTTTGTTGTTGGCATAGCATTCAGAGACTGCGGGTGTTCGACAAAGTTGTATACGTATTATTTCGATTGGCAGACGTAGCAAGTGGATACAGAAAAATAAATATGAGTAAGTAATATAACCGGTTACAGCATCCTGAAACAAACCTATGAACCAATGATGCACACTGCCTATCTTAAATGGCGTTACTGGTCACATCAGACAGAAATTCGTCACCGAGTATCACAAAGTGGAAGCATAGGAGGTGGGGTAGTTGTGGACAGGTGGTGGGAAATGGGCAGTCCCCCTGATAGGTGGGCGGCACGCTCACTGCCACCCATTATGGGGAAAGCCCTGACAAGCATTTAGGCAGAGCTGCACACACATAAGAGCAATAAAAGCACAAGCAATACACCTCTGAATGAGCAGCAGCACTAATAATTTTCTTTTGACTTGCAGCCCAACCCTCCTGCCCTGTAAGCAAGCCTGCTCATGTTTTCTGAACTCAGAAGCATATGGAAATACAAAAAAGTTCTCCAAAAAATGACAAACTTGAACCAGTACTTCATGATGTTCTCCTTTCTGTAAATATCTTGCTCTAGGGTTAAACAATAAATTCATTGCAGCTGCGAATAGAGTGAGTTGGGAGCTAATGTCAAATCTCAATGGCTTGGGGAGAGAACTATTATAATTGTCACTATGCTTATGGTTTATGTCAAAGTAATATTATATCTACATGGCTGAAGCCGGTGCAAACAACTAGCATTGTACAAGCATACCTACATATCTCTATGATCAAGTACAATCCAGGCTGCTGTAACAAATGGAGAGCGGAAGGCAAATAACTTGAGCTATACCAATCCCTCCTGAAGAACATGCCTGAAGAGTTCCCTCGATTTCAATGGGCTCACCGATCGCTGCGACGTTGCCCAGGTTGACCGCTACGCGGCGCTCAAACTAGCGAAAAACGATTGGAAGATAAGTGGCTTAAAAGCAGAGAAGTGACATAATATTGGTAATGTAGGAACAAATTTTAATAAATAGAATGATGGTTTAGTTAACCATTCTAAATCAATAATTAAGATAAAGGGAGAAAAATGAGCATGATAGCTACTGATACCACCCTGTTTCAAAGGGGACGCTCCTCTATTCCATCCATCCATCGACAGCCGTGTGGTGCGGACGCCTGTATCATCGCTTCTCCGATTGTACGTGGCTACCGGAAACGGACGGACTGGCGACAGCGGGAGCTTCCGAAGCGTCAAATAGGTGACTTCTTGCTTTTATTAACTTTATTTCGTTTTCAGCTAGTTAGGTTAGGTGCAGCCTAAAGAACTGTTTTAACTCTTTGTCCTAGCGGCCTGGTTTTTCGTGCCGGCCGCAAAATTTTCTAGGCGTTCATTCTGTTTTTGTTTAGATAAATGCTTCTTTCTAGGCTATTGACTTTCGCAGAATTGATTTTAACGGGTGCTTGCTAGTCGTTTCTTGTGTCTTCTTTTTGCAGTTTGTATATTCTGAGAATTCGTAATAGAAATATTCAGTCGATACATGTTTAATATGTGCAATCAAAAGAAGGTAAAGTGTACTCAGTGCGAGGCGCAGGTTAATCTCAAGGAAACGCGTTTTGACTCTGTAGATGAAGCGGAAGGCAGTGACTTTTCGTGTCGGTGCTGCGTGCTGAATGCGCGCCTAGATAGATTTGATCGAGAAAGGGGCAGTTTAGTGTCTCGTGTGGATTATTTATAAAATGAAGTACATTTGTTAAGGGCAGAAAATCAGAAACTGCCTGGACAGCTCCCTCAAATGGAAAATAAAGTGGCCGACTTTATCCTTGGAACCAACGAGGATGAACATTACAGTGCAGGAAACGTGGCTGGGACCAGTACTGGCATGGAAGGCGTAAGAAAAGTAGGTAAGAGGGATTTTGTCCATGGAAAGAACGAGGACGAACATTCCAGTGCGGGCAACGTGGCTGGGACCAGCACTGGCATGGTAGGCATAAGCAAAGTAGGCCAGGCGGAACCGAACCGACAGAGTTATTTAGAAGCAGCTACTCAGAAGTCGGGAAAAAAGGAAGAAGAAAGGAGGAATGAAAATCCCAGAGAGAAGGGCACAGACAGCCGAAAGCAGGAGCCAACAGTTGGGAGAGGGAGAGAGATTGCACAGATGCTTATCGCCGGCGATTCTAAAATGAGCAGGTGCAAGCAAGATACCTTTCTTGGAATGTGTAAAATGTGATAAGCAAGTGTTAGTTTCATCCTTCCCATGGAGAACAATGAGAGCAGTGTTGAGAGTAAAGATAGTCTGTTGAAAACTCCCGCAGAGCGCAGTATAGTGATAGTAGCCGCGGGGCTAAACGATGTCCTAAATGGTGACGTTGCAGGAGTGGTGGAAAGTTTAGCTAAGGGAGTTGACAATATCAGAGAGATAACACCGCAAGCGCGGATAGTTCTATGCACAGTACCGGAGGTGCTAAAATCGAACGGAACGGACGGAGCGACAGTCAATCAGGACATATGAAAGTTAAGCCTGGAGGGCGTTTCGAAGTGGTTGAGGTAAACAGTGAGGCGCATAAAGCAGGTTTTGGTGGGGCTTTTCAGCGAGATGGCGTTCATTTAACAGAAGGGAGGGAGCAGAGATTGGCTGGCGCCTGGCAGGCAGGGCTGCAGCTGCACAGAGGTAGTTAGAAGTGAAGCAGAAGAAAGTGTAATAACGGAGGCTGAGCCCCCTAAAAAGGCAAGGAGGAGGTCAAGAAAGAAAAATACAAAAAAGAAATTTAGCACTAGGATCAGCTACACAAACATGCAAGGAGGTGGGAAAAGAGCGAAATGGCTAAAGATAGAGCAGCAGTTCAAGGATGACAAAATATCTGTGTACCCTCTATGCGGCTCATCTCAGGGATATAGAAGATCCGCCGTTTATAGAAGGCTGCGTCTGGGAGGGGTGCAACAGAACGAGAACAGAAAAAAAGGGTGGAGGGGTAGGTATGTTAATACACCAGGAAACAAATTGGCACAGAATAAAATCTTTTGTAAAGAACGTATCTGGGTATCAGGAACAATTGCCGACATAAGGACATGGCTAGGGGTAGTTTACATAGGAACAGGACACCAATACGGGCAAGAAAGCAAGGATCTTGTTGAATGTCCCAGTGCCGATATAAACCAGTTTGGAGACGGGGCCGATGTTATTCTCCTGGGGGACATGAACGGCCACGTCGACGATCTGGATGGATACACGGATTGTAACGGGACGCTAATGCTAGATTTCTGTGAGCGACACGATCTAGTAATAGTAAATAGAGAAAACAATGCGAAGGCCAAATCACGTGGGAATTCCGCAACAGGCAGACGCCCATTGACTACTGTCTAAATTTAAACAAGGTCACAAAAATGAAAATAGAAGAAGGGAAGTATAGTCTGGGAAGTGATCATAAACGTTTTAGTCTGCAGATGGGGCCGATGATGTAAAGAGAAATGGCAGTTAGACAAAACGTAAACGCAAAATTAAACGGCGATCGAATAGCGCAGATAGCAGCAGTCATAGAGGAAGCAATAGAGAAAAGCCCCATGGAAGTCTGGGATTATGAACAGGTAGAAATACTCACAAGGAGGACAATTAAGGAGGTTAAAGTACCAAACCGCTGTAATGGAAAGAGGAAGCCGCGGAGCTGATGAAATAAGGAAATCAGGGAAGCTATTGAACAACGACGGGATGCTTCAAGGGAACACCGAGTGGCAAATAAAGCGCTGGTATTTCAGGAGGAATTCGACAAAAAATCGGAATCCTATCGACAAAAGCAACCTGAGGTACAGGCCCTCGTCCAAAGTAAAATAAAGCAGGCCACCGATCAATGGATGGCTGACATACACGATGCCTCTAGAGGCGGAGCAAGAAAATTCTGGAACCATATAAGCTGGCTAGGGAAGAAGAATCAAAGAAAGCAGGATCGGATTCAAAATAACGAAGGAAATTGTTTAAAGGGAGACAACGTAGTGAACTACATTACATCAGTTATGGCCGAGTCACTTAAGTGCGACGATAGGGTAATCTCCGCAAATCCGGAAGCAACACAAGGTAGCAGAATACAAAGCTGCTTAGAACTGACCAATCTAGACTGGAAAACGGCAGAAAAAAATACTCCTAAAAACACATCTGCGGGCATAGATGGAATTCCGATGAAGCTGATTAATGAACTTGGTCTAAAAGTAAGGAAACGTTGTTAAAAGCTCTGGAAACAGTCATCACGAAAAAGCAAATTACAGACAGTTGGCGGCAGAGTAAAATGATTTTGATTTATAAAGCGAAAGGAGAAAGGCTACACATAAAATCTCTCAGGCCGATTACCATGACATCTGCTATGTACAGGTTGGCCATCTAGGCGGTGAAATTAAAGGTGCAAGTATGGGTAGAAAGTGATAATATACTCGAAGAACTTCAGAACGGCTTTAGAAATGGTAGGCGCTTAAATTATAGCCTGTTCGTGCTTACCCAATGCATCTAAATATCTAGAGTGGAAAACAGACCTCTGTATTTGGCCTTCCTGGACATAAACGGGGCGTACGACAACATAAGCAGGGAACTCCTGTGGAACATATTAAAAGAAGAAGGTATCGGTTATGAGATAATAGAGTTCCTACAGGAAATATAACGGGATAACAAAGTAGAAATTACATGGGAAGGGATAAAAATACGGAAGATGTCAGAGTATGCAAAGGATTATGATAAGGCTGTCCTCTATCACCGCTGCTGTTCAAGCTTTATATGATAAATCTGGAACAAATGATACAAGATAGTAACCTAGATTTTAACCTGTCATATAGATTAGGTGGAAAGGCGGTAAAGCAGCGCCTCCCCTTTTGGATGTATGCAGACGATATAGAGCAGTTAGCTGAGAGTCTGGAAGAATTGCAAACTCTGGTTAAGTATTGCGGAGACGAAGGGGACGCTCAAGGCTTCCGTTTTAGTGCAGTTAAGTCGGGTCTGATGCTTTTTAGTGGCTCAAATGATCAGGGTCTTAAAATACAAGGCCATGAAATACCTAGAGTAGCACAATATAAATATCTGGGGGTATGGGTAAACGAAGGATTGGCATACATTGGAAAGCATGAGCAATCACTTAACGACAAACGGCGAAGAAATGCCGGGATAATGAAGCATGGGGCATTGTGGGGATGCAACAGGTATGAGATTTTGAGGGGCATTTGGAAAGGAAATATGTTGCCCGAACGTACTTTCGGAAATGCTGTTTTGTGCCTAAAATCAGAGGTACAGTCGACATTATAAATACATCAGAGAGCCGTTGGACGATTAGCACTAGGTGCCCACGGCAAAACCACAAATGAGGCGGTACAGGGAGATAAGGGCTCAGCCTCTTTTGAAGTACTTAGAGCTCAGAGTAAAATATATGAGGAATGCCTGAGGAAATTGGACAGTAACAGATGAGCAGCTAAAGTATTCAAAATACCTGTACTTAAACGGTGTTGACTCACAATGGAGGAAAAGAACTAGGAAACTAACTAGTAAGTATGCTAGTAACAAGGACGGAGAAATAAAGAGCATTAAGCAACAGGTGAAAATTTGATAAATTCGATGGAAAATAAACATAGTGTGGAATTATACCGAAAGGATCAGGAAGGAAGATTTCTTTGATAACTCAAGAGGCTGTGCCCTACTTTTTGAAGCTAGATCAGGGTGCCTTAGAACACGCAGCTACAAAAAGAAATTTAACAATGGAGATGACGCATGTGCTGTATGTGGAAACTCCAGTGAAACAATTGACCATAGTATACTCGAATGTAGTGGTATCCATCCGGAAGTCGATGCAGTCGCAGTCAGTGTTTCTGAGGCTCTGGGGTTTAGAGATAACAGTGGTCAAGTGAATAAACCGGCGGTAGAAACTAGCAAAAGACGACTGGAAGATTGGTGGCTTAAAACCAGAGAAGTGAGATAATGTTAGTAATGCAGAAACAAAAAATTTAATAAATCGAATGATGGTTTAGTTAACCAATCTAAAACAATAATAAAGATAGCGGGAGAAAAATGAGTATGATAGCTACTGCTACCACCCCGTTTCAAAAGGGACGTTCCTATATTACACCCATCCATCCAATTTTGGTTTTCAGGGCTGGAAGCTTATGATGCATGGCGCTCAATCCTGCCGTTTTTTCTCTTTTTGAGGATTTTAAGGCTGAAATGTTTGTTTGTTTTTTTATGACAAAATACGTATTTTGATTAACTCAGTGTGTAGTATAAATGCTATTATACCGTGTTAAGAGTGACCGTTAGTTTCGGTTTGGGAGATTAAAAACGTGTAGTGTGCGATCTTTGACTGCTGTGACCATGTCGTTGGCATCTTTTGCCTGTGGCCTGAACATAACTGAATGGACAGTTTACGAAGGGGACACTTTAGAAACGTGTTATATTGTAGGCAGTGCTTTAAAAGGCTAGAATTGCCTCAAAATAGGTATCTGAACTACGTGCGTGGTGCATGGATGTGTTGTAATTTTGCTTATTCTAGAAATCAATTGATACGAAAACGCAGATAAAGAAGAAAAATAATTCATAACATAAAACTAAATTCGAAAACTCTATGCTATAATCCGGAAATGCCTGAGCTCTCAAGTTAAGCTAGGTGACCCGTGGAAAAGAAGGGCTGCACGGCGTGCAATCGATGGAAGCCTGGGACGCCGCGGTAAGCTGACTGCATTAAGAGTGCACGGTCGGTCCGCAGGGTGCACATCATGTTCTTATAAGTCCTTGAAGCTGGTGTACATATGTATTACAACCGCGCGGCGGAGCGACGTGAGAGGTGTTTCTACGGGTGACAATCTTACAGAGCAGCTAGGCTTTGGGGTTCGTTACAGGTTCTTTTTCTGGTGAGAATTCGCCGGACGGTACCTGCTCAATAAATAGAACGTCCACATATTGTTAAGGTTTATTTACACAGTACCTCTTCACCTTATCCTGGTGCGCTAACCAACAGATGGTGAGCTTCTTCTTCCTCAAGCTCTTTTCTGGAGATCCTCTAGTTCACTTCCATGTCTTGTTTTGTGCTCATACCTGACATTTCCCCCTTCGCAGACGAAGACCCTGGGCTGCCAGGCAAAATCCCGAGAGTGGCAGCGCTTCATTCTTGCGGCATGGACTACTTGTGCTTTCCAAGAGGGGCAGCCTTGGGAATATTGGCGAGACACGACGTAATTCAACACATTGATGCGTTTGAGCACGAATAATGGGCCTGTGTAGTGCGACAACAGCTTTTGGGACAAACCACGCTTGCGGAAAGATCTCCGAAGCCACACTAAGTCGCCAAGAAGGTAGGAGACATCCTGATGCAGACAATCGTAGCGCTGTAGAACGGTCTTGCGATGCCAGAGTGCGCAATCCGGCAACCCGACAAGCATTTTTAGCGCGGCAGAGGGTGCTCGAAATAGAAGGCTCAGTTTCGGGAGAAAACGGCATTTTGGTGTAGAGATAACGTCGAGGCGGACGGGCGTATTGGAGGAAAAATTGACTATAAGCAGTTGTCTCATGCTTTGAGGTGTTATATGCATGTGGAATGAATGAAAGCACGTCACCCCAGTTCTTTCGCTGCAAGCGCTGCGAGTCGACATACATCGCAAACATGTTCATCAGTGTCCGATTTGTGCGTTCAATGAGGCCATTTGTCTGGGGGTGGTACCTGTAGAGTGACGCAACTGGTAAGTATAATAACACACAAGCTGTTCCACATCTGCCGCAAACTGGCGGCCTCGGTCACCAATAATGACACGAGGAGGCCCATGACGGAGAACGACAGTGTGAAGAAGAAAGAAAGCCCCATTGCAAAAACCAGTGCCACTGGATCCCAGCGCCCCAGCGCCATACCTGATTTTGGTCCCAGTATGAAGCTGGAAACTGAACGGACTAGAACGCAGCATACTGGCACGCTTCCCACTGGCGGCACTGTTCGTCCGGAGAAAAGAAGGCCTGGGATAAAATTTCAAAGGTAAAAAGTAACGAAGCAAGCAAACACTAAGAGGAAAAAAAGAAAAAAAGAGTGGCACCTAGCGCGCTTCGATCTTGGTACCTAGGCAGCTATTCAATCATTAAATCTCCACGCTACCACTCAGCCACGCCGAATTTTTTTTTCTTTATTACCGGGATTCGATCTCCTAAGGACGCGAGATCGAATCCCGGCCTCGGCGGCAGCTTTTCGATGCAGGCGAAACGCAAGGCACCCGTCTGCTGTGTGATGTCAGTGCACGTTAAAGAACCCCAGGTGGTGGAAATTTCCGGAGTTCTCCACTACGGTGTCTCTCATATCCTGAGTCGCTTTGGGACGTTAAACCCCTCAAACCAAACTAAACCAAACACAGCATATACTCTGAATACACAAAACAAAGCAAAACAAAAGGAATGCTAAAAGCCCTAGGCACATTCTGCTAAAACACTAGGTTTAAAGTGGCTTTACTGAAGCCAGATGGTCCAGTACTGGTACCCATTCCGGAGAACTATCTTGTGGACGAAGATTTTCTCTCAGGTATACCATGCTCTCGATGAAGTAGTGTCGAGCGGGGTGTACAATGGTGCGCTCACGCCTGACATCCATAGTGTATGGAAAACTCGGCCACGCCGAAAACCGGAAAATTTTGAAACATTTGTGCATTTTATGTCATCAGTTCAGTTCAGTCGTTCAGTCGTGTCCGACTCCTCGTGACCCTATGGACCATGTCACGCTACGCTTTCCGGTCTCTCGCTATCTTCCTAACACCACATAACTTCATCTGCAGTGCCTCGAGGATGCCATTTAACCATCGCGTTCGCTGCCTACCCCTTCTCCGGCGACCCTCAACCATTCCCAACATCAAATCGTTCTCCAGTGACTCCTCTCTTCTCATCAGATGACCAAAGTAGCTGAGCTTTAACTTTAAAATTTGACCCTCCAATGAGCAGTCAGGGTTTATGGTCGACAATATCGACTGATTTGATCTTCTGGCAGTCCAAGGAACTCTCAAGAGTCCTCGCCAGCACCACAATTTAAACGCGTCAATTCTTCAGCGGTCAGCCTTTTTCACAGTCCAACTCTCGCATCCATACATCACAACTGGAAAGACCATAGCACGAGTTATACGGATCTTGGTTGGCAGACTAATGTCTATGCTCTTTACTAGGCGGTCAAGGCTAACCATTGCTTTCTTTCTCTGAAGCAGGCGTCTCTTAATTTCATTGCTGCAGTCTCCTTCCGAGGTAATCTTGGAGTCCAAGAACAGAAAATCTGTCACAGCTTCCACTTCTTGTCCATTGATGCTCCAGGACTTGATAGGGCAAGACGCCATGATCTTTGTCTTTTTAATGTTCAGTTTAAGCCCAAACTTCTCACTCTCTTTTTGTACGCGCATCAGAAGTCTCTTGAGTTCCACTTCACTTTCTGCCATTAAAGTGGTATCATCCGCATATCTAAAGTTGTTGATACGTTTTCCACCAATCTTCACTCGAGCTGAAGACTCGTCCAGATCGGCATTCCTCATGATGCACTCTGAATATAGATCAAATAGGCAGGACGACAGTATGCAGCCTTGCCTCACTCCTTTCTCGATCGGAAACCATTCTGTAAGACCATTCCCAGTTCTGACTGTGGCCTCTTGCCCTTCATACAGGTTCCTGAAGAGCACGATGAGGTGAATTGGAACTCCCATCTCTTGGAGAGCTTGCCCCAATCTGCTGTAATCTACTCAGTCAAACGTTTTCGCATAATCAATAAAGCAGAAGTAGATGGGTTTCTGGAACTCTTTTGCTTTTTCCATGATCCAGCGA
>JAJIZL010125167.1:55422-91037 GCA_023969395.1 Amblyomma maculatum
TAAGATCAGCTGTGAAGTTTGTTAGGCAAGGTAGCCCACATTATTCAATTCCATTTTCATTTGTACGTTAATCGTCAGTGCACCATGACATATCAGAGGTGCGGCGGTCGTGGTCTATCTCGAAACGTTCGAAACGACCTATCGAAACATCGAAACTAGAAAAAAGATACTGCCTTTGTTTTCGTATGGTGCGCAACGACTTAGCAGCAGAAAGTGCTAGCTTGAACCATATTTTTCATATGCGCCCTGATGGCCGATTGCGAGTGCGCTGTTTTGTTGGCCCCTGAGGGATGCTACACCGGTCGACGCCGCAGCCCGTACTGGCTATACTGGGGCAGTGGGACCAGTGCGGCCCCAGCGCACATACAGCGCTTCTCCCAGTGCATCGCAGGTGCCAGCGACAATCCCAGCCTCAAAAAGCTAACCCCAGCGTTTTTTCCCCATCGTACCCGTGCAACTAGCGTCTTCTCGTTAGTGTTCCAGTGGAAATCGCAGACCTCCAGCGTTCCCAGCAAATCCTGTCAAAACCATCGCGAAAATCTTACTGCTTTCGTCTGGAAGACGATGGTAGACGCTGGTTTTTACAATAGGGAGAGACGTCAATGGCGGCGGCGGAAGGGCTGGCGGCAGTTTTACCGTAACGCGTGAGATAATCAACGCACACTATGACCGAACGATTAGCTTTGGACGAGCTGAGAAATGGACCTGTGAGGTCAACACCCACTTCTTCATATTGTGTCGTCGATGGTGTCACCTGATGTAAGCGGCCCGGCGGAGAAGTAGTGGGGAGCTTGAACCGCTGGCACTGCACAGCAGTTCACGTAACGCTGAGTCGTTTGACGCATATTTGGGCAGTAGAAACGTTTCATAATGCGAGTTAGCGTCCTGGCAAACCCCAAGTGCACAGCTGTAATGTCATCGTGCATAGCGTGTAGAAGGAGTAGAGGCTAGCCAGAACGACAAGCAGAAGGCGCGCCCACGGGACGAGTAATTTTTCTGGTAGAGCAAACCATCGCGAATGCAGAAAGGGTTTCAGACGCCGGATCACGGGGATTTTTAAAACGTCGTACCAAATCTTGATCATTTCGTGGTTCTCGTTGAAATGTGACAAGATATGGAAACTGGGCGGAAATGGTGACAAGATAGTCGTCAAAGTCGTCATCGGAAAGGGTAGTGGCGAGTGGTACCCGCGAGGGCAGTCAGCGTCGGCGTGTTGGCAACCACTTATGTACGACACTGTAAAGCCGAACTCCTGAAGGCGTAATGCCCAGCGGACAAACCAACCACAGGGGTCGCGCAGATTCACCTGCCAGCAAAGCGAATGATAATCAGTGATGACCGTAAAAGCACGTCCATAAAGGTACGAGCAGAACCTCTGTAGGCCGAAAGCGAGGACAAGGCTCTCTTGCTTCGTCACGGTATAATTGCATTCAGACTTGCTGAGGGTGCGACTTGCTTAAGCGACAACGTATTGATTCCCTCCATGCCGTTGTATGAGCACAGCACCTACGCCGATACCACTGGCGTCACTGTGGACTTGAGTGGGAGCGGTCTGGCTGAAATTAAGTAGTATGGGCCGCGAGGTGAAAAGAAACTTCAGCTGGTAAAACGCATAGTCACATTCGGGAGTCCGTTTGATTGGAATATCTTTCTGCAAGAGGCATGTGAGCGGGAAGGCTACTTCATCAAACATCGGGATGAAGTGCCAAACGTATAGAGCAATGTCCCAAGAAGCTCCTCAGTTTTTTCAGAGGCTTCGGCTCTTTGACGCAACTGACAACTTCAATCTTTCGTGAGTCGGGTTTAACGCTGTCTTTGTCAACCAGGTGCCCAAGCACAACGATGTGGCGTTCACCGAAGCGGCACTTCTTAGAGTTCAGCACGAGACCGGCTTTTTCCATGCAGTTACGGACAGCTGCTAAACGGCTGTTTTGCTCGGCGAATGTCCTCCTAAAAGTCACCACGTCATCCAAATAACATACAAATTTTCCACTTCAGTCCACGCAGGAGGGTGTTCATAAATCTTTCAAAGGTAGCCGGATCATTGTATAGTCCGAAAGCATCATTATTAAATTCACATAGCCCATCTGGAGTCACGAACGCAGTCTTCTCTTTCTCTTTCGCGTGCATCTGGATCTGCCAGTATCCGGACCATAGCTCAACAGAAGAAAAGTAGGAAGCTGAATGGAGGCAGTCAATGGCATCATCAATGCGCGGGAGCGGATAAACATCTTTTTTTGATACAGTGTTGAGACGGCGATAGTCGGCACAAAATTGCCATGTGCCATCTTTCCTTTTCAAGAGATTTACAGGGGTGTACACGGGTAGATAATTACTGAATAATTTCCCGTTGCATAATGTCACGGGCCAGTTCGTCAATTATCTTGCATTCTGTAGGTAAGACACGATATGGTGTCTGTCTAATCGGGTGTGCAGACCTAGAGTCGATCCTGTGATGGGTGCAGGAAGGTGGAATCAGTTGTCGCTAATCTCGCGCAAAGTCGAATACGTCCATTACGTTTCTTAAGAACTTCCATCAATATCTGGCGGTCGCTTGTGGGTAGCAAATCATTTATCATACACTGGAACTGGAAATCAGTAAGATCAGGCTGTCTAGTTGAACGAGCAGCGCCGTCACTGAAAGCGGCGATGTGCATAGAAAGGCGTTCTTCTTCGAAATTGCGACCTTCAAACTACGTGGCAATACGGCAGGTTCGTTGGAATAGTTCACAGTCTAAACCGTGACACGGCCCCCGTTCACTCGAACAACGCTGCTGTGCACCAATACATTCTTTTTCGCACCAGCAAGAGGAGCAGGTTCCACCAGAGCGTCAAAATCATTGGAAACCCCTCCCGAGGAAACAACTGGGACGAAGATGGCGGACATCGATGAAACGACGGTATCTTCCAAGACAGAAAATGCTTGGGGAGACGGCGGAGATCCTTCTATGAGGGCCGATCGAAGGCTATTGCTTATTGATCTCCCGCCACTGTTAAAGTCGAGAGTTGCACCACTCTGTTGTTAAAAGTCAACCCCTAGAATAACTTCATGCGTAGTGGGGGGAAGCAACGTAAATTCTGTTCTAAACATGTGATCAGCAATCGCTACATTTACATAACAAATACCAAGTGGAACCAATGATTCTCCACCTACGCAACGAAATATGACCGTTCTGTCCTAACCAAATATAAGCTCATCACTAAAACAGTAGTACCCGTCTCCACTAAAGCCATAACATGATCATAATCCACCAACAGTTCCAGGTGGTTCTTCAGCACAACGACAGGTAGAGAAATTGGCAGCATCGATGACCTGGCGACGGCACCTCCGTGGGCCGCAGACGCTTGTTTTCCGGTGGCGGCGAGAGGCGGCAGGGAGATCGTGAACGTCGGGAGCGGCGAGCAGGGGGAGTCAGGCTGCGGTCAGAAGCTGGCGAGTAATTTCGTGGTGGTGCATAGCGATAGGAGCCCGAAGAGGCTAGAAAGGTCTGGTCATAGATTTCGGGACTTACATTATATTGACGGTTCGACCATTGGCGCTGGTAACGTGGAACCTGGTTCCGTAGGCGGCAGAAACTGAATACGTGGCCGAGAATACCACAGCGATAACATACTAGTGATTCGCGAGCGCGATGCAAATATAGTCTTCGGAGACAGGATCGAAGCGATCAGAAAAGTCCGGCCGCTGGTGTTGTTGCGGAAACAGTGACGCGTTGTGGTTGGAACGAGAGCATAGAGCAGGGCTGTATGAGTCGTTCGGGGTTGCATGGACATGAGTGTACGCGGTAGTATCCGAAGACGTGGAGCGCTGGACTGGATACTTCCTGCAGGGAACAGCTGTCACAGGAGACTGCATTGCGGCTCACAACATCTCGATGGCGAGAGAGTTCATCATGGACGATGTGGCGTATCACGTCGGCTAAATTCGGAGGCTACTGAAAATGCTCGTGAGAATCCATGCTTGCAGCAGTGGTTGCATTAGATAAACGGCCAAATTTCGGGGTTGTGCGACGCAGTTTTAAAGCTTCGATTCTTCGATCGTGCTTGAGGACAGCCATGGGTGAATCCAAGTTATCGCTTGTGATCAAAACCTTATATACGTCCAAAGCGATGCCCTTTAAAAGGTAAACAACCCTGTCCTCCTCAGAGTTGCGGGGATCCACCGCTTTCCAGAGCTTTAGAACCTTTTCAATGTACGTCGTACATGTTTTCCTAGGCACTTGTGCGCGCTGGAGTAAAGTCGCCTCAGCGTATTTTCGTTTTGCCGTAGTATCCCAAAACCAACTGCGAATCTCCTCTTCGAAGCGGTCCCAACTAGTTGAAGACGCTTCATGATTCTCAAAGTATGTCAGTGCTGTGGAGTCCAAGAAGAAGACATCCAGATTCACTGTGGCATCCCAACGATTCTACTTGCTCATTCGTTGGTAATTGGTGAGCCACTCATCCACATCTTCACCAGCCTTGCCAGTAAAGGTCCGCGGCTCACGGCAATGATGCCAAGTGGGTGCTGCTGGGCCTGGCTGCCGTGCGTCCCATTCTTGGATTATTACAACGGTCAAAGGGGGGCGTCCAGCGAATCGTCGGCTCGAACGAGGTAGAGAAGAATCTGTTGTGATCGTTGCAGCACCTCCACCACACTGGTAAGGTTTATTTACAGAGCACCTCTGCACTTAAGCCTGGTGCGCTAACCAAACAATGGTGAGCTTCCTCTGCCTCAACCTCTACTCTGAAAAGTCTCTTTTTCACTTCCTTGTCTTCTTCTGTGCGCATGCCTGGCAATTTATAAAACAGAACCATTTGTCTGCTCTCTTATTTTCGTAACAAATAAAGCTCACAAGGTCTCTTCGAGACGCACACTCATAAAACGACGTTAGGACACACATGTATTGATCTAGTTTATCTGCCTAACAATTAAAGAAGCTTGCGCTTTGATAAGTAACAAACAGGACGAGCAAGTTTTGAAGATGTTCCTGACCTTATTGTGCTCGGAGTCCGCCACAATTTCAGGTTTAGGTTGCAGCTCTATCTATATATTCTTTTCTAATGCACGTGTAGGTGCGCTTAAGCCTTAACTCGATCATATTCATGAATTCAAAGCGCATAATTCCTCAACACACCATTTTGTCGAAGGAAAACTGCTGACGATCTTAATTTTGTCTGCCGCACCAGAGCAAGCCAGATGTGGTTTGATGGACGGGAACATGATTCACATGCTCGCCTGTCGCGTGTTCTTGATGCAAACCACCCTCTCGCTCGCGCCCGATGGCCCAAGTTGAGGAGTATATATAGACGGTGCCCACAGGTGAATTGTCTTCATGTTTTCTCTTCTTTATGCTGCTGTCGTAGAGCAGACAGATTCTGGTGGTGCCGGTCTGCGGTATGACGGGCACTAATTAAAAGTGATCGGCACGAGACCCTTTTATACATCGGCCTTAAGAAAGCCATTTCACTAGAAATGCAAGCGGCAAACCACAGAATAAACTTGATGTAGTTTTTGACAGCCAGTTTCTTCGGATTATTTTCAGCCATCTTTTCCGGAAGTCTAAGCTGACAAACATTATACAATGAAGCGCCGCAGGCTTCTTCGCTTACCGGACATCCGAAAGGGAACGGAACCGCCAAAATTGTATTTCGCTCGGTATTCGTTCCAACAGGTAAACTCATCAGTCCTCCAATAGTTAAATGATTATACTAAACATAACACACAAACAATACCAAAAACAGCGCACCGCAAGGCTTACATTGCGCTGCAACGACAGTCACAGGAGCAGCTTGCGCAACCAATGTGTCGCCTGCAAAGATGGATGGATGGAAGGATGAATATAGGAGCGTCCCCTTTGAATCGGGGGGGGGGGGGGGGGGTAGCTGTAGCTATCATGCTCCTTTTTCTCTTTATATCATTTATTGTTAAATATACCATCATTCTATTTATTAAATTTTTTTTCATACATTACTAACATTATCTCAATTCTCTGCTTTTAAGCCACCAATCTTCCAATCGTTTTTTGCTAGCTTCCACCGCCGGTTTATTCGCCGGGCCACTGGCATCTCTAAACCCCAGTGCTCCAGGAACAGTGACTGCGCCTGCTTCGACTTCTGGATGGAAAGCAATATATTCGAGTTATAATACAGTCAATTGTTTCACTAGAGTGACCCCACACAGCACATGCGTCATCTTCATTGTTAAATTTCTTTTTGTAGCTGCGTGTTCTAAGGCATCCTGATCTAGCTTCAAAAAGTAGGGCACTGTCTCTTGAGTTAGCAAAGAAAGCTTCCTTCGTGATCTTCATTTTCCACTTTTTGTATAATTCCACACTCTGTTTCTGTCACATCGAATTTATCCAATTTTTTCCTTGCGTATTTTTCAACTGTTGCTTAACGCTCTTTATTTCTCCGTCCTTGTGACTAGAATTCTTACTGATTTTTTTCCTAGTTCTTTTCATCCATTGTCCTTCAACACTTTAGCTTTAAGTATTTAAATATTTTAGCTGCCTATCTGCTATTGTCCAATTTCCTCAGGCATTCCTCAAAAATATTTTACTGTGAGCTTTCAGTACTTCGTAAGATTCCTAGCCCATATCTCCATGCACCGCATAATTTGTGGTTTTGCCGTGGGAACTTAGTGCTAATCATCGACGGCTCTCTTATTTATTTCTAATGTCGGCTATACCTCTGACTGCAGGCACAAAACCGCATTTCCGAAAGCAATTTCGGGCGCGATAATTCCTTTCAAGTACCCCTCAAAACCTCATACCTGTTGTATCCCCGCAATATATTTGCTTCATTAACCCGGAATTTCTTCGCCCTTTGGCCTTAAGTGATTGCTCATGCTTTAAAATGTATGCCAATCCTTCGTAATTATACCCCGAGATATTTATATTCTGCAACTCTGGGTATTTCATGATCTTGTATTTTATGACCCTCATCAGTTGAGCCGTTGAAAATCATCAGAACCGACTTAACTGCGCTAAAACCGAAGCCTAGACCGTCCCCTTCGTCTCCGCAGTACTTAACTAGAGTTTGCAATTCTTCCAGACTTTCAGCTAGCAGCACAATGTCGTCTGCATACATCAAACAGGGGAGGCGCTGCTCTACCGCCTTTACACCTAATCTATATGGCAGGTTATAACCTAGGTTACTTTCTTGTATCCATCCTCCGTTCCAGATTTATCATATAAAGCATGAACATCAGCGGTGATAGAGGACAGCCTTTTCATAATCCTTTGCATACTTTGACATCTTCCGTACTTCTTATCACTTCCCATGTAATTTCTACTTTGTTATCCCGTTATATTTCCTGTAGGATCTCTATCATCTCATAACCGATACCTTCTTCTTTTAATATGTTCCACAGGAGTTCCCTGCTTACGTTGTCGTACGCCCCGTTTATGTCCAGGAAGGCCAAATACAAATGTATATTTTCACTCTAGATATTTCGATGCATTGGGTAAGCACGAACAGGCTATCATCTAAGAGGCTACCATTTCTATAGCCGTTCTGAAGTTCTCCGAGTATCTTGTTACTTTCAACCCATGCTTGCACCTTTAATTTCGCCGCCTGCATGGCCAACCTGTACATAACGGATGTTATGGTAGTCGGGCTGTTGGATTTTATGTGCATCCTTTCTCCTTTCCCTTTATAAATCGAATTCATTTTGAACTGCCGCCTGCTGTCTGGAATTTGCTTATTTGTTATGACTGTTTCCAAAGCTTTTAACAACATTTCCTTACTTCTTGGACCAAGTTCATTAATCAGCTTGATCAGAATTCTATCTATGCCTGTAGATTCGTTTTAGAAATATTTTTTTTTGCCTTTTTCCAGTTCAGATTAAACAGTTCTAAGCTGCTTTGTATTCTGCTATCTTGTGTTGCTTCCTGATTTATGGAGATTACCCTATACCCTATCGTCGCTCTTAAATGACTCGGTTATAACTGATGTAATGTAGCTCAGTGCGTTGACTCCTTTTAAACAATTTCTCTCGTTATCTTGAATCCGTTCCTGCTTTCTTTGATTCTTTTTAATATAGCCAGCTTATACGGTTCCAGAATTTTCTTGCTCCGCCTCTATAGGCCTTGTGTATGTCAGCCATCCAGCGATCGGTGGACTGCTTTATTTCACTAGATGGTCATCTGACAGCGCCGCCACACGGCAGACGCACGCTCTCCGGCGGACAGAAAATACCCTGACGCGGCGGGCATTTTCTTCAAGAGGCATTGGCTTTCTTCTAAATGGCCTTCTTCTCTGCAACCTCAATACAACCTTCCTTAGAATTCTTGTAATGCAAACATATTCAAGTACGCTAATTATTTCATCTCTCAAAGCACCAGAACCTCCCAAGTCGAGTGTTACTGAAATGACTACTACTTCGTCAATTCAGTAAGCTATGTCTGTTATTGTGCTATCGCACCACGGGTTCACTCAATCTTGCCTGAACTTGATATAAAGTAGCGAAATATAGCACCAGCTTTTAAAGCACTGCCAAGATATTATTTTCGGCACACTGGTGGGCAAACCTGCCGAACACGTTAGTCTTGAGCTAAAAAGCCAGAAAAAGTGACATGGCACGCCATCATGCAGCAAAAAGCCAGCAGATGATTTAAAGCCAATATATGAATGCAAAGCAAAGGCAACATGTCAGTCCTACCGAGGCAATGTTTCTTTGCACACTGCATGTTTCACAGCAAGGCTCCCCAGTTGTTGACAGGTTATGCGGCACCAAAATATTGATGATGTTTTCTTCCTCATATTCGGGCAGCACCCCTTTGGTGGCGTATTACCTCCTTTGTAATACTGCTCCGACGTCTTTGTGTCCAGATTTGCTGCCCCAAAACCAGCCGTCACCGACCGAAAATGTGACCCGTACCGTCCGCCGCGAACTCGAGGCCAGCTTTTCCGCTACCTTGCCGCTACATTGTGCCAACATGCAGCACCCGGATGTTCCCCGAAATCAGGCTCGCACAGCCGCACGTTCGCATGGCCACGGCCGGAGTGCGCGCGCTCTTTCTTACGGCCTTCTCAATCGCTGCGGGAGCAATGGGAACCTTTCTCTTTTAGTCATGCTCTCCGCCGTCGCAAGGGGAGCCACCTGCTCACTGTTAGCTCCGTGTCTGCTTCAGCGGCGGCGGGTGACCTTTGCCTGGTTTCGCGCTGTCGCTCACGGGTTTCGTGATGAGTGCAACCCCGAAATGAAAGAACACAGAACGTAGATTCTGCAGCGGCTTTCGTCAACGTACTACACACTTAACGGAATCTTTATATAAAAAACACTGTCGCTCAGAAAACGTTTGACAAGCATATGAAACACATTGAGGCATGGCAGCTACTTTTGTCCATTTTAATTCGAAATTTTCGCAAGCCTGTACAAGAATAAGCATAAAAAAAAACTAAATGAGCAGTGATCACATCGAAGCTTCTTCAAGTCTAACATGACAGAAACTAGTCTGCAACAGCAAACCCATCTTTTAGCGCTAGATGCGAATTTATCCATGTAGCACCGAAGATGAAAATAATTTCATAAAAATGTAATGTAAATTGCTTGCATGATATTGTTACGTACTCAATACGTAACGAGGGTGTTTAATGGTAGTCTAAAGCGCTGCAAGTCACGCAAGGAACACCAGTACACACCACTGTGTCTTCCGTTTCTTCTTTTCTCCAGCCTCCTCTTCCTTTCCTGACGCCCCGAAGCACGTGACTCTTCCCCCCTCGAAGACGAAGCCCCAGGACAAGCAATTTAAGGAAGGTGCCGGGGATGGAACCTTTTCAGCCGAGCCACATGCAGCACCTGGGTCCGGCGTGCGGCGTGAAATTACATAGTTCACGTCACTCAGGCACTCCAAAACGACAAAAGGGCCGCTATAACGAAACAGCAGCTTCAAGGCTAAACCACGCTTGTGCAGCGGCGTCCACAGCAACACTAAATCACCGGGCACATAAGAGACATGTGGGCGTCGGTTGTCATAACGCTCCTTCGAACGTTCCTGTGAGTCTAGGATGCGGATGCGGGATGCGGAAGACAACTGCGGGGAACTCGAGCATACAGGAGGTAAAACGGACCGTCTCATGCTGTGCAGTGTTATACGCAAATGTAATAAAAGGGAGGATTTCATCCCAGTTCTTGTGATCAGAGTGCACGTACATTGCCAACATAGTGATCAGAGTGCGGTTGGTCCGCTCAACAAGTTCATTAGATTGCGGGTGATACGGCGTTGTATGACGGTAACCGCAGGTGCATAGACGAAGGAGTCCTTCGATAACTTCAGCAGTAAATTGGCGCCCACGGTCACTGATCAGAACTCGAGGAGTGCCATGGCGCAAGACGAGAAATCGCAGAAGAAATAGGGATACTTCGTAAGCAGTGGCTGAGGGTATTGCGGCTGTTCCTGAATATCGAGTGAGATGGTCAACACATACCACTATCCACCGGTTACCGTTAGAAGATCGCGGAAAAGGACCTAAGAGGTCGATGCCCACCTGCTCAAAGGGTGTGGTCGGAGGCGCAATAGGGTGCAACGGTCCAGGTGGATGGGAAGTAGGGAGCTTGTACTGCTGGCACTTGACACAAATGGCTACATAGCGCTAAATTACGACGCATTTTCGGCCAGTAAAAGCATTCTTGTGTGCGATGAAGGGTCCGGGCGACACCCAAGTGGCCCGACGTGGTATAGTCGTGCATCATTTCAAGAACGGGAATGCGGAGGTTTCCCGGCACGACGAGGAGAAAGCGTGCACCTCCGGGGTTGAAATGCTTGTAAAGTAGGCCGGCACGAACGCAGTAACGCGCATCTCTTGAATCATGAGCGGCAGAGAATAGCGGTGCCAAAGTCTGATCGTTGCGTTGTTCTGCCTGGAACAGTTGAGGGTCAGGAAACGTTGCCGAGATAGGCGCCTGGTAGTCATCAAAGTTGTCATCATCACTACCAGTTGATGAAAGCGGCAAGCGTGACAGACAGTCAGCGTCAGCATGTTAGCGGCCGCTTTTGTATGCCACAGTGAAGCTAAACTCTTGCAACTGCAATGCCCATCGAGCGAGCCGGCCGCAAGGGTCACGAAGATTTACGAGCCAACAGAGCGAATGGTGGTCAGTGACGATGGTAAAAATAAATTGCCATTTAGGTAGGGACGGAATCGTTGCACCGCAAAAAACAACTGCGAGGCACTCTAGTTCAGTAACGGTGTAGTTGCGTTCCGCCTTGCTCAACGAACGACTAGCATAAGCTATCACGTACTGATCGGTGCCATGACGCTGGATGAGCACAGCACCAACGCCCATGCCACTAGCGTCGGTGTGAACTTCGATTGGGACAGAAGGACAGAAGTGACGTAGGATAGGTCCTGATTTCAGAAGGAATTTGAGGTGGCGGAAGGCAGAGTCGCAGTCAGTAGTCCAACTGAACGGTGCATCTTTGTGCAAAAGGCACGTGAGCGGGAATGCGATGTCAGCGAATCTGGGCACAAAACGACAAAAATAGGAACACAGTCCTAAAAAGCTCCGAAGCTGCTTCACTGATTTCAGTGCTTTAAAGCTGGTTACAGCCGCAATCTTCTGAGGATCCGGCCGAACACCATCTTTATCGAAAAAGTAACCAAGAACAATTATTTGGCGTTCGCCAAAGTGGCACTTCTTAGAGTTGAGGATGAGGCCTGCTCTCTCAATGCAATCAAGAACGATGGCGAGGCGGCTATTGTGTTCCTGAAAGGTCTTGCCAAAGATCACAACGCCATCCAAACAGCACAAACAAATTTTCCACTTGAGTCCGCGCAGAATGGTGTCCACGAATCGTTTGAACGTGGCAGGCGCATTGCACAATCCAAAGGGCATTACGTTTAACTCATAGAGGCCATCGGGGGTCACAAATGTCGTCTTTTTTTGTCGCTTGGGTTCATCGGTATCTGCCAGTACCCCGATCTCAAGTCTACCGAGGAGACGTATGATGCCGAATGAAGACGGTCGATTGCATCGTCAATACGTGGAAGTGGGTATACATCTGTTTTGGTGACGGCGTTAAGGCGACGATAGTCCACACAGAAACGCCATGTGTTGTATTTCTTTTTAACGAGAATAACTGGAGCCGTCGAAGGACTTGAAGATTCCTGGATATTGCCACACTGGAGCATGTCATGAACTTGTTCGTCAATAAGCTGATGTTCGGCCGGAGACACACGATAGGGCTTCTGTCTTATCGGGCGAGAAATTCCAGTATGAGTCGAATGATGGATACGAGAATTTGGAATCTGTGGCTGACGATCTCTGGCAAAGTCGAAAACCGAAACATGCTTGGAGAGCAGGTCTGTCAAAATTCGGCGCTCCTGTGCTCCCAACACTGTGTTTATCATTTCCTGGATTCGAGACTCTGCAAAATGAAATTCGTTTTCTCTTCAGGAGCATGGTTACTTACTGCCTTGAAGACATAGCGCAAAAAAGACGGGGACAACACCTTAGCGCCTGCCCTGTCTAAATCTGTGTTGTCCCCGTCTTTTTTGCGCTATGTCTTCAAGAAACTGCTACCAACTAGCCCAAATCAAACATCTGTTACTTAGTGCCGCCACGTAATTCGACACACCTTCCTCGTAATGAGCGAGCCTCATGCCACGAGGCAACACGGCTGGCTCGTCTGAATAGTTTACAGTCCACAGCAAGGTCTGGCCTCTGGTGACTGACACTATGCAACGAGGCACCAAGACACTCTTCTTTGCACAGGCCAGCGTTGTAGGTTCCACTACGGCGTCGAAATTCTCGCACAAATTCGTAGATGAAATAATTTGAATGAATTCTCCGGACATCGCAGGTACAACTGTGTCTTCAGACTCAGAAAACGCTCCTAAATCGAGCGACGAGGTTTCTACAAGGGCCGACATCCACGCGCATTACGCGAGATCTGTCCACTATGGCAGTCTAACGTTGCACCGCACTGTTGCAAAAAGTCTATACCTAGAATTACTTCATGCGTGGAACGAGGCAACACTGTGAATTCGGTTCGAAACGCTTGGCCCCAAATCACAACTTTCGCATAGCACACACCCAAAGGCGCCAATGATTCACCGCCAACACCACGGAATACCACAGCTTGATTCATGCTAAACATCACTTTATGTCCTAATCGATTCTTAAATGCTAAACTCATAACAGAGACTGTTGCACCAGTGGCAATTAGTGCCATGGTGGGGATGCTGTCAATGGATACTTCGAGTTTGTTCTTTAACAAACACAGGCAGAGGTATTGGGAACGTTGATTTTCCGGCGACCTCACCCCCATCGGCTGCGTCTTCTAGTTTCCCGAAGAGGAAGAACGGCGCCGAGGAGGCGGTGGTTGTCGCTGTCTTTGGGTTGGCGGTGTCAAGCTGTGGTTCGAAGCAGGCGATCCGTTTCGCATCTGTGCCGGGCGGTATGAATCCAGAGTCGGTGTCGGATAAAATTCAGTGTCGAAATGTTTAGAAACGTTGGCCACCGGTCGATGATCTTGTGGTAGCAGGCCCCGCCGACGGCATTACTAGGAGATGTGTCCGGTCATGCCACAGCTATAACACACCGGTTGCTGGCGCCACCGGTCCGAGTAAATGCGGGCGGAAACTGGTTCTGGTTGGCGGTAGTAATCGGGACGGCATTGCTGACGAACCACCTGGCGTGTGTAGGTGGTTCTTCGGCCCATCCGTGGCTGAGAAGTGCTTACATCGTTATGCTGTATGCCCTCGTCAAAGGTGATGCATTTAAAGCCGGAGTCCAGGAAGTTGATGGGGTCGCGGGTTCTGCTTGCAGCGCGCAACCGTCATACTGGTGTTCGTCCCGGCACGCTGAGTCTTTGTCACAAAACAATTCTTCCCGCCCAATCCAGCGTATCAGATCAGCCATGGACTCCGGAGCACTGATATCAACGCTCGCAACAGATGTGACGTTGGCCAATCGCCGAAATATAGGAGTGATACGGCGCAACTTCAAGGTTTTGAAAGTGCGGCAGTGCCTGATGAAGTCAGCTGTAGAGTTCAAATTATCTTTGCAGATAAGAAAATTACAGACATCTACAGCGATACTTTTAAACAAGTGACCCACTTTATCTTCCTCGGACATCTGAGGGTTTACCACCTTGCACAATTTCACAATATCCTCGATATATGCGGTGCATGTCTCGCCAGGTACCTTGGCCCGCTGCATCAACGTTTTTTCTGCGCGCTTCTTCTTCGCGGATCCGTCGCCAAAGCAGTGCTTTGTCTCTTCTGTGAAACAATCCCAGCTGGTAAGTGAGTCTTCATGATAATCAAACCAAACTAGGGCAGTGCCTTCCAAGAAGAACACTACGTTCGCTAGTTTCACGGTCGCGTCCCAACGATTGTACCGGATCACCCGCTCGTAGTTGGTTAGCCACTC
The DNA here is from genome assembly GCA_023969395.1 of Amblyomma maculatum. NCBI lineage: Eukaryota > Metazoa > Arthropoda > Arachnida > Ixodida > Ixodidae > Amblyomma > Amblyomma maculatum. Next base: position 69,785 of record JAJIZL010125167.1, read on the forward strand.
GTCGACGTCTGTTGAATATTCCGGGTGCTGCCTTCACGGTGTTTACGGCATGAGATTTGGCCCATCCCACTGACAACGGGGGATGGACGTGCACGGACTGGAATAGCCCATTCTTCACCGCGGGGTACTACGGCTGTGTGCGCGTGTGTTGTGTGGTGTGGTCGGTGGGTGGCGCGAGAGAGGGACACTCGTGCGCGTGCTCCCTTCAAGAGAGACACTCAGCGTTTACGAAGTGCGGTGCATGGTTCATGGAGACGCTCTCCGAACAGTGTCCATAGTGAGTGCAGTTTGGAGAACAAAAATTCATGTTGGTGTTGTTTAAAAGTTTCTCCCCAACGTCATGGAATAACGAACATATATTTTTTGGTGCCGAAACCCGGGAGTAAGCGAAAAACAACGGCAACTTGAAATCAGCGTTCCAACTGCAACGGACGACAGCGATGGAGCGTCTCCAAACGAAGAGAGAAGTTACGCGAGCCGAACTGAACCGACTCAACGAGGAGCTTGAGCGACTAACGACGGCGGATGACTTCGGCCCCCAGCAACGAGACCTCCTCGCGGAAATATCAGATGAGTTGGACATTGTTTCGAGAGATTTGAAACAGTTAGATGCATTGATTGAGCCGCATGTTCGTGACGAAGGCCTCGCGGAAGAATACAAAGGCGTTCGTCAGTGTCAAGCTCTCATGACACGAATGCGGACAAAGCTTCGGCGTTGCAGTGAAACGAATTCTAACGGTGCAACAAGCACACTGAATGCAGAAGAAACCGCGTCCAGATTACCTGCTGCCCGTTCGGGACAACTGAGGTTGCCTAAGCTGGAGCTTCAGAAATTCAGCGGCAGCAAGCTCGACTGGCAACCATTTTGGCAACAATTCCGGCAAGCAGTTCACGAGAATACCGGCTTGACTAGCATAGAAAAGTTCTTGTACCTGCGGACAGCGTTGACAGGAAAGGCGGCGGCCGCTTTGACCGGCGTTCAAGCGACGGAGATGAATTACGACTACGCTGTAAAGACACTCCAAGAGCGTTTCGGGCGTCAGGACGTGCTCGTGCAAGAACACCTTACGCAGCTGTTAAACCTTCCCCAGGTTAGAGCTCTCAGTGACGTGAACGCGCTGCGACGCCTCCACGATCATGTTCAGCGAAACATCGCAGGACTTGAAACTTTAGGTGTCAAATCGGACAGCTATGGTGCGATGCTGTGCGCGGCTTTGTTTCGGGTATTGCCGGCCGAATGGGCTGTTGAGTACCATAAGGCCCACACTGCAGACAAGGACGTGCTCGACAGTTCGAGTCTCCAAGCCATTCTGCAATCAGTTCGCCTGGAAGTGGAGAGCAGGGAAAAGGCGCACGGAGAAAGCACGAACGCTCCTCAGCGAACGCGACCTGAACGCGCCAGTGAACGGCGTCCCAACAGCGTCTACGGCAAAGGCTCAGCGGCCAGCCTCCAGGTGGGTGCCAAATTGAGCAAAGAAAGATGCCCTTTTTGCGCTTCAGAGAAGCATGAGGTGGCAGATTGCAATGCTCCTATATCAATCGATGAAAAGAAAAGAAAATTGCGAAAGGAAGGGAGGTGCTACCGATGCGCGAAGAAAGGGCACATGACGAAAGGGTGTAAGAACTGGACACTACGTTGCGCGAAGTGTGGCCGACGACACATCACCGCGCTTTGTGATCTACCGGCACCGAACGCCGAGGGCGAGACCGCTACTGGGTTGCACTCAACAGCGTCTCTTAGCAACAGCAATAAAAACGCCGTGCTGCTGCAGACTGCGCAGGTGTGGGTCGACGGACCGAAAAGAAAACGCCTCGCTCGCTGTCTGTTTGACGGAGGCAGTCAACGATCGTTTATAACAGAGAAGCTCTCGCGAATACTGGATCTTGAGGTGATCGGTGAAGAGGAAGTGACCATTTATCCTTTCGGCGGCTCGGCCAACGTTATGAAGAAAAAACGACGCCGAGTGAAGCTCAGGCTACGAAGCCAGTACGACCGCAAGGAGCACATCATCGAAGCCCTCGAAATTGAAGAAATCTGCTCCGACCAACTGCTGCTTCCAGAAAACGCTGTTGAGATGAGTCAGGTGGCTGATTTGAAATTAGCGGACGTCACCATCTCACCAACTCGCCTCTTCACACAAGGCATAGAAATTCTAATAGGCTCTGATTATTACTGGACTTTTGTGCACGCAAAAGTACGGAAAGTGCAAGGGGCCTTGGTTGCGCTCAAGACTGTCTTTGGCTGGACCTTGCAAGGACCGATACCACTTTCTGCTTCAGGTGTGTCGTGTTCCACCATTGCCGTTCTGCGCACCAGCGTCTGTGACAAGAACGCCAACCTGTCAGACGAACTTCGAGCGTTCTGGGAGCTGGAGAGCCTCGGTATCTCCTCAAGCAGCTGCCTACTTGGAAGCGAGGAGCAGCAGGTGAGAGAAGACTTCACTCGTTCTCTGACTTTGACCGATGGGCGATACGAAGCGAGCCTCCCGTGGAAGGCACTTGACCAAAGGCTAGCCAGCAATGAAGTTGTAGCAAGAGAACGCCTGGCCAGGTTGGTGCGGCGTCTTAGACCCAGCAAGAGCAGACTAATGATTTATGATGCAGCCGTCCGTGACTACCTAGATAAAGGTTTTGCTGAAAAGGTTCCAGCCGACGAAATCGACAGCACCTCGTCTCGAGTGTGTGATATGCCTCATCGTGCTGTTTTCAGTTCAGAGACCTCTACCACCCAAGTTCTCACAGTATTCGATGCATCTTCGAAAGCACAAGGCTGCTTGTCACTCAACGATGCCCTCAGCACCGGCCCGAACCTAAACCCCGACCTGCTGCGGCTTACTCTGAATTTTCGATGCCACAAAATTGCATTGACCGCCGACATCGAGAAGGCCTTTCTTCAGATTGGCATCAAAAGTGAGGACCGCGACGCACTGCGATTCCTCTGGTATTCATCTGCGTCATCTGAGGGCTCATCAGAGGGTGATATAGAGGTCTGGCGCATGACAAGAGTGCTTTTTGGTGCCACAAGTAGTCCCTTTATGTTGGCTGCCACCATACGACATCATCTGGCTAACGTCTCTGAGGACCTCTCTCACTCCGCACAAATCTTAGGTAGCTGCCTGTACGTCGACGACTTGATAACCGGAGTCAGCAACGCGGAACAGGCGACGAAATTTAATGAGGAGGCACAGCAAATAATGAACTCAGCAGGGATGAAACTGCGAAAGTGGAGTTCCAACAACGAACTCCTACAACAACGGTTCGATGCTGACGGCGTTGGAAATGCCTGCGCTGAGACTGCGACGACAACTTCAGCCATGGCAAGAGTGTTGGGGCTTGAGTGGGACAGAGGAAACGACGAACTGAAGTATTCCCTGAAAACGGCGCTGGAGCTTCTTACTGTACACAGGAACACTAAACGCTTCGTGATCCATGCCACAGCGAGAATCTTCGATCCCCTCGGTCTGCTGAGCCGAATAACAATCACAGCACAAGCACCTCTTCCGGAGATAGAAATTAAGCGCTTCAGCAATCTGAATCGCGTACAGCGAGTCACAGCTTGGATGCGACGCTTTGTTCGCAACTGTGATCGAAAAAAGGAACGACTTGAGAGCCTGCTCTGCGCATTCGAAATCCAACAGGCGCAGAAATGGTCGCATCACGGAGGAGTTTCCTGGGCCAGATGGAAGAACGCGATCGTGCATGGTCCGTTTACCAGTTGGTACTTTTTTACCCGTTGGAAGACAGAAACTAATGAGCTAGCGCTCATTCGGCGGGGAGGATGTTGAATATTCCGGGTGCCACCTCCGCGGTCTTCACGGTACGACATCTGGGCCATCCCACTGACAACGGGGGATGGACGTACACAAACTGGAATCACCCATTCTTCACCGCGGGGTACGGCTGTGTGCGCGTGTGTTGTGTGTCGGTGGGTGGCGCGAGAGAGGGACGCTCGTGCGCGTGCTCCCTTCAAGAAGAAGAGACACTTAGCGACAACAGTAGTGCGGTGTATAGTTTATGGAGACGCCCTCCGAACAGAGTCCATAGTGAGTGCAGTTTGGATAATTAAAATTCATGTTGTTGTTTAAAAGTTTTCTCCCTAACGTATTTGAATATCGAACAACGTCCTCGTCAGATTTTCCACCAAATGTGCGCGGCTCGCGGTAGTGCGGCCAGTTGCTCACCGCAGGTGTTGTTCGGTCAGCGTCGCCGTTTTAAGCTATGTCAGATGATAGGGGTGGCAAACCAGCGAGCCGGCGGCTTCGTCGAAGACAACGGGGATCCGTGTTGATCTACCCCGCACCTCCACCACAACTGTTGCGTACTCAGTACGTAATGGGGGTGTTATTGGTAGTCTAAAGCGCTGCGAGTCACGCAAGGAACACCAGCACACACCACTGTGTCTTCCGTTTCTTCTTTTTCTCTCCAGCCTCATCTTCCCTACTGAAAAAGTGTATGCGAAATGTACGAGATTGCTACGATGTGTACGAGAAATGTGGGAGATTTCTAAGAGCTATGCGATTTGTACAAGAATTTTATGAGGTCTCTTAGAGCGTCTACGTTGTCTCGTAGAGTTGTACGAGGATTGTACGATGTCTCGTAGGGCGTCTACGGTGTCTCCTAGAGCGTGTACGATGTCTCGTAGGGTTGTACGAGGATTGTAGGATGTCTCGTACAGATGTACGAGGGCTCAAGCAGCTTGTAGAAGATCTCGTACAGTTCACGTAAAACCCCCGCAGACGCCGTGCGCAGTCTCATAGAGCTCGTACGCTCAGTTGTAAGAGACATCGTAACGCTCGCTTAAAATCACGATGCTCGTACAGCACCAGCACTCGATTTCGCAGTGCTCATTCAGGGTCCATGCGAGTTCAGTTGGCTCAATAAGCCTCCCCGTAAAATATTAAACCAGTTATAACATGGTTCCATTCGGCCCCACACTGACCCATTTAGATACAGCGATAGCTCAAATGGGCACAAAATTACGACCAATTTGGCAGCTAATGGAATTACCCAAATGGTTTTGCAAACAATGGGCACTCCCAATTGTTCCCACGTTCATAATGATCATTTAGAATCCCAACTGGATTTTTCATATTATACAGGATTATAATTCATATATGTCCTATCCTATTGGATATTCAAAGTGGTTTTGAAAATTTGAATTGATCCCCGGAATTTCAGATGGCACTTCATATGGTATATATATAGTTCTCAATTGGATTTTCTAGTTGGTTGGGAAGATATTCATAGGCGTATGTCCTCATCCGTTCAGTTCAGTTCAGTCGGTCAATCATGTCCGACTCTCCGGGCCCCTTTGAACCATATCACGTCACGCTTCGTCTCGAGGATGCCATCTAATCATCGCGTTCACTGCCTAGCCCTTCTCCGGTGACCCTCAACCTTTCCCAACATCAAATCTTTCTCCAGCGACTCCTCTCTTCTCATCAGATGACCAAAGTAGCTGAGCTTTAACTTTAGAATTTGAACCTCCAATGAGCAGTCAGGGTTTATGGTCGACAATATCGACTGATTTGATCTTCTGGCAGTCCAAGGAACTCTCAAGATTTTCCGCCAGCACTACAATTCAAACGAGTCAATTCTTCGGCGGTCAGCCTTCTTCACAGCCCAACTCTCGCATCCATACATCACAACTGGAAAGACCATAGCACGAGTTATACGGATCTTGGTTGGCAGACTAATGTCTCTGCTCTTTACTAGGCAGTCAAGGCTAGCCATGGCTCTCTTTCCCAGAAGTAGGCGTCTCCTGATTTCATGGCTGCAGCCTCCTTCCGGGGTTACCTTGGAGCCCAAGAAGAGAAAATCTGTCAAGTTTCCACTTCTTGTCCCTCTATGCTCCAGGACTTGATAAGGCAAGACGCCATAATCTTTGTCTTTTTAATGTTCAGTTTAAGTCCAAACTTCTCACTCGCTTCTTGTACGCGCATCAGAAGTCTCTTGAACTCCACTTCACTTTCTGCCATTTAGTGGTATCATCCGCATGTATGTCCTCATATTTGACAGTTAAATAGAAAAGATCATTAAGAGAATTAAAGTTTGTGTCCCAGTTTTACAGTTTATCACCGAGTTAGACAGTTGATACCAATTTCCTTCATCTGGTTGGCGAACCATATTGTATTTACAAGTTGATTCCTGAATAATCATTGATATATATGCCATATATATTTCAAGTTTAATGCTTTCGTATATCTACATGGGTGTGCTGCTTACATTGAATGTAAAATATAGGAAATAGAATACATATTCTTTAAAGAATACAGAGTTCAGCATGAACATATCACAAAACAAAAATGTATCCGCAATATATATATCATGGCATGAAAGAAATGCGGAAGAAATAAGATGAACTAAGACAAGGTTTGAGCATTGTAACCTAATTCATTGAACGCACATCAGTTGCATAACATGCAGACGATCAAAGATTAATTATAATGATCAGTGCAAAATATAAGAAGAGAAAGTATTTACACAAAGTTAAAATAATTTTGGAGCTTCAGCTAGTTTACCTCAATAATATACATGACAGCATCTTAAACATGAACTGCATTTTCATTCCGCAAATTTTTATATAATTTTTCTCGTTTAAAGTTATCTACTTTTCAAAATTATTACCAATGTAACAGCATTCCCTAAATGCCCCACTAACACACCTTCGACCCTACATGGCTATAGACATTCCATGCAGAGGGCACACATGGGTTCGAGCTTTAGTATCAACGTATTTATTTTGTTAAACTACTATTTTCTGAAATGTCCACATTAGAAGAGCTTCCTTGATAATTGGCTTCATTTGCACCCTCCCTATTTTGTTAGCTTTATTTCACTGTGAGATGTTTGAAATTTTCACGCGAGGTCGTGTAACTGTGATGTCATGACCAATATGTCGACTAATCAGGATTGTTTTGGTATTTATTGTGCAGAATCTTTTCAGTCGAATGAGCACTGTTCACTTAAAATTTAGTAAATGATGTTCCTACTGCACACCTTGACTAGCACTGCACACCTTGACTAGCACTGCTAGTTCATTGTATCTGCCACTATGCTGTGTGCACAATGTTGATGTGTTGCCGCTGCCATGTATACAGTAGTCAAACTGGCAGTCAAAATCACCCTTATATTGTGTTTTCCATATGAATGGAGGTGACGCACTATAACTGCACAGCTTTACCACCGTCAGGCATCACAAGTTTGTATGAAGAATTGGCTTGTAGTTTCATCTGCAGAAGGAAAAGTAAGTGTGATAACAGAAATGTGAAAGCCAACTCCAGTACTGAACTTCACGAACTCATAATCCCTTGCAAAGACCACAGAAAGACAATTCTCAAACGACTGAACAGCACTAACAGATGGGATGGGAGAGAAGATGACAACAATTCTGCTTCTTTCTCTACATCACTCATTTGGCTGATTATAAACAACCGGACTGACTCTCTTTTTCAGCACAAGGATATGCCGAGCAAAAAAGCTGCTACCACCTTTTGAGTTTTGACTTGCACATCTACATCTATACACCATTTTTAAGTTTCCTGAGACTATAACAAGCCCTTGCTGAACAGAACTACTTTGAATTGAAGCTTTCTGCTGCATAATGACACTTGTAAATGCTGTCCGTCTCATTGTCAAATGAAAAAAAAAAAGAAACGATTGAATCGGTGATCTTAGACTGATGAAAAGATGCAAAAATCCTAGTACTTTATGAGGGGCGATACCAACAGTTTATGTGTTGCATCTCGAAGCTATGCATACTGTACACATATATGCTGCAGCATAATATTGCAAGGAAATGTCTTTTAGATGGCATATTTTTCAGTGTCACTGTAGGCTGCGTCACGCGAGATGCGTAACCTATTGAAGAAAGCTGCACGTGCAACTCGTCCACCAATATATGCTGTGCAGTTTCTAACAGCAGTGCATAATTATTTATGCTGCATGGAACAAGCTGCTTGGCTGCTTTTGCTTCTTTACTGCATGTATGCTGTAGGCCACAGAGACAAGTTTAAATATTTGTATGGTCAGTTTCATTAGTGCTTAATTGAAGTAACGTGCACGCAAAGAGGTGTAGGTAAAAACGTCCCCGGAAAAAACGTCTCCGGAAGAAACGTCCCCTGAAGAAGCGGCAACTAGGAAAAAATGTCCCCAAGGCCAAAACCGGCCCTAAAAAAGATTTATTCTGGAACACACATAAAAAAAACAACAAATTTTATGCCATTCTTTCTTGGCTTGAAGTTAAATCTAATCATCATATGGAACCTGCGTCCTCTGGGGGCCCGAAATGTTTACAAGAACTGCGTAAATTAAAGCAAGTCACTGGCACTGTATTACCGTTGCCATAATTTTTTTTGTCATGAATGCCCGCATCAATTCGATGTTCGCGGTCAATTCCAAGCCGACAGGTGAAACCGCTGTAATAAAGTTAACATGCATCATTCATAATTACAGTTCGCCACGGAGAAACGTAGTCTACGTCCTATAGCGCAAGACTCCAGCCCCGTTCGGGGACATTTTTTCCTACTTCGCCAATAGGGACATTTTTTCCGGGGACGTTTTTACCGGATCCCCACGTAAACACCCCACACTGTCTTCGCTTGAAGATTGACCGGTAAGCTATTTTTAATATCGCATATCTTGCCTGACTGCAGGCGCCGTGCTTTCACACAACTGTTTTTGCTTTTGCTATAAGCTAGAGCCATTAAAATTTCATCACCATTCAAGAGTTAAACACTGGTAGTAGTGATGCACACATCACAAAAGAAAGTATCGCTCGCGGGTGACCAGTGGAACAGTGTGCGAGCAGGATTCGGCGTCTGTTTCCAAACAAATCACTTGATCTTGCAAAATAAACGCACAACTAAAACAATGGCCACTGTCGCTGTTTATGATCAGGAATTTTCGCAAGGAACTTGGCGATGCATTGGGCCAAAGCTCCGATTTGCTGAACCGCCGCAACGCATTTCTTATCTGTCAACCCGACGTACATGACAAGCACGCATAGTTTTTCCAGCATCGCAAAAAAAGAAGCGAAACTCACGGTGGTCTTTTCCGCCACCGCTAGCTTTCGCTAGCACCGCCACATTTCTGAATGCGCAAACTACAGGCGCGCATACACGCCAAACATGTAGCGTTAGCGCGTAGACACTTGACCACTTGACATCGTGCTTGCCGCTGTTAGGCGAACAGCAAAGCCGTTGAAGTCGGCAACTTCCGAAACCGAAACCTGTCGAAATCAGCCGAAGCAGCCGAAGTTGTAGTGCTAGTCATAGCCATTGGTGGCGGCGTCGCGGCGTCGCGCTTTCTTTTGTGCTACTGGCGGCGTCATGCTCTCGAGATTTGCGAGGCACAGAGCGCAGCAAAATAGCTCGTGCGATGTGCACGAGCGTCGTCAGGTTCTGTGTAAACCTGTGCAAAAAGTGTGCCGACGTGCCCAACAGATAGTGCGTCTTCCTTTGTGCGCTTTCACTGGAAACACTACACTGACGGCGGGACTATTGGAGGGCGGTCACCACCCGGGACACGTTTGGCATCTCAGATGTAAGTAAATTTCCTTCTGTCCTGCACATTCTTCTGAAAACAGCGCGGAACTGGTCATGCTAGCCAACACAATACTAGTTTGTTAGTTCGTAAACAACAAGACGCGTTCATAACAAACGGTTGTTTGGTTTTCACAAAGTAAGGGGGGGGGGTGTTAATGTGTTTGCAGTGTCTTGGAAAAGAGACAGTGTCATGGGCTGCACGATTGGAGTAAAATATGCCGTACAAATCATCATTCGTAAGCTCATTGCGGGGTGCATGATGCCGGTGCCGTACTGCGACTCAGCCTTCGGCAAGAATTTAGTATGGGCAACTTCGTAAGTGCCTCGACTCGGTCCTTACGTTGTGCTACAGTTGAAGCTCCGGCGCTTGTGCATTGAATTTACACGGACTGAATAAGCGGTAAAACCTACCTGCGTTACGACAGGGCTAGCTCATTATTCAAATGTTCTATAAATATTGCGGATTATGGGATAAGGAGCCGGCGAACACGCGACGGCAGTATGATTCAGCTGTAGTCGTACTTAAAGCACCATTGTCGAGCCTTGGGTGCAAGTAGAAGGCAAAAAAAAAAGTTTTTTTAGCTATTTTTGAATTTTTTCACCTGTATTGGCTTCACATTTTCTTTTGCATAATTTGTTTTGACTGAAGTAATCCACAAAAACTACAAAGTGCATATAAATGAGAGACACCAAACTCAGGCCTTCAGTCCAAAAATAGCAGTAAGGTGTAAAGTTAATTATGCATTCAACAGTACCAATAGTATTTATTTTCTTGTGTTTTATCTACAAATGAAGCAAAAAAACCTGAACTAATTGTGCTGAGATGCCCCATCGACATCTTCCCTGATATGAAATGTGAATCAAAATGTGTGCAGGTTTTTTTGTACTCGGTGTCTGAAATTCATGTAGGTTTTAAATTGAGGAGTGAGTGATTGATGTTATGTTCGTTGTTCGGCAGGTACAGAAGCAGACGACGAGAACAGTAGACGATGATCTGATGATGGTCAGGAGGAGATATATATTTACAGATGAAAAATACTATTTACATTGGCAAACAGTTACAGTAACAAGTCCCACAGACAACTGCAACTTAAGACAAAATAGACTCTCACACAGAGAAGTCCCTCTACAAGCCCTTACTTTTCTACCGAGCATTTCGGTTAAAGCCTAGGGACTGTAAATACGTGCTAAGCACGGAGCCTCAAACTTGACTGACAAACATGGTCCAAGGACCGCTTTTTGATGACAAACATCAACAAAGGCCCGAGGGCGGTCACCTTCGGTGATCCGCCCCGAAAATAAAGCAGCCAATCAAATGATTCAAAAACATGCCACAACCCCCCTGGGTTGGGAATAATCTCGGACCCAGGTCCTTAATTACTTCAAATAAAAATACAACATTCGGAACACACACTCTTTCCACTCGCCGGTCCCCAAACCCTCTCACAAGGCGCCTGTCTTTGCCTCCCCTCATCAGCGTGTTTGCGACGCGACCTTGCAGCTGTGCCTTTGTGAAAGAAACGCCGCGGGGGATCTCGAGGCGAGGTCACTCAGCCGTCCCGTTCGAGGAAAAGGGAGTGGGGGGCATTGTCTCGTCGCTCGGAATGTCCCGGGCACAGCGGGAGAACGCTGGGCTGATTGCCTACTTCCGGGGGGGGGGGGGGTCGCGCCTATTGTCGCCCTCTGCTGACCATAAGCTGGTTCGCAGAAGCGTGCCACTGTTGATCCCGGCTGCGTTCGCGTCTTGGCGACGCCTTGGGGCGAAAGGACGAAACAAACCAGGCCTCCCGCGCGCCCCGCCAGCCCGCGCCCAAGAAAAGGGGGGAAAAGGAGGAGAAAAAAAAAACAGCGCATCGACCGCCAGCGCGACTACACGTGCGAGGCGCTTTTCACTGCGGCCTTACAGAGTGCATGCAGGATTCCAAGCAAAACAAGCCTTTGCTCAAGGTATCATTCCACTGTGGTGTTTTTGTTTAAATTTATGCATGTTTTGTAGAAACAACTGTAGATGTTGATAAGGAAATGGTTTCGGGGGGTGGCTGCTCCTGGCCCTGCGGTGCTGGGATTGGTAGGTCACCGCAGCTTGCGGCGGGGGCTAGCCTACCACTGGATTTCTATCTGCTGTAGGCAGTCTTTGTACCTACTACCGTTTGAGTGGTGGACGACGGCTGTTGCGACGTGCCTCTCTCTCCCACTTTTTTCCTCTCTATTTTCTCTTCTGTCCGCACGAGGCAGTGGAGGTGGCTCAGCTACAGAGCCACTAGTAGGTCCGTGCATTTTCGTTATCTTCTTCCTTTAGTCGCAACAACAAGTGGTGCTGTGTCTGGATCTAGCTCATGAATGGCTACCACATTTATGAATCGTTTGGGGGCCGCATGCACTTCCATACATGGTTTGGACAGTCACGTTACATTCTGCAATTTACTTCTTTTTACTTTTTGAATGGATGTGTTTCCACTTTCGAGTGCGTAGCCTTTCACAATTCATAATTGATCGGGTGAGCTTGTTTTGACATGATAAAAGGTTTAGCAGTTCGATAGCATTGGCCCGTTATGATGCACAAGCAGCAGACTGCTTGCTGCGCTGGTGCCAATATCTTCCTAGATATCACTTGATCATCATGTCAGTGTTGAGATCATTTAATGGAAGTGTGCAGATAGCTATAATCCCACATTTTCTTCACTGGCTTGCAGGCAGGAACTTGTCAGCAAAGCAGCTTTAAAAAGGAAAGCTCACAAAAATTATTTCTCTATTTGGCTGTTAAAACTGGAAAAAATTATTGTATAACTAGACTGCTCACTCACCATCTCAACTTCAGCAAAAAAAAAAAAAAAGGTTGGATAATAGAGGCAGTTGCACTGCAGTCCTGATAAATATGTTGAAGTTGTTGAAACATAACTTGAGCTTTGAGTGCAAAATGAATCCCAGCTAGATCTGCCAGAGAGCAAGTAAAGTTGAAAGATGGAAAGATGGCACTTGACTGAATTCTCTTGTGAAAATTTATATATCTGGTCCGACTCTGCACATTCTTCCGAGTTGACGTAGTGGGAGCTAGGGATGAACTTTTGCCTTTCTTGGTGCACTGCTTGTGTGTAACCCGAGTTGGGGTGGACCATTGCATGTTCAGAGGGTGGTAGGGAAGCAAACTTGGTGAAACTAGGAAGGCTGTGAACAATATGAGGATGATAGGCTGCCTTTAGACTGACTGGCTTGCATTTCTCGGTGTGTTTTGAATGTGCGAATGTTCCATAAGCTGCCACATATGTCTTGGATTTGATGTTGAGGTGACTGGAATGATCAAAAACTCAATGTTATGACCGAAGTCCTCAGAACATGCTGTGATTTTACTCCTGGATTAAGTTGCAGACATTGTTTGCTGGGCATACATACCTTTGAGAGGAAATCCAATAGATGAAGGTGCGGGCAGAGTGCTTGCTAATTATTCCAACCTAACTGCACAAACAACGTCACCATTTTCTGGAAACAGATTGTTCAAGCTTCCAGCCTTCCGGTTGTTCACTCGTGCAATAAAGTGAAGCGCGTTTACGCCTTGGCACATGGCAGGCTAGGGGCTTGTTCATCGCTACTGTACTAAGTTAGACCTCAAGTGGACTCGAAATGCCTTTTTTCATTGCCATGAAGTAGGGTTTAAAAGAAGGTTTGATGACGGACATACTGTTTGCTCTGCTAGCAAGTAACGAAGAGTTAGCATAACGTTTCTTAGAAGTTACACTATCTGGCACCTCTTGATGTGTGTTGTGCCTGCTACGTCACTGAATCCTTTGTGTGAGATCGGAGGTCCCTGCAGGATCACAGACTTTTATAATGCTACTTAAATTATGAGCAGCTCGAGGTGGTAGATAGTAAAACTCTGTTAATGGTGGATTCCAATAACAGACTGTGGTAACTTACAGAACATTCTTTTCTGCTCATTTTGGACCAACTGTATTCCAAATGCAGATGAGGAGCGATTGCTGAGCCAAGATCACTCCATGGAGCGGTCTGGATTGCTCTGCCGAAATCAACAGGACCGGCTGGAAATTTACTTGAGTATGTGTTCAGCTGCACCTACAATTTCCAGTAGATTGTCTCTGCTCGGCTGGCTGTGCCCTCTGCAATAATGGACTATTGGTACTTGCCGCTGCTACGAATGCAAATTGCTGTCATGAACTAGTGCTCACTTTTGAGGACAGCAAGTCTGAGAGCAGCAGTATTCTGCAATAATCTTTTTTAAAGACCTCAGCTCAGAGTGCGACTGGAAAAATACGTGCAGAAACAATCTTTGTGTGCTATTTGTGAACTCGAAGCCATTCCTCAACTCTGAAACAGTGAAAACAGTGATCTGAGCCTTTGTTTTATTTGAGAATAGTGCCAAAGAAATCTTACCGTGCTTGCCCGCACTCGACTATCTGAAAGAATGGCATACACTGTTGAGGTCAACACCATTCTAAGAAGTAGCAGGAGAAATGCAGACCTATTACAGGTTTAAAACAGACGGCATGTGTACACGAAGCACAGGCTAGCGCACAGAATGACTGGCAATTCCTCTGTCAGTCTATGGGCACTACCTACTTGCGCTAGCATGAGTTTCAAACACAGTCGGGGCACAATCTGTGCTGGATGCAGGTGCTCTGTTGTGGAGCGGGCAATCCACTTAAGTTCTGGGATTGTAATTCACTATGTGTGAAGGAAAAGCAAGTGAACATCTCTTTGCTGGCATATGTCACATTGCCTGCTGCCATTGCTTTTGGTTTCAATATGTGCTAGTGACAGGAATGCTCACAGCACAAGTGGGAGTGGAGACACTGATCTGCGCCATTATGGAGATGCCAAGATTTTAGCATGGGCAAACATTTCTTTGCATCACCACGAAGGTTGCTAAGGCTCAGCTCCATGTATGAGCAAGCGAGTACAGTGCGGGCATATGTCAGACAGCTCGTTAACTATGGGCCTACAGCAACAGCTGCCATACCTTTAATGAGAACTCGACTAAAAGGCACAATTTTACAAAGAGCAAAGTAAATGATGATAATGACTTTTTTTATTTAACAAAGCAGGTGGTCAGAGTGAAGAACTCATGCCACGACTGTTAATATGCCTCTACTGCCCCATTTGTAAAGCAAGCAGATTGAAGTTCTCGAATGAGCATGTTTACAGTCGTGAGCAGCTCTGTTAGATGTGTGTCCATAGGGTGGCACATTGTTCCATTGTTCAAAAGAATACTAAACAAAAGGTGGTTTGGAACTTAAAGGGGAAAAACAAAGAAGCTGGCTGTATTTTTGTTTTGTTTTTTCCTAAAAAAAGAAAGAAGCTGGCTGTAGATTCAGAAATACTGTGAATGAGGAGAGGTGGACAGGTGCCAAGCAGTCGTGAACTGCACCTGGACTTTGCAAGGAGCCTCATGCTACTCATGAGCCACAGCTTGGCCATACCTAGCTTATATAAGCTTGACTTGTACAAAACATGCTTGCAAATGTAACCCTGCCTCAAGGCTGCCTACACCCTACTGTGGCAGCTTCAGCGTTTAGGACATTTGACTAGTGAGCTGGGTGACGCGGGCTCGGTCTTAACTGGGGTGGTTGCATTTCGATGGTGGAAAAATGCTAGGTGCCCATGTGCTTTATAGTGTCAGTGCACATTAAAGGAGCGTAGATGGTCGAAATTATCCACAGCTATCTACAATGGCTGACACTCGAAGTAAAGTTTCTTTGGCATGTTGAACCCCATGATCAAATCAAGGCTGCCTACTGTTAGCATTAGTAGAGTATCTTCTCAATGCCACAAAATCTGCCCCTGACCACACTCCTAAATTTCGTTGTTTGCAACTCTACTCAGGTTACTTAGTTTGATGACCCTTTTTCCTGAAACAGTAGCAGTTGACGAAAAGAAGTGTAAAAGCATATCTCACGCCCATGCACTGAACTCCGAGAAAGGTGCTGATTGAGTCATAATTTCTTTTTTCATGAGAATTTCGTCAGTGTCATAATATGACCCTTTGAAAGTCATATCTCTACTGAAATGTTCATGTGATAATCTGGGTAGCTGGCTTGCATTATATCATAAGTGCTATGATGGTGAACTGTGCTTAGTGTCTGCAATCCCTTCACGATGAAGATGATGAATGCAAATTAGACAGATTTTTGCTCTACTTTTGGTTCACCAGTGGGTGCCTAGTGAGTCGTCAGTGCAAGCTATCCATAGGTTCACTTTCTTCATGCAATTTACATAGCTGTGGAGATCTCATAATAGCAGAAGTATCATATTTATGGGTCACTAACTTTTTTTAATGTAAGATACGTAAATACGCCGTCAGCAACCTTAGAGCGCAGCATGCTCTTTACCTGTATTACCTGTTTATCATGGATAGAATAATGGTGCGGTACGCCTGTGCTACTTTAAATGTTCAATTCTACACGGTAGCATATCACTATACTCAAGGTTAAATGTCTGGCTATGCAGCTGAAGCTAGGCAAGAAAGTGAAGGCAACATACCTCTCTTCCCTTGCCATGTAGAGTGGGTCACTTCAGCGCTAGTGACCTTGCATTAACTCTCCAACTTTCTCCCTTCACTTCAAGCCTGCACATGCCTAGCCCAAATAGTGAGCAAACCACTCTCCTCGGCAAAGAGACTAAAACTTGTCTCCTTTCCTTTCGTACCTTGGCTGCACAGCCCACAACATGTATCCGTGTATAGCAAGATTCAGTGCCATATTTCCTCTTACTGTCGGAGCACCCTCTGCTTCTGCTGTACCACCCTTGCAGCAGCCCAGTGTTTTGTTTACCACAGAAATTCATGTCTGTGCAAGCTACACTGGCATGGAGAGGTGCATTTCTGAGCCAACTTTCATGCTTTATGATGATGCTCTCTTTGATCGCCTTTAAGTTGCATCAAACCTGGTCATGTGTGTTGGTCAGTACCAAATGAAGTAAATTTCTGTGACTAAAATACTTTGAGAAGGATGGCAATTTGCATGAGTTGGTAAGGCATCATCTTGAAAGTTGCAGCACGAAAAAACAAGGATGTGAAAGGAGGCAAGCAGGCAATAACTCGCAACTAGATTTTATTGATGCAAACATGAAATATATAAAGCCAAGCAACGCCGCAAACTGCTCAGTCACTGATAAGCAGACAGCAAAACATCAATCACTAAAATATCCGAACGGTTCCATTTATGTAGATATAGGTAGAGGTACCAACTTGGCTGTGCATTGTAAAGAATGCACTGGTTGCTTTCAGTTTCTTTCAGCTGCACACATTCTGGCTGTCATCCATTTCAAATCAGCTGGAAAATCATTGAAGCTGAAGGCATTTCACGACTAGGTAATGAATGTTCTAGTGAGCCGTCCATCGTGTTAACATGCAGTGAGTTGGGATATCTAGATTAGGGAAGTGCTCTTAAATTTTAGTGACTCATGTTTTGCTTTCTGCTTATAAGTGATTGAGTGTTTTGCATTGTTGCTTGACTCCTTTATATGTTGCAAGTTAGCGCCTGTCTTGTCTCCTTTCACAGCCTTGTTTTTTCGGGCTGCTTGTTTCAAGATAAAATACAATTTCTGCTACTTAGGTCATAAAATGAATTCTAATGAAGTTCCACATCTCTTAGAAAAGTAGTATTGTAGTTACAGGCATGTATTAAGGCCCTGCACTACAAATTAAGAGGCTCACTCGATATAAAGCATAAAGGGAGAGCTTGTCTGATCTTGGGCCTAGTGGGCATTAGTGGATTATAGATAGGTTGATGTTAAAATGTACTTGCAGTTAAAATCAAGTAAATGCTTTATTTGTAACTAGGGGCACTGTGATGCCTGACCTGTTCTTTTGCCAGGCTGGCGACGAGATGGAGTGAAAGGATTTATTTCTGTGTTGGTATGTCTCGGGTGATGTCAACATTGTTTCTTCTCTGGCTTTATAGGCAGGCGCCCTTCAACGAATTCAATCCTAAAGTGAAAGTTTGAATCCAAAAAGATATTAATCTAGGATTACTTAGCAGGCAGAGGCGAATTCATACAGTGACTTACACCAGCATGCCACGCATCATTTCAAGAAAAAAAAAGTATTGTGGTGTTCCTATTCTATGCCTTTATTTCTTGCTCACAAAGCCTCTGCATGTAGGTTTTGCACTATATTACGCTTTAATTTGTTAGTTCATGGTACTTTTTACCTTACAGCAAGCTCCATGTGGCTTCAAAGCAATGGCTTCTTCAAGCTCTACAATACCCTTTGCCAGAATCGCACAGTGCTATGATGTGCAAGTAGGACATTGATGTAAGTGTTGAAGACATTTTTCAGCATGTGTAGTTTCTTATCTGCCTAACCTACTATTGCATTTGCGGCTCCTTATGTTTATTTTGAGGTTCAGGTTTCTTCAGTGTTTTCTTTGATTGCTGCCGTTGCTTACTGGCTATGGCATTTGGCTGCTGAGCCTGAGAATATGGAATGGAATGGTGCCTGGGGCCTGCCGATACAGGCAAAATGCAAATTGGCCTACATGTTGGGCAGTGCCAGTACACAGTTTAAAGAACTTTTTGTGGAAGAGAGGAGGGCTCTGGAAATTAGCCCAGAAGCCCTCTTTCATGATGTCTCTCATAGCTCATGTTCAGCTTTAGAGTAATAAAAGGACATTGAGGACAAGCTGAAGCTGGCTTGTGTTATACATTTCTGCATTCTGTTCACTAAAATGCTATTTTACAGAAAATGCAAGTTTCTTTTTAAGGTAGGAAAAGCCAGAAGTTTTGAAACAAATGTCATTACCAGCTGATTTTATAAGATGTGAGGATAGTACGCCTTGAAGTGAAGGCTCATGCACATTCACTGTGGTTGCTGCAGTTGTTGGGCTAGTTATATTCCTCTGACTGCAAGTTAAATTAGTAGAGTACAGTAGTGGCAATGCAGTCGATATAGGTTTCAGTAGCCTTGACATTGCACTGCTTCCGCATAAGTACTACCACCATTCATTTGAAAATGATTGACAGTATTCTGAGTAGTGGCAGGCCGGCCACATGTGATCAGAGTTCTTGAGTGCATACTGGTTGCAGATTTTCACCATACCGCCATGGCTGGGATGCCACGTACCGGGATGCCAGTAGCACTGCAGCAACTGAGAAGGAAGTGGTTGAGCATTTAATTGGATGGGAAAATTCAGTGTTATCTGTACTTTTAAGTGTTAAGCTGATGTAATTTGTGCATGTGGAATCACGTCAAGCAGTTATTACTTCTCGGCTAGCTGTATTGGCGGCGGAGGTACTACAAACTACTGAGGAAAGTGTTGCTGGCTTCTGTCCTCATTGAAATGCAGCTGCTGATGATAACAAATGTGGCAAGAAACAGGTGGCCTTGCTTCCACCTTGAAATATGTGCGTGTTTGTGAAAAGCATTGTTTTGAGGCTTAAAGGTAACCGATACCATACCCCTTCCATGGAGAGTAGACCAAAGCACATCCTCATGATTTGTGAGTGAGGAGGGAGAACTCACAAGTTTCAGCAAATGTAAATGGCGGTATGGGGTTGTTCTGGCAGAATACTTCTGCAGTGCTTCTCTCCTCAGCGAAAACCCCTTCACTGTGGCGGTAAAACCTGTTTTGGGGGCAGAAATAGGGTGCTGCCGGGAGACATCTCTTGTGACAATGACCACATCCATTACCTGCTCCACTCTGCCTTGGTTTGCTCTCTCTATTAAAGGGATTAAGCTCTTAAGAGCACCTTAACCTTACAGGTACCATTCATAACCCCCCTCCCTTCCCTTCTGGTTTTCAATAGAGAAGGCATGCTCCTCCCAAGATTCGTGCATAACATGAGACTTAATACAGAAATATTCAGCATGGCACCCAACTTCTGCCGCAACGGGGATTGGGAGAATATTTTTGCAGGTCCTCAGTGCACAATAACATAATACTTCATTGACATAGCCTACTACATGTCACCTACACATTACTCGTGGAGTTTGTACTCTTTTTTTTCTTGAGAGAAAAGCGCTGTTCAGTCAAAAGGCACGATGCAGGGGAATGTGGAGTGAGCACTGATTCTGCGTGTTCGCAATTTTTCCTTAGCTTTCGTTCTTTTTCTTCTGGTGGTTTGGCAGGGTTGCTGATATTCGAGCGACACAAGAACTGAGTCATGAGTCTGCTTCTTCGCAGTGGGATCGTGCGTTTGTTTTCCTCATTGTAATGAAAATGTGCAAGGGTACTGACCCTATGTGGGGCTGCGAACATATTTATAGCGCATGAGTTATATGCACACATGCACACCACACACTTGCAGTTTTGTAGTGGTGAAAAGAAGTAGCTGTCAAGACTGAGAGCATCTTCTAAGGGCACATAAATGTTGATGTTTGAAATTAAGCTGTGAATTTATACAAGATGTGGCTTAGTTATTGAACTAACAATTTTTTAGCACTATAGTTGTTTCATGTAACGGGTTTAACTTAAGGTACAAAGGTGGCCGATTGAGCCCTGTGCTCTAACACACTGTGCACAGAAGCAGTCAAATCTTTAGTCCTCCCTATCTTCTGCTCAGGCCAAAGCAACTCATACCTTGTTGACACAAAAGTGACGTGTCTGTATTATTCCTGCATATCCTGCGTGGCGGTTTTTTTTCCTTTTTCATTCTACTGGGAGGGAGTGAGAAAAGGGCTGCAAGGTCTTTCTTGTCTATGCGGGAAGGACGAAAGGGTACTGGGAGGTTGGCTGTCAAAGTGCTTTAAAACGAGTGACTGCTTCAAGCTACCCGGGGCGCTCAATAAATTGTGGGTGGGTGGGAAGGGGGAGTGGAGGTAGTGGGAGGGAGGTCTAGCTGTTCTCCGAGCTAAGCACACAGCAGCATGTATGCTTCTTCCTTTTTTTTTTACTTAGTAGTGCGGAGAGGATAAAAAAATGGGGGCGCGGGGGGGGGGGGGGGGGGTGGCCAGCGCAGGTGGCGCTGTTTCTAACGAGTGACCGCCTGGAGCTGCCCTTGTCAAAGCACAGAGCAGTATGCACGCTTGCTACTTTTTTTCCGTAGCAGTGAGGTGTGCGCTGCGATAGCCTGAGTGGCAGTGGAGGGAGCACTGAAGATTTGGCTGCTTCTGTGCCCGTGCACTGGGGCAGGTTTTGTACTTTAAGTTAAGCCCGCTATGTGATACAAGCCTGAATCACTTTGGGGCATTAAACCCCATAAACCAAACCTTATGTGAAACATCTTGTATACTATTTCATGGCTTAATCCAAACATCAATGTTTATGCACCGTTCAGAAGATACTCTGTCTTGACAGAATAATTTTTTGCGCCACTACAAAACTGCATGTGTATAACGCAAATAACTCAAGCTCTGGTACTGAATATATGCAGCCCCACATACGGCAAGTACTCTTGCACATATTCATTACACTGCGGAGAGCAAACGCACCATCCCGGTGACATGATGCGAAAAAGCCGACTCAACTTCTGAGTCCCCGCGTCGCTTTGCATACCCATACAAGCTGTACACTAAACTATCGAAAGAAACAGAACGAAAGCAAAAAATTGCAAACGCACAGAATCAGTGCTCACTACATTCCCGCGCATCTCGTCTTGACTGAGCAGTGCGGATCTGTTAAAAAAAAATCTAGGAGATACATGTATGTGTCGTATAGGCTACGTCATCCATGTGTGACGTGACTGTGCACCCAGGACCTGCAAAAATATTTTCCCACAGGAATTGCGCTATGCAGGATAGCTGATACTCTTGAGTTTTG
>JAJIZL010125168.1:0-14130 GCA_023969395.1 Amblyomma maculatum
TGTTCGGCTACAGTTATCTTATCGACGCGGAGCGGTGTGTCTGACGAGGCGGCAGGTGAAAGCGGAGCAATTCGATGCTGGCTTGGGCACAATCAATAAACGCTTAATGACTGATGAGAAAGTCGCAACACAGAATAAGTTCGTGAGAGCAGTGAGACAGCACTAGAACTTCCGCGACGTACAAAACACCCTGAATGACAATTCGAGTTGTGCACGCCGCATGCGGCTGAATGCGATGTGAGCTGGCAGTTCGGAGAGAAAATTTTAAAACAGGCGCCCTAACTCCACGCAGTCGGCTGAAAAGGTTGGAACTTATAATAGACACAGCGGAGCCAGTGTCCACAAGCGCGAGAACTGCGACATCAACAAACACTTCTATAACGTTGGCCGGGGAATACGGAGGACTTGCAGAAGTAGAAGAAAACGCAGTTCTCGCCTCCGGAACTGTGGCTGTTAGTTTTCCCCCGGGCCAGCAGAAGAGCGACCTGCGCAGCGGCGAGAGGGAACGACGGCGGGGAGACGGCGATCAGTGGGAGGAGGGCAAGGAGCGGTCAGGATAAATTGAGTCGTCCGTAAAGGTGCCAGCAGCGGCAGGGGGAGGGGAAGGTTCATCATTGGAACTGTAGTTAGAACTGTACAGGCGGGGGCATTGCTGTATGACTGTGCGCACTGGCGGCAAAGCCGGGCGACGTGGCCAGGAACGCCACATGAATAACAGATGGGGCGGTTGTCGAAGGTCCGCATTAATTGTTGACCGGGCGTCGAGGGATATAACAGTGGGGCGGAGGTGGTGGCGGTGCTAACGGTGCAGCATACGCGACAGGGCATGGTGGTGGTCTGGCGGTGACAGCGGCGTACGTTAGCGGGGCTGTCACAGACGTGAGTGTAGAGCTTCGCGGTAAAACTTCTGCAACTTGCTCCTGGCTGATGCGTCGAAGTGCAGGATCTAGCATTGGGGTGGTTGCGACTGTTGGCGAGCCACTTCCTCCCGTGTGTAAACTTAGACGCGCACAAATGACGACACCATTGTTTCAGTTATAAAGGACGACTGGTGTTTATTGCCGTAAGGCTGCTCCTTGTCGAGCGAGTATATCTTACACAGGTTGCCAGATTAAAAGTTCAAAAAAGGATAGAATGAACAGTTTCTTCATACTCCCCCTGGAATGAGCTTCAGATCATTCGCAGGTAGTCTCCGTGGGGTAGAGCGACTGAATCGGTCTTCTTAGGATGGTCCCACCAGGTAGGCGCACCATGCAGGCTCTTATGTGTCCATCATGTCCGACAAGCACATCAATAACTTGTCCGGTTTTCCACAGCTGCCTTGGCAGATGAGGCTGATGAACTAGCACGAGAGTTCCTTTTTTCAAGGCGCTAGATGGGCTTGGCGCAGCAAAGTGAGCGGAGCGAAGACATGTTAGGTACTCGCGCTGCCACCTACGCCAGAAGTGGTCAGCCAAACTTTGGCGGTATCGCCAGCGACGATTCAGCTGACCTGGTGATGGAGATACAGACTCTACGCTGCTGCCTGAGGGCAAGGTCGTCAAACGCTTTCCCACGATAAAATAAGATGGAGTCAGTGGCTCCGGCTCGTCAGCTTCTGTGGACACGTAGGTTAGAGGTCTTGAGTTGATCACAGCCTCAATTTCGGCCAAGATTGTAGTCTGTTGAATATTCCGGGTACTGCCTTCGCGGTCTTCACGGCACGACATCTGGGCCATCCCACTGACGCCAGGGGAGGGACGCATACGGACTGGAATCGCCCGTTCTTCACCGCGGGGTACGGCTGTGTGCGCGTCTGTTGTGTGGTGTGGTCGGTGAGTGGCGCGCGGCAGGAACGCTCCCTTCAAGTGGGAGAGACACTCCGCGTTTACGGAGCAGTGCGGTGCATAGTTCATGGAGACGCTCTCCCACCAGTGTTGTAGTGAGTGCCGTTTGGAGAATTAAAATTCATGTTGGTTGTTGTTTAAAAGTTCACCATAACGTATTTGAATATTGAACATATATATTTTTGGTGCCGAAACCCGGGAGTAAGCGAAAAACAACGGCAACTTGAAAAGAGCGTTCCAACTGCAACGGACGATAGCGATGGAGCGTCTCCAAATAAAGAGAGAAGTTACGCGCGCCGAGTTGAACCGACTCAACGAGGAGCTTGAGCGACTAACGACAGCTGATGACTTCGACCCCCAGCAACGAGACGTCATCGCGGAAATATCAGATGAGTTGGACATTGTTTCAAGAGATTTGAAACAGTTAGATGTCTTGATTGAGCCGCATGTGTGTGACGAAGGCCTCGCGGAAGAATACAAAGATGTTCGTCAGTGCCAAGCTCTCATGACGCGAATACGGACAAAGCTTCGGTGTTTCAGTGAAAGAAATTCTAACGTTGCAACAAGCACATTGAATGCAGAACACACTGCGTCCAGATTACCTGCTGCCCGTTCGGGACAACTGAGATTGCCTAAGCTGGAGCTTCAGAAATTCAGCGGCAACATGGCAACAATTCCGGCAAGCAGTCTACGAGAATAACGGCTTGACTAGCATAGAAAAGTGCTTGTACCTGCGGACAGTGTTGACAGAAAAAGCGGCGGCAGCTTTGACCGGCGTCCAAGCGACGGAGCAGAATTACAACTACGCTGTAAAGACACTCCAAGACCGTTTCGGGCGTCAGGACTTGCTCGTGCAAGAACACTTTACGCAGCTGGTAAACCGTCCCCAGGTTACAGCTCTCAGTGACGTCAATGCGCTACGACGCCTCCACGATCATGTTCAGCAAAACATCACAGGACTTGAAACTTTAGGTGTCAAATCGGACAGCTATGGTGCGATGCTGCGCGCGGCTTTGCTTCGGGTATTGCCGGCCCAAGGGGCTGTTGAGTACCATAAGGCCCACATGCAAACAAGGACGTGCTCGACAACTCGAGTCTCCAAGCCATTCTGCAATCAGTTCACCTGGAAGTGGAGAGCAGGGAAAAGGTATACGGAGGAAGCACGAACGCTCCTCAGCAAACGCGACCTGACCGCATCAGTGAACGGCGTCCCAACACCGTCTACGGCAAAGGCTCAGCGGCCAGCCTCCAGGTGAGTGCCAAATCGAGCAAGGAAAGATGCCCTTTCTGCGCTTCAGAGAAGCATCAGGTTGCAGATTGCAATGCTCCGATATCAATTGATGAAAAGAAAAGAAAACTGCGAAAGGAAGGGAGGTGCTACCGATGCGCGAAGAAGGGGCACATGACGAAAGGGTGTAAGAATTGGACGCTACGTTGCGCGAAGTGTGGCCGACGACACATCACCTCGCTTTGTGATCCACCGGCACCGAAAACCGAGGGCGACACCGCTACTGGGTAGCACTCAACAGCGTCTCTTATAAACAGCAATAAAAACGCCGTGCTGCTGCAGATGGCGCAGGTGTGGGTCAGCGGACCGAAAAGAAAACGCCTCGTTCGCTGTCTGTTTGACGGAGGCAGTCAACGATCGTTTATAACAGAGAAGCTCTCGCGAATACTGGATCGTGAGGTGACCGGTGAAGAGGAAGTGACCATTTACCCTTTTGGCGGCTCGACCAACGTTATGAAGAAAAAACGACGCCGAGTGAAGCTCAGGCTACGAAGCCAGTATGACCGCAAGGAGCACAGCATCGAAACCCTCGAAATTGAAGAAATCTGCTCCGACCAACTGATGCTTCCAGAAAACGCTGTGGAACTTAATGAGGTAGCTGATTTGAAATTAGCGGATGTCACTATCTCACCAACGCGCCTATTGACAAAAGGCATTGAAATTCCAATAGGCACTGATAATTATTGGACTATTGTGCACGCAAAAGTAAAGAAAGTGGAAGGGGCCTTGGCTGCGATCAAGACTGACTTCGGCTGGACCTTAAAAGAGCCGATACCACTGTCTGCTTCAGGTGTGGCGTGTTCCACCATTGCCGTTCTGCACACCAGCGTCTGTGACATGGACGCCAACCTGTCAGACGAACTTCGAGCGTTTTGGGAGGTGGAGAGCCTCGGTATCTTCTCTAGCAGCTGCCTACTTGGAAGCGAGGAGCAGCAGGTGAAAGAAGACTTCACTCTTTCTCTGACTTTGACCGATGGGCGATACGATGCGAGCCTCGCGTGGAAGGCACTCGACCAAGGGCTAGCCTGCAACGAAGTTGTAGCAAGAGGACGCCTGGCCTGGTTGATGTGGCGTCTGAGACCCAACAAGAGCAGGAAATGGTCCATGATGCAGCCATCTGTGACTACCTAGATAAAGGCTTTGCTGAAATGGTTCCAGCCGACGAAATCGACCGCACCTCGTCTCGAGTGTATTATATGCCTCATCGTTCTGTTTTCCGTTCAGAGAGCTCTACCACCAAAGTTCGCATAGTGTTCGATGCAACTTCGAAACTACAAGGCTGCTTGTCACTTAACGATTCCCTCAGCACCGGCCCGAACCGAAACCCCGACATGCTGCGACTTATTCTGAATTTTCGATGCCACAAAATTGCATTGACCGCCGGCATCGAGAAGGCCTTTCTTCAGAATGGCATCAAAAGTGAGGACGGCGACGCACTGCGATTCCTCTGGTATTTATTTGCGTCATGTGAGGGCTCATCAGAGGGTGATACAGAGGTCTGGTGCATGACAAGAGTGCCTTTTGGCGCCACAAGTAGTCCCTTTACGTTGGCTGCCACCATACGACATCACCTGGCTAACGTCTCTGAGGACCTCTCTCACTCCGCACTAATCTTAGGCAGCTGCCTGTACGTCGACGATTTGATAACCGGAGTCAGCTACACGGAAGAGGCGACGAATGTAATGAGGAGGAACTGAAAATAATGAATTCAGCAGCGATGAATCTGCTAAAGTGGAGTTCCAACGAATTCCTACAACAACGGTTTGATGCTGATGGCGTTGGAAATACTTGCGGTGACACTGCGACGATGACTTCAGCCATGACAAGAATATTGGGGCTC
This sequence comes from Amblyomma maculatum, assembly GCA_023969395.1. NCBI lineage: Eukaryota > Metazoa > Arthropoda > Arachnida > Ixodida > Ixodidae > Amblyomma > Amblyomma maculatum. Next base: position 4,955 of record JAJIZL010125168.1, read on the forward strand.
GAGTGGGAGTGCGAAAACAACGAGCTGGAGTATTTCCTGAAAACGACGCTGGAGCTTCTTACTGTCAAGAGGAACACTAAACGCTTCGTGATCCAGGCTACAGCGAGAATCTTCGATCCCCTCGGTCTGCTGAGCCCAAGCACCTCTTCCAGTGATAGAAATTAAGCGCTTCAGCAATCTGAATCGCCTACAGCGAGTCACAGCTTGGATGCGACGCTTTGTTCGCAACTATGATCGGAAAAAGGATCGACTTGAGGGCCTGCCCTGCGCATTCGAAATCCAACAGGCGCAGAAATGGTCGCATCACGGAGGCGTTTCCGGGGCGAGATAGAAGAACGCGATCCTGCATGATCCGTTTACCAGGTGGCACTTTATGTACCCGTTCGAAACCAGAAATTAATGAGCTAGCGCTCATTCAGCGGGGAGGATGTTGGATATTCCGGGTACTGCCTTCGCGATCTTCACGGCACGACATCTGGGCCATCCCACTGACTCCGGGGGAGGGACGCATACGGACAGGAATCGCCCGTTCTTCACCGCGGGGTACGGCTGTGCGCGCGTGTGTTGTGTGCGGTGCTGTGCATTGAGACGCGCTCCGAACAGTGTCCATAGTGAGTGCAGTTTGGAAAATCAAAATTCATGTTGTTGTTGCTTCAAAAGTTCTCCCTAACGTCATGGAATAACGAACATAGCCAGCTCCTCGAAAGTACACAAGCTGTTGCCTAGAACTTTCTTCAGGGAAGCCTTCACAGTACGAACCATTCGCTCCCAGAATTCGCCCCACCAGGCGGCTCTCTCGACGATAAATTTCCATTTTATCTGGTGGTTGAAGAAGTAATTTTGGATTTGTGTTCCGCGTAGCGTTGTCCATAGCCGTTCCAGATCTCTTGAAGCGCGCTGTAACGTCTTAGCGTTGTCCGAAAATATGACCCGACAAACTCCTCCTCTAGAAATGAACCTCTTAAATGCCAGTAGAAAATTAGAATTAGACATGTCAGCCACCAGTTCAAGGTGCACTGCGCGGGTAACTGCGCGTGTGAAGATGACGATGTATGACTTCTTGCTGCCTTGATCCCTTGTGTTCAACGGCCCGGCAAAATCGATACCCGTCACCTCGAATGGTGGAGCCTGGGTTACCCTGTCTCGAGGTAAAGGGGCGACTGGCTCAGTAGCAGCGCGGCTGTTGAAACGATTGCAGGTCAAGCATTTCTTCAGGGTCTTTTTCACCATCTGTCTTCCCCGAACTATCCAAAACTGCTCCCTCAGTTCTGTGAGAGTCTCAAGTGCGCCTGCGTGTAGAAGGCGGCGATGGGTGGCGACTACCTAGAGTTCAGTGAAATGGTGACCGGCAGGAAGGATTTTCGGATGCGTGGTGCTATAGGAGAGGCCAGCATTGCTCAAACGTCTCCCCACTCTTAGCACTCCGTCTTCATCGCAGTAAACTTTCAAATCCCGCAAAGGAGAGCTGCAGGGCAAGCGTGTTCCGTGACGCACGCAGTCCAGCTCTTCACGGAAAGCCTCTCTTTGGACCTGACGTATAAGACAAGTTTGTGCTTGGGTGACCTCTTCTGTCGTCAGATATCCATTGATTTTCCGATAAGGCCTTCTTGAGTTGTGCAAGAATCGCTGCATCCATGCAACAACACGAACAAGTCTGGAGAGGGAGCTGTGCCGGTGCAGCGGTAAGACAGTTTCCTCTATTGCTACGTTGTGCACTTGCACTGCTCTTCTTCGATTTCGATAAGATCAGAGTCATGGCTGGTGCAATGATTCCTGAAGTACGCAGCTAGGCAACCGCCCCGTAAGCTTTCGGACTAGCATCGGTGAAAATGTGAATCTCCATGCTTCCGTAGTGAAGTCCGTCGTATCTTCTGGGTACGGTTACCTCAGTCAATTGGTGTAGCTGTAAATTCCACTCCTTCCACAATGACTGCACCTTCTCAGGCAGGGGTGCATCCCACTCACCACCCAACTCCCAGAGCGTTTGGAAGATCAACTTAGCTGTAACTGTGAATGGTGAGATAAGCCCAAGTGGATCATATATTCGAGCCGACGCCTGAAGAATGAAGCGCTTTGTGTTGCTGTTTTGGTTCAGTAGGTCCAATACGGCTCCTAAAGAAAATGGCAAACAATCATCGTGCTTGTTCCAGACAAGTCCTAACACTCTAGACACGCTTGCTGTTGGACATTCCACCCGGCTCAGGGCACCTCCTGTCCCGTCGTCGTCAATCAATCGGACCATTTTTTTTGGAATTCGAGTTCCATTTATGGAGGGACATGCTCGCTAGGCTCACAACCTGCAGTGCTTCGCGGTTTAAAGTCTTCCGCCTATTGCTCCGAGTCTGCTCCAGTGATTAAGTCATCCACGTAGAGGGTTTCTGCCATATTTTCCGCTGTCTTGGGATGAACTGTTGTCGCCAAGTGGTGACGCAAGGGAGCGGCGAGAAGAAATGGACTGCTAGTAGCTCCAAAGGGCACCCTTGTCATTCTCCACGTCTCTACAAGCGGCCTTGGGTCTTCCTTTGTCGGCATCTGTTCATACCACAAGAATCTCAACGCATCTCGATCTTCACGACGGACCGATATCTGCAGGAATGCCTTTAGGATGTCGGCGGTAATGCCAATGCGATGAATCCTAAAGTTTAACAGGATTTTCAGGAGATCAGTGTTCAAGTTAGGTCCGGCATCTAGAACCTGATTTAGAGAGGCACTTCCTGGTTCGCTGGATGATGCGTCAAAGACAACTCTGAGTTGGGTGGAAAGGGTGTCTAGCTTAATAACTGCTCGATGCGGCATGTAATAAATTCTGTTTTTTTGAGCTGCTGCCATCCTCTACTGGGAGTCGTTCGGCAAAACCTTGATGGAGGTACTGACGTATTGCAGCATCATATTGGTGCAGCATATCCTCATTCTCATTAGCTTCTTTGTGAGGTTGTTCAAACGCTTCTCTGCAACTGCCTTGTTATCGCCTAGGCTGAGTTTGACTTGCTTCCACGGTAAGGCGACTTCGTAGCGTCTGTCAACAAGCTTGACAGATGATGCAAATGCTTGGATGACTGCTTTGTCTTCGTTTTGTTGGGCGACAGGCTTGACAATGCCCATGCTTTCGAGCTCCTAAATGACTTAAGGTCAGCAGCAAGGCAGTGAGTCTCGTCACCTACGCTGGCTCGCAGCACAGCCACGGATGAACAGCTGGCGGACGAACTGCTGAAAGGGATAGGACCTTCCAATGTCCAGCCGAATTCCGTCTTCAGTGCCACTAATGAATCATGCAATTTCCGCACGTCGCCAGACACGAGGTTCCAATAATAATCAGAACCAATAAGGATGCCGATGCCTTTTCTTCTTAGATGACCTGGTGGTACGGTTGCCTCTGCAAGCTCCGTTATCTCGGCCTGCACTGCTTGAATCACCTTTTCGGGAAGATTCAACTGATCACAGCAGATCTCAGGTATCTCTAAAGCTTCGATAGAGTGCTCCTTTCGGTTGTACTGACTTCTCAACCAAATTCGTACACGGTTTCGTTTGTGCCTAATAACGTTTCCGGCTCCTCCAAAGGGGTGAATGGTGATGTCTTCTTCACACATAACTTCTAACTGTAGTTGGTCTGAGAGCTCTTCAGTCACAAAGCTGCGCTGGCTGCCTCCGTCAAACAGAGGACGAGTTAGCTTTCTTCCTTGCGGTCCCTCTGCCCATACTTGGGCAATCTGGAGCAGCACAGTGGGAGCTTTGTCGCTCTTCTTTCTTGTAGCTGCATGCTGTTCGGCTGATGTGCTGTTTTGCTGGCTGCCACGAAGGATCACACATCTGAGTCAAATGCCTTTTGCCGCATTTCTTGCACTTGACTTCCTTGTTGCGACATTGTTTCGATGTGTGTCCTTTAACAGAACAGCGGAAGCATCGACCTGCCTGACGCAGTGCCTTTTTCTTTTCTTTGAGAGAAAGCGAAGTCTGGCACTCTTTAGTTACATGATCCCTAGCGGCGCAAAATGCACAGGGCTCATTCTGTTTCATATCACTGGCGGAAAAGAGCGAAGCTGCTGAAGCCTTTGAAACTCTGGACTTTCCATTCTCGAATCGGGGTTTAAGATTCTTGCTTTCCCGTTGACCAACCTGCACCGCCTTCTCCCTACTCACCACTTCATTCTTCACAAATTCTTGCAGACTTGCAATGCAAAGAATGTCTTCTTGCCTTACTGCTGAACAACGCTAGTGATATTTTATGACAAGGTCGCTTGGCAGCATTCGCAGCAATGCGGAGCTGAGCATTGCGCCGTAGCCGTCTGTTTTGACGCCAAGCGCCTTGAGAGCGGATATGTTGCGCTGCATGTGGTCATAGAGTCGACGTAGGTCTCTTACCTCCTGCTCGCTTCGTACTGTCGGTAAGTCCAGCAGTTGGGTGAGGTGTTCCTGGATTAGCACATCCGTGCGTACGAAACGCTCCTTCAGAAGCTCGATGACTGTGTTGTGATTGGCTCCTGTAGCTTGAATCCCGGCCACCGCTGACGCAGCCTACTCAGTGAGCGCCGACTGCAAATATAAAAACTTTTCGCCGTTGGAAAGGGAGTCATTGCTGTGGATCGCCTGCTGGTACTGCTCCCAGAAAGGCTGCCACTCCGTGGCGGCGCCGCTAAATCACTGCAGCTTGAGTTTCGGCAACCTGACCTTTGAACAAGCAGCGCTCCGGTTAACGTCGAGAGGGGTCCGTGTAGCAACCGCTCCTGGAACGGCGGTCGCTCGTATAGCTTCGGCTTGTTGGGTGAGTTTTGCGGCATAGGTGACGATTCTGTCGTTGTAAGCGATTGTACGCGTGTAGTTCTCCTCGGCTTCTTCATCAGGCACAGGTGGCTCGATAGCAGCGTCCAACTCGTTAAGCTGTTTTTGGAGGGCGCTAAGCCTTGCTGACAGTACGTTCAGAGCCTTTTCGTCCGCATGCGTCTCTAACGAAGAATCCACCTCGAAAATCAGTTTTGTCACCTGGGATCTGAGAGCTCCTCGTTTCTTCTTCAGCCGATCTATTTCTGTGTCGATGTAGTGTCAGTTGTCCTCATAGAGCCAAGCTTGGCTTCAGGTATGGCGTCTCCAGACTTCGTGTTAGAGCGTCGGGCGTGGCTTTCCTATGCCTCGTTCTTGGAACCTTTCAGTCCAAGGCGGTTTCACCTCCAAGGATCGTTGCGGTAATGACTCAAGATTCATTCGTTGTCTCGACGACGCTAGATGGCCTCGATGTTTACGGAACGTTGCAGCGTTTTAGTCCCGGGTTTCGGCACCATAATTTTGTGTAAACTTAGACGCGCACAAATGACGACACCATTGTTTCAGTTATAAAGGACGACTGGTGTTTATTGCCGTAAGGTTGCTCCCTGTCGAGCGAGTATATCTTACACAAGTTGCCATATTAAAAGTTAGAAAAAGGCTAGCATGAACAGCTTCTTCATCCCGTATAAAGGCCTTGATCTTGGGGAGGAGGGAAGCGGGTTCAGAAGCGAGACCGCATGCTGTCCGAAGCGCGAATAACCGATTATCTATGACAAAACGTCGAGTAGAAGCTCGTTGTCTCTTGAGGACTTCGTAACTCTGACATAGCTTAACCACTTCGACGACGGTTTGTGGCTCTCAGGCCGTCAAGATTTGAAAGGCATCGCGGAGATTCTCTTCAGGATTTTGGTGACCTTGTCAGCTTCGGATATACCAGGATTACCGCGTTTACAATGATCCACAATGTCTTCTATGTAGCTGAGGAATGTTTCCTCAGGATGCTGAGCGCGGGCTTCGAGGTGTTGTTCGGCGCGCAGTTTCCGCACAGCGGGGCGCCTGAAAACCTCGGAAAAGTTCATCTTGAAGGCCGACCAGGTGGGCAGGTCGGGTTCGAGGTTGCGGAACCATAATTTGGCTACATCTGTCAGGAAAAAAAAAGACGTTCGCTAACTTGGTGGTATCGTCCCACTTGTAGGCGCTTACGCGTTCGTAGAGGATAGCCAATTATCCACATCCTGGTCATCTGTACCACTGAAAAAGCTGGGGCACGCTAGCGAAGCCCTCCAGAGCACAGGATGGTAGGCGGAGCGATGGGAGCCGTCGAGCATGGAGTAGCGGTGTGGCTGGTTGCCTCAGGCATAGCGGATGACGGAGCGAGTGTGCGGCCGCGAAGATCCAGCGTGAGAGGAGGGAACGAAAAGCAGCCTCCACCAAGTGTAGGGACGCGTTCAATCTCAGGTTAGTGTTCCGGTCGAACGTTCAGCTAGCAAGCCAGTCTCTTGAGTCGTCTTTGTTTTCTGCCGTCTTCTTTGTAGCACACACCTTTCGACATACGCTCGTCTTCTTTGCAACAGTCACCGGGCGTTGGTGCGACACTACAGAATATATTCTATATTTCTACACCTTCGCACAAAGAGAAAAGCTTGCAGGTGCGCATAATGAATAATTTACTGCGCCAGGTACGAAAAACAATCATTTCAAATATTATGAATATGTACTCACTGTTTGACTTTAGATTACTTCTAGGCAGTTCATAGTGCAGGATAAGGCATATTACGGGTTCTTTATGACAACTTTGTAAAAATCAGTCGCCCTTTAAAAATAACTACATTTTAGTCCAGCAGCAGTACTACCCGCATTTTCCCAAAACATCGGCCTCTGAAGACGATTTCAGATGTTCAGAAAGGTATGTAAGATACAGCGCCTGTCGTTTCCTAACAAGCGAAAATTAGGTTAGAAACACATCCAGGTCCGGTTGCATTGCTTCACTGACAACGAAATTGTGTTTGCCAGACTTCGTTACAAAAAGTTATATGTATCCTATGCCATTGCCAATAAAAGCATTACTTTAAAATCGCCTCTCTGTAGCATATGCTATGTGTGGTCTAGAAGCTTGACCATTTTTAGCACAACAAAATGACTTTTAATAATTGACACCTCAAACGCAATCCTGTCAAAACATTCTGCTGCTGAACTATCGATATTCCGTGATTAACGGAGTAGAAAAATCTGTATGTTTACTTTTTCATTATATGCAACATATTTTATACCTTTTTTCTCTGAGAATAGTTAGAAATTCAAAGTGTACCTTATATTATTCTCAACAAAATGTTAGTCCAGACACCACTTTGAATGCAGCTTTTGGCGAAAGAAATTAGAAATGGTAGTTATCCTAACCGTAATGGTCTTGTAAAAACTATAAGTGCCACAAATTAGCTTGAAGATTTCAGAAGATGGTGTTCAAATTTAGGGCAATAACTCTTAATTCAAAATGACCCGGTGCAAACGTTCGGATGTTTCTTTCTACTCCATACTGGTCTCTGGGGACGGCTCCAAGTTTTATCTTTCATTTCAGCTTTAAAGCGGTCCATCAATCTTGCTCGCGCTCGTGAAATGATTTCATTGATTGCTGGCTGGGCTTGCCTTTTCATGTTGCCTAAAAATTCTATCTCCAGCTTCATGAGCACGTTGATTGCAGAAGCACCAGTGGTTCAAAAACACAATTCGAAGGTTTCGTGCTCCGTTTTATTCAATTCAAACCTTTGTTTCGGTTTACCAGGCCATCCGCTATTAGCAATTTGCCTCTTTTATCTGCGTTTCAGCTTTCCGCTGTTGTATCCACAGCGGGTCGTTGTTGGCATGATAGAGCGAAAACGTATCATTCTAACTTGAGGATAAGCTGCTTGTCTAGTTTCTCAAGCGCAATGCGACTTCGTCTTGAAATCAGCATTCATAGGCGCTTTCGATGTTGAGCGAACCCCCCCTCTCGAAAAAAATAAATAAAATTTTTAGACTTCGCAGATAAAAACCAAACTCACTTTAAACCTATACATGCTATGCAAAGCAACAACATTTAAAACCACGTTTTCTGGTGAAAATTGTAATTCCAGACCCGCATCCCGCAATAATAAATCAAGGAATAATTTCAACCTGTGTCTGATCTTTAACCAGTTATCTTCCGTTATATTATATAAGCGGAAGCATTTTGATATTCAAGTAAACATAATAATATGCCTTTTTAATAGGGTACTTTTACAAAGAGAAAGGCGAAATCACAGAAGAAAAAAGTGGGACCATGAGCACTCATCTTTTTTTTTTCGAAAGAATGTCACATGACGGTACGTAAAAACGCCGACAATGCTCCTATAAGAAATAATATTGCCATGGTGTATTCTTATGTCCGTGTATCCTAGAGGCGAGGAAACCGAAAGTTCTTCAGATGAGCAGCTGATGTTGAGCCGTAGGCCCTACCTAACTTGCTGCCGCTTTGTGGTGCAGTAAGAAATATTATATGCGTGAAATTAGCTTACGAAGAAATAAAGAGAATGGGTAGGGCACGTAAGAACAGCCGTTAAGGGTATGTCGCGGTAGACTTAACGCCTTTCGTCCGCGGGTCCTATCGCGGATCGTTGTTAGCCACCATTCACTTCGAACAGCATCATTTTCTCAAAACACTACTCAGACATATGCCCTTGGTGCAAAGACCAGCCCACCACTTTCCACGTCATATGAGGTGCACGCGCCCCAAACCTGCAGACATAAACATACACCATTCGGAGGCGCAGTGGGAGGCCACTCTGCTATGCTCTAATCTAGCGACCCAGCGTAGGCTGGTAACGCAGGCAAGAGCGACAGCCCAGGCCACTGGGGTCTTGAAATGAAAACTGCACTCACTGCCAACCCGCCTTTTTTATTGTTCTTTTTTCACTTTTTTCTTTTTGTTTTTGAAATAAAGTCTTCTCTCTTTCTCTCGATGAAGGCGAAATAAAGCGGCATCCGTGTGCTTTCGATGTCAGCGCACGTTAAAGATCCCCAGATGGTCTAATTACTCCGTAGCCCTCCACTATGGATCCCTTTTTATCTCTTTCCACTATCACTCCCATCTTCCTCCCTTCCCTTAAGGCGCAGTTCAGGTTTCCGCAGAGCATGTGCCCCGCCGGGGTGGTGCAGTGGTAAGACGCCCGACTACTGTGCCGGAGTACCCGGGTTCGAACCCGACCTCGGCGGCTGCGTTTCGATGGCGGCGAAACGATGAGGCGTCGTGTGCTGTGCGATGACAGCGCACGTTAAAGATCCCCAGGTGGTCGAAATTACTCCGTAGCCCTCCACTACGGCTCCTCTTTCTCTCTTTCCACTTTCACTCCCATCTTCCTCCCTTCCCTTACGGCGCGGTTGCGGTGTCCACAGAAATCAAGTGA
>JAJIZL010125168.1:14230-38321 GCA_023969395.1 Amblyomma maculatum
TTATTATTATTATTATTATTATTATTATTATTATTATTATTGAAACATCCATACCCGCACCTGACATGGTACCTCATGAACGTCCTACTTCTCCTCAAAGAGGTCCTAACCAATGTGCCAAAGTATGTAGAGCATGTGATCATGGATCTCGACCGCAAGGGGGCGTTCGACAACGTTAGTCATGAAGCCATACTATCGGGTCTGAGCAATATACATTGCGGGTGAAAGACTCATGGTTATGTCAAGGCCTTCCTTACGGATAGAACCACGACTATAGGGATCAGCGACTTACGATCGGAAAAGATCAGGATGCCTAACAAGGATACGCCTCAAGGATCTGTAATTTGGCCCCTTCTCTTTAACATCTCTATGGTTGGTTTGGCGGAGAAGGTACACGTCATAGACGGCATTCGGCACGCAATATACGCCGATAACATAACGAGTTGGACGACGGAGGGCTCGCTAGGTCTCAAGGAGGAGAGGCTACAAGCAGCCGCGGACTGTGTCGACAGCTACGCAAGGGCTAGGGGACTTTCGTGTTCGCCCGAAAAATCTGAAATTCTCAGATTATATAGGCCCCGATACGACAGTAAAGTTGACCTCATCGTTATGCTAGCCGGGGCTCGCATAATAGAAGTGCACGTGCTGAGATTGTTGGGAGTGTGGATTCAATCCAATCAGAGGTGGGACCACACGATCATATTGCTATCTGGATCTTCGGCCCAGATGACGAAAATGATTAGGCGAGTGACTTATAGAAGAAAGGGGATGAAGGAGGAAGACATACTCAAGTTAGTGCGGGCGCTTGTGGTAAGCAGAGCCACGTACAGGCTTCCCTATCAACACCTGGTGGTAACAACTTTTATTGCCACGAAATGAAAGGAATTATTTCGGGCTGGGGCGAGTCTAGGGTGGCCTCCAGTCGGGAGCGACCTCTTGAGCTCGCTTGACGAGGGCCAGTTGCGTAGTTTTCCTTGGGCTGGCCAACAGCTTGTCCCATTCCTCCGCTGAGGGAGCTGGCAAGAGTGTCTTTGGAGGGGGATTGCTGGCGCATTCCCACAGTATATGGTCTTGAGTGGCCTGCGTCCCGTCACCGCAGTGCCGGCATGCAGGGTTGAATTCTCCGTTTGTAATTAACGATAGTCGGTAGGGGCTAAGAATGGCCTTTGTTTGTAGGCGTCTGAGTGTCGTGGCTTGCGCCCGGTCGAGGTCGGGGTGAGGGGCGGGGCACGTGCATCTTAGCTCGCGATAAAAGTTTGTTACCTCCGCGTATGTGCGCGGTGCCTCCACAGGCGCGTCCGTTCCCGATAGATCTCCCGTCTCCCGGTTGGTTAAGCCTCGGGCTAGACGGTCGACCCCTTCGTTTCCGGAGTTACCCGCGTGAGCCGGAACCCATACGAGATTGATGTTGTGATTGAGAGATCGGTTGCGCAGAATTCGCGCCGCGAGTGCGCTTACAGAATTTTTGGCGAAATTTTGAACGGCGCTTTTTGAGTCGCTTAGAATAGTTTTGGTGTGGGGATCCGCGATGGCCAGTGCGATAGCTACTTCCTCTGCCTCGCATATGGAGCTAGCATGAAATGTTATAGCGTTAATGAAGGTTGACTTTGGAGCGGCCATACATGCCACGTATGCTCCGTTTTTGATGTGCTGAGCTGCATCCACGTACACTGCTTGTGGATCGTCCTCGTACTGTTTTTCAAGGGTCTGTGCCCTTGTCTTCCTGCGGGCATCATGTCTACCTGGTAGCATGTTTTTGGCTATTGGTTTAACAACTAGTCTACTAGTTATGTCAGCCGATAAATGGGATGTTGCGCACACCTCCTCAGTGGGGTGGATGTGGAGCTTGTCGAGAATTACGCGTCCCGCAAGGCTGCGTGACAGGCGGGTCACTTGTGCTGTCTTATGGGCTTCAATTAGTTCAGATAGTGTGTTAAAAATTCCTAACTGCAGTAGTCGATCTGAGTTAGCGTATACTGGTAAGCTAAGGGCCGCTTTGTATGCTGTTCTAATTATGCTATTAAGTGCATGTTCGTCCCTACGACGCAGATGATAGTACGGGCAAGCGTACATGATTCTGCTTATCATAAAGGCTTGGATAATCCTGCACAGGTCGGCTTCTCTCATACCCCTGCGACGTGTGGCAATGCGTCTCACCAGCCCACCTATCTGGTGCGCCGTGACGCGTAGCCGGCGTATAGCTTCTGTGTTCTGCGTATTATTCTGAATCAACATTCCGAGAACTCTGATCGTGGCTACCGGGGGTATCGGATGGTTGTCAATGTGTAACTGGATAGGTTCTCGAGAATCTGGCTTTACCTGTGAAGCTTGTTTGTTCCTTATAACTAATAGTTCTGATTTAGCCGGTGAACAGGTAAGGCCGTTTTCCTGCACATAAGACTGTACCGTGTCGATAGCTCGTTGTAATGAATCTGTAATATCTCCATCGGAGCCAGAATTGGTCCATATGGTGATGTCGTCGGCGTATATGGAATGATGTATGTGTGGGATATCATCTAACAGACGCGGGAGGCCGCTCATAACGATGTTGAAGAGAAAAGGTGAAAGTACGGCGCCTTGCGGTGTTCCTCTCGTCCCTAGTGTAATTTTGTCGCTAACTTTGTCAACGAAATGGAGCGTAGCCGTACGCGCATTCAGAAAGGCAGCGATGTAGTCGTATGTCCGTTTGCCTACGTGTAACTGTGAGAGGTGATTGAGGATGGAAGCGTGTGACACATTGTCGAAGGCCTTACTCACATCGAGTCCCAGGATGGTTCGCGTGGCTCTTATGCGATTTGTATCTAGAATGTCTTGTTGAATTTGCCACATAATGTCCTGAGTCGAAAGACCTGCTCGAAACCCAATCATGGACGGGGGAAACGTGCCTTCCGCATCGGTGTGCATAAGGAGCCTGTTTAAGACAACGTGTTCCATTACCTTCCCGAGACATGACGTTAGCGAGATTGGGCGGAGGTTCCCCATCTCGAGTCTTTTGCCCGGTTTAGGTATGAAAATAATTTTAGCGTGCTTCCATTCCTCAGGGACGCTGCCCTCTGTCCAGTACCTGTTGAAGAGGTCCGTAAGAGCCTCTACTGACTGGTCTTCTAAATTGCGCAACATCTTATTGGTGATGCAATCTTCCCCCGGTGCCGAGGTGGTGTTAATTTTGTTAAGAGCAGCCCTAATCTCTGCTACGGTAAAGACGCTATCCATGCGAGGATTATCCAATCCTGAGTACCCATCTGGCGTGGGTATATCCTGGGAGGTGTTAATGTATTTATCTTTTAAAGTGGTCATGAGCTCTTCGTCGGTGCCTTGGAAAGATTGCGAGATCCTATGTAGGTTCTTGTGGGAATCTGCCTTAGTTCTCGTAGGGTCCAGTAAATGTCTAAGTAAAAACCACGTGTTCTTGTTGCGCAGTTGCCCATTAAGGCGGTCGCAAGTCTGATGCCACTGTTCTCGGCTAAGTTCCCACGAGTAAGCCTCGATTTCCTTTTCAAGCCGGGTTAGCCGAATTTTTAAACGTCGGTTATGCTTATTTTTACGCCATCGAGCATGGATACTTCCTTGTGCTTCAATCATGTGCACTAGCTTAGCGTCCGGACTGGGGCTGCTGTCCTCAAGGGCAACAGTTTTTGAAGTGTTTGCGGCGTCTTGCAACAGACGCTCCGTCCATTGTCTTAAATCTACTATACTTTCCGCTGGCCTTTGCGAGCGGACATATCTAAAGGCGTCCCAGTTCGTGTGCTTCACTTCCTGGCGACGCATTTTGCAATGCGTAGCTCGGAAAGTGGTACATAGTACATAGTGGTCGCTTCCTATGTTTGTATTTAGGTTTTCCCATCTCGCATCGGGGATATTTCTGGCAAAGGGAAGGTCAGGGCACGTATCCCTGGTTACACTGTTACCAATGCGCGTAGGTTTATCAGGGTCGACGAGTAAGGTATGCCCTAGCGCCTGGGCTGTCTCCCATAATTTAGTTCCCTTTCTACTGTTAACTGAGTAGCCCCATTCTGCATGGGGTGCGTTAAAGTCTCCAACAGTCAGCAACATTCCATTATGAGCGGCTACATGCGCCTTACGGAAGAGTGTGGCTATTTTCGTGCTGTTGTCTTTAGGTGGACTATATACGTTTAGAATGTAAAGGGGAGATTATGTTCGTTTGTTCGGCAGGATTTGTATAAATGTATGAGAGACCTCCGGTATTTCCAAATCTAATTGGTTTGCAGTTAGATTACGGTGTACAAGTGTAGCTGTGATCGGCCGGCACTCAGCCGACACTTTCTCATTGTATGCTGTATACCCTGCAAGCTTTACTTCTGTATTCGTCTCTTGAAGTGCTATGACTACCGGCCTGTTTGTTTGGGCCAAAACTGCATATTCCAGAGCCTTGCGCTTGGCTCGGAATCCCCTGCAGTTCCATTGCCACACTATAACAGGTGTACTAGCCATCGCGTATCGGGTAAGGTTCCGCTCGCGCGGGTTGCAATACGCTGGGTCGGAGAATGCTGCTGGGGGACGGACGCGCCGAAGCACCGTCAGCTGGGCGTGAGAATGCTGTGTTGGCGGGAGGCAAAGAGCCTGCATTTGGCTTTGGAGATATCAGATTGCTAGGGGATGCTAGTGCGTTAACCCTGGTTGTAAGCGTGTCGAGTTTAGCTAGGACAGTTTCGAAAGTAGTCGGAAACTTTTCCATTGTGTCAGTTACTTTGTTAAGCTGTGGTATTAATTTCTGGATAGTTTCCTCCACCTTGGCTAGTCTTTGGTCTATTTTTGCAAATCTCTCTTCATAATTACTCTCTAAGTCATCTGTATCTGGCCGAGGTACCGAAGGTGCCTTTCGTTTGTTACGGCGGTTTTGATCTACTTCCATGTCCTCATTGCGGCTGACTTCAAGGCGAGCGCAAGCCACAGACGACTGTTCATTTTTTGATTGCGCATTTGCAGTTTCTAGCTGTTTGATTTTTGCGTTAGACTGAGCTAACTGTTGTTGCAGTTGTCGGACTAACTCTGCCAGCTCCCTTACCTGTGGGTCGGGTGCTCGGCGTTGCTTGTCTGTAAGTGGAGTCTTCCATGCCAAATGTTTGGCAGGTCTTCCTTCTTCTCCGGAGTTGGAGTTGATCCGCGAGCTGCGTCTCTGGGACGATGACCTGCTCCTATCTCTGCTCCCACTGCGTCCACGTAGAGGGGGAAAAGAGTCATCTCTTGGTTCCTGCAGCTGAAGTGGTGGACTTGTGGCGAGGTCAGTTGGGGGACTGCTGCTTTGCAGTGGCGGGAAGGATTCATCCCTTGGAGGTGGTTGTTGGTGGCCGCGTTCTCGGGGACGGGACTGGCGGCCGCTTGGCGAACTGTCTGGGTCAGTGGCAGTGTCCGTGGGGGACTGTGAAGATTTGCGCCTGTGGCTAGACACGAAGCGGTATTTGCAGCTTCTGCTGCCTGTTGGATGTGAGCCTTTGCATACGATGCACATGGCTTGGCAGGTAGGTGGTTGGCCGGCTGGTGGGGAGTCGTGAGCGACGCCGCAGCGGCGGCATGTAGGTATTCGTGGTTGGGGGCACACGTCCGCTCGGTGACCCAGCTTGCGACAGTTGAAGCACGCCTCCGGACGAGGCTTCAAAGGGAAGACTTCGAAAGTAAACCCCAAGTACCGCACGTATCGGGGCAGCTCGGTGTTGGCGAACGTAACGACGAAGTGCTGCGTCTTGCCCATACGACGCGCAGCAACGATGGGGAGATCGGGATTTCGAGCGCGGAGCTCAGCCAGGATCTCGGCATCGTTTTCGTAACTGTAGGCTCGGTACAAAATCCCCCGTACGGAATTGTCCGGGGCTGGGGCGTAGGCGGCAACCGGGACTACTGTCTTGTCGATGGTGATGGTGCCGATCTTGGCGTAAGACACTGCACGGGCATTGTCAGGCGTGCTCACTGTGATGGTGTTGTTAGTGGGGTGTATGCGGACTTGGTCGGCAGTAACCGCTAGGCGGTGGTCGACGTTGGCGGCTGCGTAGATAGCAAGTGCAAGTCGTGCGGGGCCTACGGTGTGAAGGTTCAGCGTGCCCTGTGGACGGAGGACGATCTTGAGGTGTTCCGAGGGCAGGCGGGGCAGAGGACGCTTTTTGGTCAAAGGTGGAGGGCGTCCGCGTGTCCGCGGATTCGGTACAGTCGATGTCGTGGCTGGCGTCTGGGCCTCGGCAGGTTGTTTCTTGGGCGGAGATGGTCTTCGGTACCGGCGTTGCATCTCGAATGCCGTCCATGAGCCATCGGATAACTCCGCGGCAGTAATGTCGGTGCCTTCCACAGTGTAAGGCATAGTCAAGGCGGTGTTGGGCTTGGCGGGACGCGACGTCGCCACCGCCGCTGCGCGCGAACGCGCCGATGTCGTGAGGCAGCGATAGGCTTAGCTGTCGCAGCTGTTGCGGCCAAAAATATTTGGTCGAAAAATCATCAAACTGCTTGCCTTGGTATCAACACCTGAGCCAGACGGAGAAAGAGCAAGTGGAATCAATCCTCAGGAAGGCGTAAAAGACAGCGCTGGGGCTGTCAATAAGAACGGAAAACGCGAATGTAATGAACCTTGGCTTAACAAACACATACGAAGAGCACAGGGAAGAGCAGCTTGTCTCTCAGAAGATGAGGCTACAACGCAATACGGTGGGACGAGCTCTCGTCCGAAGACGAAGCTATCATGATCACATACTGAAGATTGAACGGACGATAGACATATCGGATGCGATCCGTTCTACATTTGTGTTAGCGCCAATTCCCAAGAACATGCATCCTGTCATTCATCAGGTTAGGCATAGGGCCAGGACGGAAGCCTTAGCCACGATCTATCAGAACAAGAACACCGTCTATGTAGACGAAGCAATGTAATCTAACAAAAGAGATGCGGTGGTGATGGTTGCAAATTTCCAGCTAAATGCGAAAATGACCGCCTCGCTACTGAACTGCACCGTGTCTGACGCCGAGGAGGCCGTTATTGCTCTAGCGGTCGCTGAGGACAATAGGTCCGGGAGTTCGCTAGTAGTAATGACGGATTCGCAAGCCGCTTGCCGAGGATTCACCAACGGCAGGATTTGCAAAAATATGGCCGCCATCTTGAAGGCCGGCGGGATAAGCGACACAAAGCAATTCGCACTGTGGACTCCGGGGCACAGCGACATTGCCAGGAACATCCAGGCCAATCTCATAGCTCGAGGATATGCAAACCGAGGGAGGTTAGAGGCCGAAGAGACCGAGGCAGTGACTTGTACCTACGCAGACATTTTGTTGCACTACCGGGGGACCAGAAGACGGAATCCTCCGCCCCACAAGTTGTTAAACAGCGAGCAGTCAGTGTCTTGGCGGCAGCTACAAACAAATTCTTATCCATGCCTGTCTTTATACAGCAAGATACCTCCGCCCGTATACAGGGACACGTGTCGCTGGTGTGGACAGAAATCGACAATTTATCACATCACATGGGCCTGCCACAAAATAGATGCAGTACCGATAATTCTCAACACAACGCCGGAGCAGTGGGAGGCTGCGCTGTCCAGTTCGGGGTCGAAAGATCAGCTTTGGCTGATTGAACAGGCCAGCAGGGCAGCAAAGGCCACGGGAGTCCTGGACTGAGGACCCAACCACGCGAGCTCTAGATTATTTTTCTTTTTTTTGCATTATATAAAGTTTTCTCTCTCTCTCTCTCTCGACCCAATGATCCAATCTTTCAAACGCCTTGTTTTGAAAACATATCATCATCATCATTTATTGTTCCTAAAGAATCCTATCATGACAATACTAACAATAGGGAGACAACCGTGTAAATAGCCGAAACAAAAAAGAAAGTAATTATAAAAAAAAAAACAAGTAAGAATAAAGAATTTGCTTGAAATTCCAAACAGATGAAAAAATGGCAACGAGGATTTGAAAGCCCATATAGCCAAAAACGAGCATGACCGCTGCTATTGTGAAATTAAGAGCGTTAGATCCAGAATTTAGTATTAGGTCCTGCATTCCGGTACCAAAGAATAGATCACGAAAAAAATATTATTTTGATACCACTTGCATCTGCGAACACTGGTTCACCCGCACAGCCCCCCGAAGGTCGCACCTCATCATAGTTTTGTGGAACAAAGGTAATCTGTGAGAATCCCTCTGCACATGTTAGGATTCAGGCCAACCAGCAGTTCTGCGCGGCATATCTGCCGATTTGTTTCATACCACTCAGAATCCTATACCTTAAACCGTTGGAACACACTCGGGCACTAGTGGTGATTGTAAGTGGTAACACATAAACATTCCCAGATAGGGTATTTTTATAAGGCCAGTCAATAGTATACCCGGTAATGCAGCAGTGGTGGGGCGGGTCCCGGTCACAGCTTTCGGGAATTATGACGTTACAAATGGCGGGCTGCGTGGTGGATTTCATTGTATGAGTGGTTACCTGGTAGATAAAACATTATTTGCAATGCCGTAGCTATAATCTTGTGACTTGCCCGCTGACTTGAATCAAGGAGCGACGAAGAACAGACGAGAAACAGGCAAATATATGAGACAAAATTAACTACACTGCGCATAAGTGTCAAAAAGAAATCAGAGAAGCAGGATAACAGGTTATGATGCAACACTACCAGTATATTCGATTGTTTACAGAGGAGTGTGGAAAAATTGCCATTTCAGGTTGATTTCGTCTATTAGCAGCTGCCTAAATTTGGTAAGATTTGATTCTCTAACAGTGCTTTCTGGACGACCGTTCCATTATTCTACGGCGATGGAATAAAAAGGTTTTCGAAGGCGTTCGAAGAACCATACACAGGCTGAAGGCTGTGGGATTTCAATAAATGGCGAGATGAGCAGAAAGAATGCCGTACTGATTTTGCCGCAGGGCTGGAAAGTGAAAGTATTATTTGTGGAAAAGACAAGGTACTACATGATTCCGGGAAACGGCATGGTTTGCACACCGGTGTATTCACGTTTTAATTTTTGCGCATGATACCCGTTTGCAATAGTTCGCAGTTATCTTTTGACAAATATTGTCGCAGTTTTAAATTGTATTATTCAGGTCGTTTGTCATACTGTTTGGATTTGTCAGGGTCTGAAGAAGTAACTTTATATAACTGAAAATATATTTAGCCCTTCTACTCCGTAGAACATAGTTGATTATGCTCATTTTTCTGAAATTGCGATCAAAGTATGCACTAGACCAATGTGAAATGTAGAAATTTAATCGGTAAACGGTGGTCCTGTAGTGGCCCACTATTTCCGAAGGTTTTCCAATGTAGATTCTGCCAGTAGAAAACACAGCCAATGATAGACAAAATTTTCCTTGTCCCCTCAATGTTGGCACCGCCGTTTTAATTATTTATTACAATACTATCCGTCCTATCCAGGACTAAAATATTAGTGGTTTGGTTTTAGCTAAGTACACATATAGTACTAAATTGAAAAATAAAAAAAAACTATTCATGGACAGCATACCTACAAGCGCCAATTTTGCGATTTAGATAACAGTGAGAATTCCTCCAACTCTTTGCGCAAATAATATTGCTAGACAGTTTATTCCATTCTCGCACTGTTTGGAAAAAAAATATTTCTTGCAGTCTTTTGAAAATCTTTGTTTTACAGAGTGGACACGGCAACCCCGTCGTGACAATGTCAACTGATGTGCCACTATTTGTGCAGGTACTTACTGGATTCTTTTCCATCGCCTTGGGCCGTGCAGTAAGCGCAGACAGCGGCTTCAATCATCACCCAGCTTCTGCCGATGCCTATCGACTGCCGTGCGCGGGGGGCGTACATTTTTCACACGGCGAGCTGCTGTCATGGCACGTGGATACTGCCTTCTGCGCACCCTCTTCGAGCACAGCGACGTCATCCACACTTCCAGCCCGGATTTTGCCTATAAAAGGGACGCCTGCGCCTTCCATCAGCAGTGGACACGGCAACCCCGTCGTGACAATGTCAACTGATGTGCCACTATTTGTGCAGGTTGGTGGACGAAAATATTGCTGCCGTAGCAACTGCCTTTTTTGATCGTGTTGCCGTGTCCACGCACATTGCTGGTTTGCTTTAGTGATTGTATCTTAATTGTAGGCCTGTTGCTGAAGTTATCCGGTGATGTTGAGGAAAATCCTGGCCCGTATACAATGGAAATGATTCACAAGTAATTGCTTCTCAAACTGAAATCCTCAGCAAATTAAGCGAAATACAGGAAAACCAAACATGGTCTGAAGCAGGAATTCTGGACATGCAATGCAGGCTGTCTGCTATAGAACAAAAGCTACAAACCTTTGAGGAGTCTCGGGATAGGCTTTCGAAACTGGAAACTTTTGCTGAAAGATGTGAAATAGAAATGACTACAGATACGAGAAAACTTGATGAGTTGGGAAAACCGCTCGCGGCGCAATAACTTGATTGTACGCGGAGTCAAGGAGGAGGAATCAGAGAGTGAAGAGGACCTACTACAGAAAGTAAACAATGACATCTTTGATAAAATTCTGAAGCAAAGGGTGGACACTATTGAAAGGATTCACCGACTTGGAAAGAGGGAACCAGGTAGAGACCTTCCGATTATTATTAAACTTACTGACTTTAGGGATAAGATGAAAATAATGAGTAGCTGTTTCAACCTAAAAGGCACTCAATTTAGTATAAATGAAGATTGTTCTAAAAGGCTTGTGGAAATACGAAAAAACCTTTGGAACTCCTGTGCCGATGAAGGAAAGAACGGCGTGAAAGCTAAGTTAATTTTTGATAAGTTAAAAGTCAAGAATGCCTTATACGCATGGAACGAGGAGACCAAGCAGCGGTTCAAATGCCAGGTTGCCACTAGCACTAGCAATGAGTGACTAAACAATCATAAGACGGTCTGCTTTAAAATTATAAATGTGAACGCTAGGAGCATGCTTAACAAGGTTGACGCCATAGAAAGTATATGCCTCGAACATGAACCCGATATTATGATAATCACAGAGACATGGCTACATAACGATATTAGAGACTGTGAAGTTGCTCCTCCAAACTACTCCATAGTACGAAAAGACCGTGAAAGGAGGGGTGGCGGTGCTGCAATACTGGTTAAGAGTAATATAGTATTCTCAGTTATAGAAGGGTTTGATGATTTAGAAACTGCATGGATTAAAACCAGACTGAATGTCGTACTGTCTTAGTGGGTGCTTTCTACAGAGCTCCCAATTCAACCATACACGTGCTTGATAACCTAAAAAGGTTACTGGACCTAAATGTACACTTTGGTGACAATATTATTCTGACAGGTGATTTTAATTTGCCAGGAATTGATTGGATGTCTCTTTCTCCCGGCAGAGTTGATACAGCTAGCAGTGAACATCTGATCGAACTCGCCTACTGCTATGGTTTGACTCAGATTGTTGAAAAGAGTACGAGAGTATGTATGACAACATCCTCGATACTAGACCTTGTCTTTTTGTCATCTGGTCTACTAGAGTTTTTGCTGAGTTGTGATGTTGAAGAAGGATTGTCTGAACATAAAATGGTGATTATGTCGCTCAATATGACTCACGAAATATGTCACAAATCTTGCAGAAAGACTGTTTTGAATTTTGCGGCTGCTGATGATGTCGTATTACTGGACTACCTTGAAATCTCGTTTGATGAATTCATGTGTTTATATCAAGACGGACTTGGCACAGATAAGTTGTGGGATTTTTTTGCAAACATGACAGCGAAAGCAATTGAGATGTTCATTCCTAAAACCACGAAAATAACAAAAAGGAAGCATCCTTAGATTAATAGAGACATTATTCACAAAAAAACGTCAGCTCAAAAGGAAACGAAAGGGATGCTCACAATACCCAAGCCCTGAATTAAAAACCTCCATATGTCGTACGAGCCAAGAGTTAAAGCGACTCATCAAAGAAAGTAAAAATACCTTTTACAGTCAGACTCTCACCAGATTTCTTGCTGAAGCGCCCAGTAAGTTCTGGCGATATATAAATGGCGGCGGTAAATCTCACCATTCTAATTAAGAAGAGAGCCCCCAGAGGGCTGAAAGTTTTAATTCATTTTTTGCATCTGTTTTCACTGAAGATGACGGCGAATCACCGTTTTTTGAGCCTCCAGGTTGCCCTTCTATACGCGATTTAGAAATAAGTGAAGAAGGAGTCCTTTTGAATATCAACACAAAAATGAACTCAGGACCGGACGGTATCCCGAATGAATTCTTATATAGATATGCAGAGTGGAATTCTAAATTTCTTACCAAAATCTTTCAATCGTCTATCGACAGTAGTTGTGTTCCCGGTGCCTGGAAATGTGCGAAAATAGTGCCTGTGCATAAAAATGGTCCCACTTGTAACGTTGAAAATTATAGACCCATTTCCCTCATTAGCACGCGTTCCAAGTTACTCGGACATATTATGTACGCTCACTTATCAACTTTTCTTGAGAGTAACAATCACCTATTTGTAAACCAGCATGGCTTCCGCAAGGGGCTTTCTACCATCACACAACTCACGGAAACTGTACATGATCTTTCCCAGTCAATTAATTCCCGCATGCAAACAGACATCGTAATTTTGGACTTTGCAAAGGCGCTTGATAAGGTTTCGCACCCTAAACTATTACTAAAAATCAGTGCCATATTTAAAAATGAAACTATACCTAAGTGTTTCAGGTCATATCTTTCGTCTAGAGTACAGTATGTTCAGGTTCAAGAGTGTAAATCCAACATCATGCCAGTCGATTCCGGTGTTCCCCAGGGCAGCGTTCTGGGCCCTCTCTTGTTTTTGATCTTCATCAACGACTTGCCTGTTGGTTTTAGCGTTCCAGTTAGACTGTATGCAGATGACTGCATCGTTTATAAACAAATTAATACTCCAGAAGATCAGGCAGAACGCAATCAAAACTTGCAGAAAATACATGAATGGTGTAAGGTGTGGCAGATGGTATTAAATTCAAACAAAACAGTTTTTATGACCATTACAAGAAAGAAAACTGCCGTTGATTACAGTTACAGCATTAATGGTAGATGACTAACTAGAGTAAGTAATTTTAAATACCTTGGAGTAACACTCACATCTGACTTACGCTGCAGAATTCACACATAGATAATGTATGTACTAAGGCTTCCAAGGTACTCTGGAGCTTGAGACGCAATATGTGCAGTGCAACTCCTGAAATAAAAAGTCTGGATTTCAAAAGCGTAGTTAGGCCTATCCTCGAATATGCAAAAGTTGTCTGGGACCCGTACACTGCTTCCAACTGTTCTAAGCTGGAAAGAATCCAGCGTCTCGGAGCAAGGTTTATATTTAACAGGTATCGTTATTCTGATTCTCCAACTTCTTTGTGTAAATCTGCTGATTTGCAAACACTTGACATTAGAACCAAGTGCGACAGACTCAAGTTTCTTTTCCAGATCGCTAACCACTACTTGAAAATCGATCAAACAAAATACTTTGAAATTAAAACAGGGGAAACATCACGCCATCGTCACAGTTTGTACATCCCAATGCCGCCTGTCAAAAATGATTGCTTTAAATTTAGTTTTTTCCCGAGAGCCATTAAGGAATTGAATATGTTACCAAACTCCGTTGTCACGTCACAATCACTTAGCGAATTTTTAGATAAACTGCGCAATGTTTTATGTTCTGCTTGATTTCTATGACAATGTTTTTGTTTTGTTCAAGTGGCTAACACAATTATGTATGAAATTTAGTGTTGATCTCAGTGTTTGTTTGATGTGTTCTTTTTCTGTTTGAAGTTTGATATCCACTCCTGTAATAGCCCGCCCAGGGCTGACAGTATGAATAAATGAAATGAATGAAAATAAAATGTTTTTTTTTTTATTGTGAGTTATTCGGAAAATGGACTGCTTTATGTACTGTTGCTTGTGAATCATGGCTAGGTTTATGATAGAATAGAAAAGGAATAAACGCTTCTGTTATCGCCCTAACTGAAAGGTAGGCAAATCTCTTTTATCCTATAACATAGAAACTGAATCCAGTTTTCTATAAACAGATGAAATAAATCGACGTGCACGTCTTTGTACTGGCTATAAATTTGATAATAAATACTAAACGTCAGGATCCCAGACTTCGCAAGCGTGCTCCAACATCGGGTGCACCAACATCTTGTAAGCGATTAGCTTTAGAAGACAAATACAGGAACGATAGACCAATCGCCTCATGCACTCCCGTTATTGGGCTAGCCGTATTTAGAAACTGCAACACTGGACCAGATTGTGTTTTATCCTCCCGATATTGGACTAGCCATATCTAGACAGTAGCAACATCGACAGTAGCAATGTGTCATCGTGGTATCAGACGAGCGGCTTTTAGAAATGGGTGATATTAAACCAACCTGTCTCGTGTCCTCTCAATATTGGCTGTGCCGTTTTTAAAAACGGGCTCCTTTGGAACAGTTTGTCTCGTGATCTTCTGATACCGGCCATGCTGTATTAAAGAACCACAGATGATGGACCAAGTGTTCCCCTGATATTCTAAGTAGTATAATAAAAACCAGTCTATGATCGTTTACAATATAAATATTGTGCAATATCTATTCAAATCAAAACAGGGTTCCACATTTCTGTATTTGAACACGCATCTAGAAGCTATTTCACATTTGTGACGATATTTTTTGAGACATGGTGAAACATGCAGCTGAATAGAAGACAAAACATAGGAAAGGCAGACAACAAGTAGACATAGAAAGAACGATGTTGTACTGACAATAAATGATTTATACCCGCGCCTCTTCTTCTTTATCAACTTCTATGTACACATCACTTCATCTTCCAATGTCCTCCCAGTGCTGTAAATATTATTTGTCTTTCATAAATAAGAGGCACAAGGCGTGCTAACATTAACGTAAAGAGCCACCGATATCGCCCACGCTTCCAAAATCTCTCTCGTCAACTTATGAGAACTTACTAGAATGTATTTCTTCACACAAAACAGAGGAATCTTATATACTATTTCATGAATGCATTCAGAATATTTCGTTCGGTGCGATGTTCTACATCTTAATTTACCCGCCTTCTTATTCTCTCGGGCACACAGACTGGGAGATGCAAAAACGGCAGAATAACAGAACACGCCTCTGCAATATTGTACATGTCTGGAACTAACCCTACGTATACTGCTAAGTCTGTACCTTAGGAAAAAGGAAAGGTCCCACGCAGATCTAATAACATAGCTGATGTGAGAACGAACAGCGATAAGCTGACAAGAGAGATTTTGGAAGCTTGGGTGATATCTGTGACTGATGAGCCTTGTGTTAGATGCTTTCTGTTCTCTTTTGAAAGATTTTGAGAACACTAGGAGGGCAGTGAAGAATGAAGTGATGTCTGCATAGAAGAATGTAAGAAATAAGGTATGTGGATATAAATTATTAGTTCTCAGAGCAGCGTCGTCCGTGTCTCCTATGTTTTGTCATCTACTGAGCTGCTTGGTTCATCACGTCTGATCAAGTAGCTAATTGTTCTACGGTATTTGAGGCGAATAGCAAATAAACGCATTCCCAGCATAGCTGTAGCCGCTGAGTTTCAGTTGTGCCATCAACTAATCTGCTGCACAGCTGGTATTCAGATACTTCTTTATTTTTTACAAATTAGATCCTGAGCAAAGCATGCAAGTCGTCCGTATATCGAATCCCGAAGAAATCATTTTAAAACATGCTATGTTTAAGATGTGTTTTTTGCATAGTGGCGGGCAGTGAAATTTACATTGAAATTTTTAGTTGTACAGGGCTATTAACCCGGGCTGAGATACATCATGGCATGCAATTTGGAAGTCCTGGTGGCAATCTAAATGGCGTATGATTTATAAATGAGATGGTGTTTGGAAGAACGCGCACCTGCTCACGCAATACATGACATCAGCCATCAGTGGGTTGATTGCGACTTAATTCACTGTTCTACTTATTTAGTCACTGCCCTTGTTTATTGAGTCTCCGCCTTCATTTAAATACAGTGGTGGACTGTCTGGAAAAAGGCAAAAAAGGCACACAAAATGACATAAAAGTCAGGACCGAAACCTCCACGTGGCAGCAGTTACACTTGGCAAACTGAAAATTTCATTATTGGAGGCTCCGAAAACAGATTTATTTTTCACAGAACAATTGATGCGGTGATTAGGCATTGGTTTGGTGTTTTTTATTTCAATAGCTTCTGTAATTTCTCTAGTATTTTAAACAGAGGCAGGGCCTCCATAAACGTCAGTTGTAAGTATATCGCTCTGTCAGTGCCTCCTCTCGTCCTCGTCGTGTGCGCAGCACCGATAACGCCTAACCGAGATGCCCAAGCATCTACCTTGCAAGGCGACGCTGGCTGCAATGTCACAGGCTTATGCAAAGGCTAAGTTTTGTTATCTTCTTCCTCTTATATTGAAGGGTCCGCTCTACAATCAACTGACATCGCCATGCCTCATTCCAGTTTGGTTACCGCAGGTGATGAAACTACTGATCACCCCGAAAGAGTGCGGGTCAAACAAATGGTCAAACAGCTTGAACATTAATGCGGCTGCTGCGTTCTAGCATCAAAACGCAAACAGCAAGGGTTTCTCTTCAGTTTGCCGACACATTTTAGCCGCTATGGGCGGCACTGCAATACCTGAATATCACGCAACCAACTAAACACCTCTGCGTCGATGTACATAAGACGTAGTGTAGTTATGCAGCGGAATGTAAGAGGCTTGCGTGTTCTTCTGAGGGACTTCTGACAGCGGGTAAAGAAGTACCTCTTTCCTGTGATTGTGATATGTGGGTATGACATGCTGTCTCCTTTCCGCCTTTATGGATATATTCAGCCATGGACCCGTGAAACTGAGTAAACTAGCAAAGCGTTGGCGTGTGTACACCGAGATATTCTTCACGTCCGCCGTGCCCTACAGCCACAAAACACAGGTCACAACGTTTGTTTGACATTAGCCCTAAAATGACGAGTCTTTTCTGTAATTTTCGCATATATTTCACCGAGACATAGCTTAGACCAGTCATAAATATTGTCATGGTGGTGACAAGGTGAATGACACAAATGAAGAGTTTTGGAGTGCAGGGAAGATACTTTATTGGGCTGACTTGCGCCCGTAAAACAACTAAGCCACTCGGCGGCGGTGAGGACAGCAAACGGGCTTGTCGATCGCCGAACTAAGACTGCCTGTCACACACATCAACGCTCAGTATGCAGGCTGCTGCGAACAGTCTAGATAACGTCGCAAACTGTTACTAGCTCAATCTGCAACATTGTAGAAACATACGCGAGTCATCAAAATCTTCGAGACAGATCTCGGCGCATCTTTCGCGACAAAGAAACTGATAAAGGTGCCTCTCGCGACATCGAGCATTAACAAACAAAGAATACAGAATTGATACGCGTGCCAGAATTACAGTGATAAGGCTGCATGCCGGTGGCTGTTAAAAACAACCAATACAGTTTTGAAGGTCTTGCGGCATTACTCCCCTCTAAAAAACATCGCCTCGATGTTCCAAAAGTAACGCAAACACTAAAACTTTTAACCCCCACAATTCCTTTAATGCGCGTAATATCGCTTCAGTCGTACAACATGTACGATTTCTGGGCGTGCGCGTCGCTGTTGCAATGCTGACGTACAGTCTGGAATGACTTCATGCAGTGGCCCGACGCGGCGAATGATTTTGTACGGCCCAAAGTATCGACGCAACAACCTTTCACTTCATCCGCGACGGCGAATTAGTGTCCAAATCCACCCTTGGTCTCCTGGATAATACTGTGCGTGACGTCGTCGTAAGTTGTAACGCCGGCTTTTGGTGCGCTGTTAGTCTTTATTACGCAGCCGTGTGAGTCTCCGGGCTTCTGCACACTGCAGGTAGGCGGCGAAGTCAAGGTTGTCCTCGTTGGTTACGTGCGGCAGCATTGCGTCGAGCGTCGTCGTGAGCTCTCTGCCTTACACAAGCTTGAGAGGGGTCGCTGGGGTGGTCTCCTGGACTGCCGTGTTATACGCGAAGATCCTGAACGGCAGGATGGTGTCCCAGGTCTTTTGTTCGGCGACCGCGTACCTGGCGACCATGTATGCGATCGTTTTGTTGAGGCACTCCTTAAGTCCGCAAATCCGTTAGTCTGGAGATGGTAGGCAGTTGTCCTCCGGTGACTTGTCTGGCTGTAATTCAGGATGGCT
Source organism: Amblyomma maculatum (assembly GCA_023969395.1). Lineage (NCBI taxonomy): Eukaryota > Metazoa > Arthropoda > Arachnida > Ixodida > Ixodidae > Amblyomma > Amblyomma maculatum. The sequence continues at coordinate 32,344 of JAJIZL010125168.1, forward strand.
TGAGTGAGCTCTGCCGTAAATGTCGTTCCCCTATCCATGATGAGAACGCCTGGGGCGCTTTGTCGTAGGAGGACTTCGTCGACGAAACCCTTGGCGGCTTCCCCGGCGGAACCGTTTAGGCAGGGTTTTAGCTTCGGCGTAACGGGTATTGTAATCAGTAGCCACGATAATATACTTGTTTCTCGTCGATGAAGATGGGAAGGGTCCGAGGAGGTGTATTCCTTTCAAGCTTAGTTAGACGTGGTATTGGGTGCATTAGACCAGCATGTCTCGTCGGAGGTGTCTTGCGTCGCTGTCACTAACGACACGTTTTGACGTAATGGGCGACATCGGCAGCTAATCGTGGAAAATAATACTTCTCCCGGATTCGATGCAATCTATGTGCAAGGCCGAAGTGTCCTGCCGTTGGCGCATCGTGATAAGCTTATATAATTTCATTTCTGAGGTTTATAGGCTCAACAAGAAGCAGTGCGGTCCTGTTGGATGCAATGTTCTTCTTTATAAGGACGTCATTTTCTAACGCAAAGGAGGACAGCTGACGCTTGAACACAGCGGGAGGGAAGCGGTCTTTCCTTGTAAGCAATCGGCAAACGCTTTCAGCTGAGGGCCTGATCGCTGTTGTTCTGCGACACTGCTGGCACTTACCAGTATACCAGTACCAAAAAGGCGTCGTCGTCGTCTTCGATTGGCGGCGCATCCACGGGGACTCGTCACAAATAGTCGGCAACGGAGTGCTTGCGGCCGGACTTATAGACGACTGTGTGTCGAATTCTTCAAGACGCAGGCTTCATTGTGCAAGGTATCCTGAGGTATCTTTTAATTTTGCGAGTCAGGAAAGAGCATGGTGATCGCTCACAGCCCTAAATGGGCGTCCGTACACACATGGGAGAAATTTTGATGTGGCCCAAATAATGGCAAGACATGTTCTCTCTGTCGTCGATTAATTGGATTCAGCTTTCGACAGGGAACGGCTAGCGTAGGCGATAACGTTCTCCAGTCTAGTACTCTTTTGAACGAGAGCAGCGCCTAGGCCCAAACTGCTTGCGTCGGTGCGAACTTTGGTCTCGGCGTTTTAATCGAAATGGCCCAGGACAGGAGGACACTGTAGGCGGCGCTTAAGTTCGGCAAAGGCTTCTTTTTACGGTGCTTCCTATCGAAACGCTACGTCACTGTTTGTAAGCTACGTCAACAGCTCGGCAATCTGGGAAAAGTTCCTCTCAAATCGTCGATAATACGCGCGCAGCCCGAGAATTCTGCACACTGCTTTCTTGTTTGCGGGCTGGAAAGTGCGCGATCGCAGCCGTTTTCTCAGGGTGAGGGCGAACATCATTCTTGCTAACGATTTGACCCAGGAACTGCGGTTCTCGTAGGAAAAGGGGCATTTCTCTGCTTTAAAATTTAACCCTGATGCCTTGATAGCTTCTAGCACTGTCGGAAGCCTTTATAGGTGGTCTTCAGAGCTAGAGAAGGAAATCACATCATCCAAGTATACCAGACTAATCTGCCACTTCAAGCCCTCCAGCTCATTGTCCATTACTCGTTGAAATGTCGCTGGTGCGGAACACAGGCCACATGGCATCACCTTGCAATCGCAAAAGCAGTCAGGTGTGATGAATGCGGTCTTCTCGCGATCTCTTTTGTCGACCTCAATTTGCCAATAACAGCTCTTCGGGTCCATCGATGAGAAGTACCTTACGTCGCAGAGCCGGTCAAGAATGTCGTCGATGCGAGGAAGAGGGTAAACATCTTTCTTTGTTATGCTGTTTAGGCAGCAGTAATCGACGTAGAAGCGAAGTGTCTCGTATTTCTTCTTCACCAGAACGACTGCTGCCGCCCAGGGGTTTTTTTATGACTCCATGCAGTCGTCACGAAACATTTCATCATCTTGCTTGTGGACGACCTGATCTCGCGACGATACGCGGTAGGGGCTTTGGCGCAGAGGTCGGGCGTGGGTATTCGGTATAATGCGATGCTTGGCCAGTGGTTTTTTCGTGCCTTCGATGATGACTAGAAGCACTCACTGTAGCTTCGAAGAAGACTGCGAACCTGGTATTTCCTGCTGTGAGTTAACGCCGGGTTGATGTCAAATGTGCGCTGACGAAATTGCTAAGGTGCGTTTCATGAGCGTATTAGTTTGTACCCGCCTCCACCCGACAGGTTCTCTATTATTTAGGCTAACATCTGGCGGGGGTACCAGTCTACGTATCAGTCTATAATGGTCGACAATTTCCCCGTAATTTTGCAGACGCTCATCGTATGCCCAGTATCCGCGGGGCTCGACGGCTACCCAGAAGTAGAGAGCTCGGGCTAGCTCGTGAGCCGCCTCGTTACCAGAGACGGCAGCGTGAGCGGGTGTCAAAATTGACTGAATTTTCCTACTCACCGTTCTCCGGCTATTCCAAGCCATCGTAAATTTCCTGAGCTAGGAGGCTAACGGTCCACTGATGACTGAATAGTGAGCTCCAGTATCTCTTAGGGCAGTGACTCTGCGACCGTCGACAGCAAGTTCAAGGTCCTTTGTTCGCGTCCTCGCATTGCACGTGGGCCTTGCTGTCCGATCTCGGCTCCGTCGTTTCCTCAGGTCATGCGCGGGGCATACCATAGTTACTTCGCTGGACAGCGGTGTCGGCTTGCACTCTGGTGTGTTGTTGTCGATGTCGTCGTGTGGAGCGGTGGCGAAAAGGGTGCGTTGTCGTTAGTGGTCGTCGGCGGCAGAGGATCTTCATCTTTTCACCATGGAGCAACCTCATTTCCAAAGGTTGCTCTATTTATATTCCCCTACGTGGGCTGGGGGACCTTTCTCGTACGTAGCTCTGGCCTAGCGACGCAAAGCGGGCCCTGAATGGCGAGGGTGAGCGTGACAGACGACTTGGCGATGCGTGCTCTCTCCTCCGCAGGTAGTCGTCGATGTCTTGTGGTCGCTCGCAGGGCGGGGTCGTGGGGCGTCGACTGCAAATCCGCGGATGCCGACTCGTCGGTACGGGCAGTGGCGTAGAATATGGCCGGCCTAACCCCTTCATGGATCACTGCCTTGTCGTGGCGGAGGCGCTTGCGAAACTCGATGATGTCGTGAGCTCTGCTGTTTAGGGCCACCCAAGATAGACAGGTCACGGCAGAGAGCTGTGACACTATCTATAATTCCTGCCAAGACAACCCTTTACCATTAATGATATGGCGCCGAAAGATGAGCCCCCCAGGCTGGAAGGCGTCCCACATGTTACTGGGGATGAACAAGGGGCGATTCCTGGTAGCTCCAGGACTAATGAAGCGGCTGGGCTAAAGCCAAAAGGACGCTCAGTTGTGGATGTGTCGGGAAGCGATCGAAAAGTCGGATGTTGCAAAGAGATATATCACATAGCAACATGGAATGTAAGATCTATGACGCAAGGTAAACTGGATGTCGTCAAGCGAGAAATGGACAGATTGAACATTCATATCTTTGGTATCAGCGAGCTGAAGTGGACCGAAATGGGAGAATTTATATCCGGCGACCATTGTGTCTTTAATTGTGGGCACGAATCCAAGAGAAGGAATGGTGTCGCTCTCTTAGTAAACAGAAGAATGGGCAAAGCAGTGCTAGGGTACAACCCCAAAAAGGACCGAATGATTTCACTTCGGATCCAAGGTCACCCTTTCAACATAACAGTTATCCAAGTCTATGCACCAACCACTATTACTGAAGAAGCTGGTGTTGACAGATTTTATGCGGACCTGAAATGCCTTTTAGACCGCGCTCCATCATCAGACGTCCCTTCTCTCATAGGAGACTGGAATGCTAAGGTGGGGAGTGAAGAAATATCCGGAATTACAGGCAAGTTCGGTCTTGGTGAGCCAAATGAAGCTGGGCAGAGGCTAGTAGAGTTTTGTCAAGAAAACAACCTGACCATAGCGAATACTCATTATCAACAGCACAAGAGGAGCCTGTACACATGGACTTCACCGGACGGTCTGTACAGGAACCAGATCGATTATATTATTTGCCAGCAGAGATGGAGAAGTGCTACAAGCAGTAAAAACAAGGCCTGGGGCCGATTTTGGCACCAATCATCAGCTTCTTGTTGCCAAGATTAAGCTTCGATTGAGGAAAACGCAGAAAACTAGAAGGCCTTTCAGGTATGATCTGGATCAAATTCCATCAGAATATGCTGTGGAAGTGAGGAATCGATTTCAAGAATTAGATCTAGAAGACAAAGAGCCTGAAGAGATGTGGACTGATGTTCGTGATATAATACAAGACGTTGCTACGTTGCTACTAAGGTAGTTCCAAAGCAAAAGAAATGCAAGAAAGCAGATCGGTTATCTGTTGACGCTTTGGAAATAACTGAGGAAAGGATGATGGCAAAAGTTATGGGGGAAAGAGAAAGATACAAGGTTTTCAATGCGGATTTTCAGAAAATAGCAAGGAGAGATATGAATGCCTTCCTGATCATAAAGTGTCAAGCAGTTGAGGACAACAGCCAATTAAGCAACACAAGAGTTCTGTAAAAGACAATCAAAGATATCAAAGGAAGCTTCTGTGCTAAGCTTGGCGTGATAAAGGACAAACGAGGCAAGGACCTCACTGAAGCCTCACAGATAAAGAAGAGGTGGCAGGAATACACAGAAAGCTGTACAAGAACGACCCGGATGTGTAAACCCAGCATAAGACGGTTGTGATTACTGATCTCGATTCGGGCATCCTGAAGAGTGAAGTTTAATGAGCCTTAGCCAGCTTTGCTAAGAACAAAGCTAGAGGAATTGGTGGCATTCCAGCTGAGTTGCTTCAAAACCCCAACCATGACGCTGTTAACATACAACATACATTATGTCAGAACATTTGGACAACCCTGCAGAGGCCACTGGATTGGAGGAGGTCAGTTTACATCTCCATTCCAAAGAAAGGCAGTGCCAAAGATTGTTCCAACTACCGCACGATCGCGCTTATTTCGCATGCTAGCAATGTGATGTTGAAAATCCTCCAAGGTAGGCTGCAGCAGTATGTGGATCGGGAGCTTCCGGACGCGCAAGCTCGGTTTCGCAAGGGGAGAGGAAATAGAGACCAGATTGCCAACCTTCGCTGGACCATGGAAAAAGCAAGAGAGTTCCAAAAACGTATCTACTTCTGTTTTATTAATTATGCGAAAGCGTTTGACAGCGCAGATCGCAGCAGATTGTGGCAAGCTCTCCAAGAGATAGGTGTTCCAATTCACCTCATCTGTCTCCTCAGGAACCTGTATGAAGGGCAAGAGGCCATAGTTAGTACAGGGTATGGTCTTACTGATTGGTTTCCGATTGAGAAAGGAGTGAGACAAGGCTGCATACTGTTGCCCTGCCTATTTAACCTATATGCAGAGTGCATCATGAGGAAGGCCGATCTGGACGAGCCTTCAGCTGTAGTGAAGATTGCTGGAAAACGTATCAACAACCTTAGATATGGGGATGATACCACTTTATTTGCAGAAAGTGAAGTGGAACTCAAGAGACTTCTGATGCGCGTACAAGAAGAGAGTGAGAAGTTTGGGCTTAAACTGAACATTATAAAGACAAAGATCATGGCATCTTGCCCTATCAAGTCCTGGAGCATCAAGGGACGAGAAGTGTAAGCGGTGACAGATTTTCTCTTCTTGGACTCCAAGATTACCCTGGAAGGAGACTGCAGCCATAAAGTTAGGATTTGCCTGCTTCTGGGAAAGAGAGCCATGGTTAGCCTTGACCGCCTATTAAAGAGCAGGGGCATTAGGCTAACAACCAAGATCCGTATAATTTGTGGTATGGTCTTTCCAATTGTGATGTATGGATGCGAGAGTTGGACTGTGAAGAAGGCTGACCGCCGAAGAATTGACGCCTTTGAATTGTGGTGCTAGCGGAGACTCTTGAGAGTTCCTTGGATTGCCAGAAGATCAAATCAGTCGATATTGTCGACCATAAACCCTGACTGCTCATTGGAGGGTCAAATTCTAAATTTAAAGCTCAGCTACTTTGGTCATCTGATGAGAAGA
>JAJIZL010125168.1:38331-51331 GCA_023969395.1 Amblyomma maculatum
CTGTCTTACTGCAGGTGAGGCTAATCGTACTTATCCTCAAAAAATGTATTTGTGTGTGCACTGTTGCCGAACACAACGCGTGCCATGAGTGTCACCCTTGTTTCTTTTTGAGCACTGGAGTGTACAACGAAGATTTGTCTTTGTATTCACAGCTGTTCAAGTTTGTCTAGCTATGAGTAAGGACGGCAAAGAATTTTCTAAGGCCCTTGATGACTTCAAGCGCGAAATTCGAGCGGACCTCAGGACTTTGAAAGACAGTGTGAAATTCTGCAGTGACACATGTGTTGGTGTAAATGATATTAGGAAGAGCTGAAAGAACTGCGAAAGGAGTTTCAAGAGGTAGTGAAAAGGAACGAAGAACTCACAGCCGAGAACCGCAGATTGAGCGATAGAATCGAAGAGATGGAACAGCATCAGAGATCTAACAACCTAGAAATCAAGGGTGTTCCAATAGATGGAGATGCAACTGATGTCGTTAAGAAAATTGGCACCTTCTTGGGCGAGCCAATTAGTGACGCTGATATCGATGTCTGTCACCGTGTCCCTGTGCACAAGTCGGAAGAGAAAAACATTGTTGTTCGTTTCGTCCAGCGTACCAAGCGAAATGCAGTCCTGCAAAAAAGTAAAAAACAAAGGATGACTACTGAGGATCTAGACTATGAGGGGCAACCTTGTCCTGTATACGTGAATGAACATTTGACAATTCTGAACAAAAGGCTTCTGGGGGCTGCAATTGCCAAGAAAAAATCTGCAGGATGGAAGTTCGTGTGGTGCGCAGGAGGAAAAATTCTTGCTCGAAAAGATGAGGGCTTCGATGTAATCAGGATTGCTAAAACATCTGATCTTGAAAAAATAAACTAAGGTTGGTGTCGCATCTGTAGGATGCACTTCAGAACAATGATGGCAGGAAAGGATATTTGCCAGTATTACGACTGTCAGTCTTTTAACCAAAATACAGGTTAAACAAAGAATTTTCGGCTATACATATGAACATGCGAAGCGTAAAAAACAAAGTGGACAATCTGGAGATACTTCTTCAATCACTAAGCATTAAATTTTCTTCAATAGTGTTGACAGAAACCTGGCTAAAACAGAAAGACACGGTACCGCACCTTCCTGGTTACAAATGTGTTAACCTTAGTAGGGACATAAAAAGGGGCGGCGGCATAGCAATTTTCATAAAACAAGACGTGCAGTATAAGGTGCTGAGCGACATGACGAGATGCGATCGAGATATTGAAAGCCTGTTTGTGAAATTGTCAAACATCACTGTTGGCGCGATCTACAGACCGCCCGCAGGCAACACAGCGGAATTTATTGAATTCATCGATAACGCGCTGTACTCTTTAAAGAGTGCTACCAAGTCATTTATGGTTTTTGGTGACGTCAATATAGGTACCATATCAGATAGCCCATGCGCAAGAGACTTTCATGACATCTTAAGTTCGCACGCCTGTTCTAATCTGATATCACTACCAACCAGGGTCACAGTAGATACTGCCACGTGTCTTGACGTATGCATCACGAACTTGAATGAAACGAATGTTATCGCTGGCGTTCTGACCTATGACATCAGTGATCATTTACCGATCTTTTGCTTGGGTTTTCCTTTTGACAAGAAAAGTGCCTCTCCTCCAGAAAAAGTTTTGTACCGAGCAATAACTGACGAAGCCTTGATGCGGTTTCACAACATGATCGAACAAGAGAACGGGGATGATGTGTTCAAGCAACATAGCGCCACACTGGCGTACCAGGTGTTTTTGAATATATTTAAGCGCTGCTACGATATGGCCTTTCCACAAAAAAAGGTGGTAAGAAACACAAACGGATCAGGAAACCATGGGATACTAGTGAGCTGTATACCAGAATAAAAGGAAAAAACCGGAAATTTCAAGAGTTTATAAAACTCGAGACCCATGTTTACTGGCCGAATTCAAACAATTAAGAAACAAACTGAACTCAGATCTCAAGAGCGCAAAGTGTAGTTATTTCAAAGATAAATTCCAGGACGTTCAAAATGACAGCAGAAAGACACGGGACATGCTGAATAACATATTAGGGAGAGGCCAAGCCGGATGCAGTCCGAAGGAAATCCGCATTGACAATGTGGTGCTAAATGGCAACGACCTAGCAGACGAAATGAATAGGCACTTTGTGAAAACAGGTATATACTCAGGCCTATATGACAGTGCAGATGACTGCATACGTGTAAACAGTGTGCTAGGCTCCATTATGCTCACTCCTACATCACCTGATGAAATTGAAAAAATAATAGGAAATCTAAAAAATCGTGTCGCCTGCGGTGATGACGGATTAAAGGCATTGCCTATTAAGCATGTGTCGTTCTTAATAAGTCCTATATTATCGCACATAATAAACCATATGCTTCTTAGCGGAGATTTCCCCGACGATTTGAAAATTGCAAAAATTACACCTATCTATAAAGGCGGTAGTGAGACTAACTTAAGTAACTATAGGCCAATTTCGGTTCTGACTGTTTTTTCGAAGGTATTTGAAAACGTCAACATCAGGCTAAGCGATTTTTTTTAAGAAACACCGAGTAATAACAGAATCTCAGTATGGTTTTCAAGCGAACAAATCAGCAGAGCAAGCACTTATTGTCATCAAGGATAAGATAATTGAAAATATAGAAAAAAAATGCTCACTCTTGGCTTATTTCTAGATTTGAGCAAAGCCTTCGACACTGTTCAACATGATACTTTGCTAAGAAAGCTGGAAAAATATGGCATCAGAGGAGTGGCGCTAAAACTGATTCGTAGTTATTTGGAGAAACGATATCAATATGTGTGTATCAATAATTGGTCCTCAAGCAAACTAGAAGTGCAACATGGCGTTCCACAGGGCTCCATTTTGGGACCCCTGCTTTTTCTTGTTTATATAAATGACATTACCACAATAACTTGATCCCCACAAATATTAATGTATGCAGACGATACTAATGTTTTTTTCACCGGAGAAAATGTGCAGGATATACAGAACTCTGCAAACGATTACTTAATAGAGTTATCTAAATGGCTTCAAAGAAACCGCTTGAGTCTAAATATAAATAAAACGAAGTACATAATATTTAGACCAATAAATAAACAAGGCTGCAACTCGGTGAGCATTAGGTTTGAAGGACGCTTGTTGGAACAAGTTACAGAACAAAAGTTTCTTGGTGTTTGGTTCAGCCACGACCGCTCATGGAATACCCATGTTAGTAAACTTAAATCAACCTTGTCTCGTACCATTGGGTGTATTTATAAAGTTCAACATTTGATACCCAGATGCCTAAAACAAGCACTGTACTATTCTCTAGTTTACTCCAAAATAAGCTATGGTGTTTTGGTTTGGGGAACGACAACAAGCTCTAACTACAATAAACTTAATGTATTACAAAAACAAATATTACGTATATTGGAAGATTACGCAGGTAATAAACAGTCTTTGAGAACACAACCATTGTTTGTCAAATATAATATGTTGGCTGACCAGGTGTACTTCTTCAAACTATTGCAATGGATCCATAAACACAAGCTACATATTTCCCCAGCACATACTTCAAGCTCATACAACATTCGGAACCCAAAACGAAAAATGCCTCAAGTTAGAACCAATTACGGAAGGCAAGCACTGGATTTTCAAATAACTAACGCATTGAACAGCAACGATATGCAGGTAAACTTTAATATGGGTCTCAAAAGTTTTAAAAAGTACTGCAGGAATTTTCTTGTGAACAGTAATATTCAGTTCTCATTGGCGTAAATTATTGCAAAATGTGTTCATGCGTTCTTTGATCTCTCGCCATGTCCTTGTCATTTCTTACAATCTTAATGTATTTCTGTGAAACTGTACTGTAGCGTATTGGTTACACGATGCATGTCATGGTTATGTGTGATGATTTGCTGATTGCTGATTGGAAGCCGGTTTGTTATCCAATGGCCTATTGTTACATACATCATGTTCGCGATACATCATTAAATTATTGTTATTTTGTACTTATCGTTGTTTTGCAGATCAAAGTGTTTGTGACTGCATGTGAATCTCGCAGTGACGAGTCCCGTTTCAGTTCACTTCAGTTCAGGCGTTCAGTCGTGTCCGACTCTTCGTGACCCTATGGACCATGTCACGCCACGCTTTCCGGTCTCTCACTATCTTCTTAACATCACATAGCTTCATCTGCAATGCCTCGAGAATGCCATCTAACCATCGCGTTCGCTGCCTATCCCTTCTCCGGCGACCCGTTTAATACCCACATAGACTTCTTGACCGAACTTTGTTTTACTATTTTTGTTTGTGTACATTGTGTAAGGGGGTCGAGGCCCTTGTCAGGTGCGTTGTCGCCTTTAGCCTCGGCCCCCTCTTAGACTGTGTCTAAGGAATCAATCAATAAAGAAAGACAGAAAGTAGTTCGGTTGAAGTGGTTGCTCATAGTGGCGCATCCGGGTATCCAACGTCTTCTCGATGGTCGATGCTTCACTTTAAATTCATCCACAGTTTCGGCGGGTTCCAGAAAAGTCCTACAAAAAGCGACTCTTTAACGCCTTGCATTAAAACTTTCACTGTCTCACTTTCGGTCATGTTAGAGTCGACACGGCGAAAGAGGCGCTTCATCTCCTTAACGTAAACGGGATAACTCATTTGGGAGTTGACGTCTTGACTGAAGGATGACCGTGGCTCTCTCCTTTCGAACGATACTTGCAAAGGCTGCCAAAAACTCTTTCTTTAAAAGTGGTTTACAATGACACTTTTGCGCGTATTCAATACACATATTGGCTCGCCTTTAGGGCATATGCGGATACTTTATGTGTGGACCTAGAGTTACCATCTCAAATCCATGGCCTGATTATGCCTTCTCTCAGTGCGAACACTCGCTGCATCGATGTGAAACTAGAAAGGCTACGCGCAATGCGTGAGTGGGCTGCAAGGAAGTACAAATGAATGAACACGCGTACGACCTCGCCCTTTCTTGCCGAGCTCAGTGGCAAATTTTGCGCAACTTTGAGAGGTTAGGACGACAACGCTGAAACAGTTCTGTTCATCACTGGGTGCCAGTAATTCATTGTTGCGTATCTGGCATCTTGCGAGAAGCCTGCGCTCACCTCCACAAGAAAAGCACCCTTTCTGTGCCCTTGCCTTTCATCCACGCCTCCATGAAGTTCACGTAACAGAAACATTATATAAAATGGTTTTGAGCCCAACCTTCACACACTCACCAATTTTAGATGTTTTTGTGCCACCTTCGCGAATGACCAATACCACTTGCCGTTTTCAATGCCTGAATTAACTGCCTCTCTTGCATCTTGCCAGCACTCATCTGCACCTTGTCCTGACAGGATGTCTTATTCAAATTCGTCTAACCTAGTCAAGGATGGTCGAACTTCGCTGCTGAATTCATTGACATATGCACTTACACTACTGTTTCAGAACACTGGAAGATTAGCTGCCTGCTTGCTCTCTTTTTTACCCTGGAAAGCCTCCTTTTGAATCTACCTCATTCCGGTTAGTTGCTCTTGCAAGCTGTGTTGGAAAAGTTATGGAACGAATGGAGCTGGCGAAACCTGTGTGGTTTCTAGAAAGTAATGTTCCACATCCGAATATGATGAATAGCATTTCTCGGCGACGCTCTTCCATAGGCAACGTCGCCGACCTTGTTGAGACGGTAGAAAATTAAATATAAAGCTGGCTAACGACACCATTCTCCATGATGCTATCCTTGATGGACTTGAATACTTGGGATTTGGTGGCCGGCTGTACCTACGAATATTGAGCTATCTCAACGATCGCACTGTTTACACGTCTACGCCTTTCTCCATTTTCATGTACTACCCGCCATCAGGCAGCCATCGAGCTCCACAGGCAGGAGTCCTAAGCCCAGCATTATTTCACGTTGCGATAATTGGCCTAGTGAGTGAACTCCAAACTACGTATGCTGGCGATATCTGCATCTGGGCTTCTGGTTCGACGCACCTGTAACTACTTGAAGATTGCAACCAGCTCTCCCGTCAACATCGATGTACCTACGGCGTAAAGATTTGCGCTTAACGGAAGCAATATGGAGTGACCGCATTCATGGTAAAATGTGTCAGTCGCTAACTGATTGCTCTTGATGGAGTTGTGATACCGCATGTCTGCGATATCAGATGCCTGGGAGTAAATATTAGCCGCCGATCATCGTGGTCAAAGCTTAATTATTATGGCAAAGAAAATGGGTATCAATGTTTGCAATGCTCTTCGCTTCATAGCAGGCATAACACGGGGTCTAACTGAACGCTCCTTACCACAGCTTTACGAGATTCTTCGCAAGATACATCCGGTAACGTTTCTCAGTGCTCTCTTATATAGTCATTTCCTGCTTGCGAACTTTAACGAGCGTGCAAGCGCAGACTCTGAAGATATGCATTGGGTGTCCCAAATGCACCTCTTGCAAAGGCACAATTCAAGTGGCACATTCTCGCCCAGTATCGATGTACTTGTCTCCGAAACCACTTCGTGTGTAGTTAGTTACGAGCACTTGAACGACACCTTAGCACCCACTGATGAAGATTCTTGACTAGATGCCGGAGTGCAATTTCTTAAGTGTGCTCAGCTGCCATCAATCGCAAGTACCAACAGTACCCTCTCATTCAGTCCAAACATGATGTGTGATGGATTAACGTACGGTGTACATAACTCCATATGGCCACTCAGTGGTCTCAAACCACTGTCTGGCGCACATCTAGTTAGACTATCATCTATTATACTCACGTCTACACTAAGGGATGCGTGCCAGCACAGGCATTCGCTGCAGTCGAGCTGATAGCCACTTAGAAAACGACTCTCGGATTTTTAGGCATAATTACAGGTCGGCCGCTGCTGAACTTGTAGACCTTCGAGAATCTGTTCAATACAGATGTGGGAAACCAACTCAACCTCTGCCTTGCAAAGACGCTAGAGGCAGGTGGCTGCCTGGGCGAAAAAGTGCAAAGAGCCCGAACGTGGTACGCATGAGAAGCCTGCTCAGAGCGAATAGGCGGAGTCAACTGCTCACAAAGTATGAAGTCAGGTTCCGAGTGAGAGGCATGTCCGAGCACAGAGCCACTTGAGTGCACCTGACGTGCAAGGCCGGCGCTACAATACCAGGTCAAGGGCACTGATGCCTCCCTATCCCGAGGCAGCTTCACCACAGGCCTTTCGACCTTGTCCGGAACTGCGCCCCAAACGAAAGGGAAAAGGATCCGCTTCAAGCAGAGCTTCGTCCATGCCGATAGAGGTGTTTTACCAGCTACATAGGCCGACACCGGGTACAGAAGGGACCACCGTGTGATAGTGGCCGAAGCCATGGGCGGCCAGAAAAGCTCCTCGTAATATCTTGCCCTAGATTCAATCTTTTCTTGAGCCACAGACCAAATTCTACCTGAAAGGCCTTCCTGATTGAACTGAAAACCAAGGAGGCGGACTTCAGTCTTTGTGGTTAGACCGTGAGCAGGCTGAAGACTGGATGGTGCGCAACCGAAAAAGAGGGCGGCACTCTTCGACATATTGAATTTAGCCCCACTCCCCTTAAATCTCCATGACATTCATAAACGAAGGCGAAAGACGCGCCATGGTTAGATCATCTGCATAGTAAAGATGTTTGCTTGCGGAAAACCTGGTGGTAAAGGAAACCGAGCAATCCTACTGTCCTGAAAGAGCCTTTGCAGACGAGGTTCAAATGCAAGCACGTAGAGAGCAGGTGATAGGGGACATCATAATCATCATCATCATCAGCCTGACTATACCCACTGAAGGGCGAAGGCCTCTCCCATATTTCTCCACTTAACCCGGTTCTGTGTAGCTGCATCCACTTGACCTCTGCAAACTTCTTAACCTCATCCACCCAATTAACTTTCTGCCGCCTTCTGCTACGTTTTCCTTCCCTTGGAATCCAGTTTGTTACCCTAAGCGACTATCAGTTATCCTCGCTTCACCCTACATGTCCTGCCCATGCCCATTTCGTCTTCTTAATTTCCACTAGAATGTCGGTAACTTGAGTTATTTCTCTGACCCACTCTGCATGCTTCCTATCTTCTAATGTTACCCCTACCATGTTACGTTCCATAGCTCTCTGGGTTGTCCTCAACTTAAATAGAACTCTCTTGGTTAGCCTCCTCGTTTCAGCCCCATAGGTGAGTACAGGTAAGGTGCATCAGTTGTATACTTTCCTCTTGAGCGATATCGGTAAGCGGCTAGTCATATTATGCGAGTGCTTGCCAAATGCGCTCCATCCCAATCTTATTCTTCTTGTTATTTCCTTTCATGGTCCGGATCTGCGGTTACTACCTGTCCAAAGTAGACATATTCGCCTACTACTTCCAGTACTTCGCTACCTAATGTGAACTGCTGCTGCTTTGAACATTACATTAGTCTTCTGCATAGAGATTTTCAATGCTGCCTTTCTACTTTTCCTGTCTAGGTCATCAGTCGTTATTTGCAGTTCATCCCACGAGTTGCTTAGCAAGGCAATGTCATCAGCAAATCGCAGATTACTGAGGTATTCTCCATCTACACTTATCCCTAACTGCTCCCATTCCAAGTCTCTGAATACTTTCTCTAAGCAAGCTGTGGATAGTTCTTGGAGATTGTGTCTCCTTGCCTAACACCTTTCTTTTTGGAATTTTGTTTCTTTATGCAGAATTATGGTTGCTGTGCAGCCACTATATATACTTTCCAGCACTTTCACGTACGGCTCCTCTACCCCCTGGTTTCGCAGTGCCTGCATCACCGCCGATGTTCCAACTGAGTCAAATGCCTTTTCGTAATCAATGAATGCTATGTATAAGGGCCGGTTATATTCCGAGCATTTTCTATCACCTGATTGATGGTATGGATATGATCGATAGTAGAGTACCGTTTCCGAAATCCTGCTTCACCTTTTGCTTGATTGCAGTCTAGGGTTGTCCTGATTCTATTAGCGATTACCTTAAGAAATACGTCATCCATAACAAACAGTAGGCTGATTGCTCTGTAATATTTAAGGTCCTTAGAGTCCTCTTTGTTATGAATGAGGATAATGTTTGCATTCTTCCATGGTTCCGGTCGTCGATGACACCAGGTACTGGGTATACGGGGTGACCAGTTTTTCTAGCACGATATCCCCCCCGTTCTTTAGCAAATCTGTAGTTATCTGCACCTCTCTAGCCGATTTCCCCCTTTTCATAGTTTCTCATGCTTTCTTGACCTCGTCCTTTGTCACTGGTGGAAAATCTGACTGATTTCCCTGCCGCTAATCTCGTTACGGTCCTGACTACTTTGGCTACTGTAGAGATCTGTATAGAACTTCTCGGCTACTTTGATTATCTTGTCCATATTCGTGATGACGTTGGCCGCCTTGTCCCTTATCGCATACATCTGGTTTTTGCCTATGCCCAATTTCTTCCTTACCGCTTTAAGGCTTCCGCCTTCTTTACAGCATGCTCAATTTTCTCTGTGTTGTACTTTCTTATATCGTCCACCTTGCGCTTATTGATTAGCTTTGATATCTCGGCCAATTTGATCTGGTCTGTTCGATTCGGACATCCGTGCAGAACTCTAAAGTCCACATCGAAAGCCTGAGAGGAAATAGTTAACACAGTAATAGCTGAAACTGGCCTGCAATATAAAACTCCAATCATGCACTAAAAAATAAGTGTCTATACCAGCTTCTTTTAGGATTTGAAATATTTATGGATGGCTGACCACATATAAAGCCGCTTCCTGATGAAAAGAACAGAAAATACCTTGAAGATTTTTATGCTGCGCCCAAAGAAAAAGATCCCTGAGGGTGAACCGGTGGATTTGGGTGGAGCGACCCTGAACACAACAAACCTGATAAGTACCTATAATATCTGAAAGGAACGAAGCTAACCTAGAGGACAGGTACTTAGCTGTGAGCCTGTAGCCGGTGTCTAGGAGGGTGAGTCGACGCCAGGCTCGTAGGTCATTGCGCCTCGACGCATCCTTACAGTTGAAAGTGATAAGCCCTTTCCTTTGAGTATGTGGAAGAATCACCTCATCTACCAGCCTGTTCACAAAGGCGGTGAAAGGCTTCCCGAGCTTCCCCCCAAACTGGACACAAAACCCGGTTGTTAGGCCATCAGAACCTTGGCTGCGACTTCATTGGAAGGACTTAAGCGTTGCGGTGAGTTCAATCTCTTTCAAAGGAGCCTATGTTAAATGAACTTGGTTGGAGGGAGTTTCAAAGGGAGAAGTAGCTGTGTTTGGAGCTGGAGCTTGATAGATACCGGAATGAAATTACCGTGCTGCTTCAAGAACATCATCGGGCGTCCTTGAAAAGTAAACTGTAAATGGATCTACCAATTCAGTGAGGGAAGATTCTGTGCGCATTGAGCGCCGTCGAAGGAGGGGCCTGCAGCACAAATGTTCCCTCACCCAACTCTCAGCGCGCTCCATTGCTATAAGGCTACCCAGCGACGTTAGAATAATTTCCGGAGCTGCATGCGCTGCGAGGCAAGTGGTTCGGAGCCCGTCGGCCAGCAGAAAAAAAAAACTTAGAGAGGAGAATTGCGTCAGAGACGATAGTAATCTGCTGTCGCTCCTCGTGTGCCCGCTCCTCGCGTGCCCGCCACCCAGCAACGTCTAGTGGCGAATTGGAATTGGGAGCCTCTGAGAATACCGGTGGTGGTGGTTAAAACATTTATAAATAACAAATTAATGGTTACAGAGAGGTGTTTGGGTTAGTGACTTATCTGTCTCCTTCCCTTGCAATATTAGGTGGAGCCCCTATTCCGGGGCCCCATTGGCAAGCAACTCCGCCCGCGTCCATTGGACCAAGGTCTTTTGAGCCTTGAGGTCTTGACATCCGAGCAGGGCCGCCTCCCAGTCCTCTCTAGTTGGATTGGGGTTGGGGGAATGGATGGGTTTGACTGGCATGCCCAGACCATGTGGAAGGTGTCAGCCACCTGCCCCCAGTACTGGCACGCACCATCAAAGGACGGGTTGAAGTGTTAAGGCACCGCCGGGCACAGTACAGTATTGGTAAAAATTTTGATAAGGATGCGTTCGTCAGAGCGATCTAGTCCCCTACAAAGGGCTGGGTAGCGCCTGTGCTCCTCCTTGTAGAAATCGGTGATGTCTTTGAATGTAAGGGCCAGATTGTCTGATTGGGAGTAGGCTTCCAAGGACAGGGAGATAGCTCGGGGAGAGAGTGCGCGGGTCGCCTGATCGGCATGTTCGTTTCCCTTGAGTCCCTGGTAACCGGATGCCACAATGAGGTAATGCAGAGTTGGGTCTATGTATCGACAGCTATATTGCAGTATACGCCGGGCAAGCGGGGGATCCCTTCCCAGCCTATAATTCCGAGAGGCCCCTCGCGAGTCGGTGATGATGTGTTTCGAATTGGGAATACTGAGAGCCAGAGCGATAGCAATCTCGTCCGCGTGAGTTGTTCTGTAGGCTTTGAAAGTTAGCCCGTTGACCATGCTTGTGTTGTGTACGACTGCAGCTGCATACCACCCCCCGTGGTAAGGGCCGGCAACATCCAGATAATAAAGTGCTGCTGGTGACCATACTATCGCTACAACGCTTCCGCGCGCGCCTGGCGACGACCTTTATGGTCTTTGCACCAGTTGCGGGGACGGGGTCGGACCTGGAGTAGGCGTCTCCAGAGTTCTGGCACTCTCACCCTTTCCTCAATGTGGTAATCGTGTTTGTCTCCAGAGTTCTGGCACACTCTCACCCTTTCCTCAATGTGGTAATCATGTTTGATGTGTAGTCGGTCCAAGAGGCGGCGACCGGACGTGGTCTGTGTAAGACGCGTGGATTTGCTTAGTAAAATGGGCTTCTCGTAGTTCCCGGAACGTGTTCGCCACGCCCAGAGCCAGAAGTCTCTGGTTGGACGTGCTGACCGGAAGGTCGAGAGCCCGCTTGATGACTTTCCGCGGGATGGCCTCCAATTGATCATCATCGTGTTTATGCAGGTACAAGTAGGCTGTCTAGTAGAGGATTCTGCTCGTTACAAAAGCATGCGCAAGCCGCAGTGCATCCTTGTTTCGTAATCTGCCCCGCTTGTTGAAGACCCGGCAGACCATACTGCCCACATGGTCTCCCACTATGCGTAGTTTGGCCAGAATAGTGTCAACTCTGCGTTGATCATGTATAAAGAGGCCAAGGACGCGGATCTCGGTGGCCTCCCGGATCAGTACCGAGGGAAGATTGATGCGAAGCTGAGTTGTGTCTCGAGGGGAGGGACATACATGCCCAAATTTAGATTTAGCTAGGGCGCACTCGATTTCGCAGTAGGTCGCGTAGTCTCCGACTACGGTCGCCGTTGCCTGCAGGCAGCACTCCATGTGGCCCAGGTTAGCTTGCGTGGCCCAGATTGTGATATCATCCGCGTAAAGTGCGTGATGTATCCCTGAAAAAGAAAAGCCAATTTGAAAGGAAGATCTAGCATGGCTAAATTGAAGAGGAGGGGAGACGATACAGCGCGTTGAGGTGATCCCCTCGAGCCGATGGTGTATGGCCCGTATTCCGCATTTTGCATGCGTATGTAGGCTTGGCGGTCTATAAGGAATTGTTTTATGTAATTGAATGTTTTGTGACCACAGTTGGTGTGACTGAGGTGATCGAGGATTACTTCGTGCTTCACATTGTCAAATGCGCCTTTAAAGTCCAAGACCAGGACCACCTTGTCATTATGAGGACATTCTCAGGATCTAATATGTCGTGGGGGAGCTGAAGGAGTAATCCTGTGCTGATTTTGAGGCCGGAAACTGAACATGGTGTCCGCGAAAATGTGCTGTGTTTCGAGAAATACGGATTGTCGCGCACCATTGTCTCTATCAGCTTGCCGACACAAGACGTGAGAGGGATGGGATGAAGGTTCTCCGCATCAATAGGTTTGCCGGTTTTCGGGATAAAGGTGACGAGAGCCGACATCCAATCGAGAGGGAGAGGAGTGTCTCCGTCCCAAATACTATTGATGTATTTGAGAAGCACGACATATGCTGCATCGGGAAGGTTGGGCAAAAGCTGGACCGTA
>JAJIZL010125168.1:67644-101214 GCA_023969395.1 Amblyomma maculatum
AAAGCAGAAGAACGAAGCATAAGGCAACATGCCTAGGCGCGGTCCGCTCTGTCTAGGCGCGGTCCGTTGCTGTTGGTGCCGGAAGGTGATTCCACTCTGCTGCTGTGCGAGGTAAAAAGGACTGAAAGAAAGCGTTAGTTCTGCAAAATGGTACACCGACTTTGTAGGCGTGATCTAGTCTTGATGATACGTGATGCGGGGGAGGGATAGGTTCAGTACGTAAGTGCGGATGATGAAACATTTTGTGGAACAGACAGATACGAAACATTTTACGACGTGTAGCTAAGGGTGGCAGATTAAGGCTTGATTTCATTGAAGATATGCTGGCGCTCCTGTTATAGTTTGAAAGAATGAAACGGGTAGCGTTATTTTGGACCATTTCTAGCGAATGAACTAGATTTTCGTGATGAGGGTCCTAGATAGGTGCGGCGTATTCTATCTTTGGACGTACTAACATTTTGTACAGCAAAAGTTTGAGCGAGGAAGGCGCTCTAGCGAAATTGCGGCGGATGTAACCCAGCATACAATTAGCGCTGTTAATTATGTGTGTGATATGTAAAGAGCAAGTAAGAGTGGAAGTGATGTGCACACCAAGGTACTTATATGAGTGTACCGATTCTAACGGAAGATGGTTTAGAAAATAAGTGGGAGTACTGTCGCAAGTTCT
Source organism: Amblyomma maculatum (assembly GCA_023969395.1). Taxonomy (NCBI): domain Eukaryota; kingdom Metazoa; phylum Arthropoda; class Arachnida; order Ixodida; family Ixodidae; genus Amblyomma; species Amblyomma maculatum. The sequence goes on from JAJIZL010125168.1 coordinate 68,312, forward strand.
GGATACGCGAAGGGATTTGCATTTATTCATGTTGAGTTCCATTAGCCATGTTTTGCACCAAGACGTTATAGCATTCAGGTCTGATTGAAGGGTGGTTACATCGTCACTGCATGTTATTGCTCGAAAAATGGCACAGTCGTCAGCAAATAAGTGAATATGTGAGGAAACGGAAGAAGGCAAGTCGTTAATGTAAATTAGAAAAAGAAGAGGGCAAGTACGGTGCCTTGTGGAACGCCGGAATTAACAGGGTTGAAGTGAGAGTTATGATTACTGGCTGACACGTATTGTGAACGGTTAGTAAGAAAATATTCAATCCAAGTAAGAAGCTTGCGATCCATGTTCATTAGTTGTAGTTTGTAAAGTAACAGTTTATGACACACTTTGTCGAAAGCCTTGGAAAAGTCGAGAAAAATACAGTCTGCCATTAAACGATTATCAAGAATACCGTTTAGTTTATGTGTGAAGGAAGCGAGCTGAGTTTCGCAGGAGTAAGATTTTCGAAAGCCATGCTGCGAGCTGGTGAAGAATGAGTTAGATTCGAGAAAATTTGCAAGACATGAATGTAGGATGTGTTCTAATATTTTGCACGGGATACTGGTGAGTGAGATAGGTCGGTAATTGAGAGGAGACTACTTGTTTCCCGATTTGTAGAGTGAAATCACCTTACCGACTTTCCAGTCAAGGGGCAGGCGTCCTGTATCAAGTGATTGTTGAAAAATTTTTGCTAGTACAATGGATGAATAAACAACGGTGCTGCGCAAAAATTTCACAGTAATCAGGTCACAACCAGGAGCAGAGGAAAGACGCAATGAATTAATCACAGCTTCAACGCCACATGGGTCTATTGTGACTGGAAGCATATCGTGGTAGTCGTAACAAGGTACAGCAGGTAACGAGACATTACGGGTTGCAGAAAACTTTCGGGTAATGTTTCATTAAGAATGGACGCGGTTTGATTACAGGGTATAACACTTCCAAAGCTGTCAACGAGGGTTATATTGTCGTTATCTTTTTGGTTAATGACGCGCCAGAATTTCTTAGTATCATTAATTAACATGGAAGGCAGCGTGTGCCATAGATATTTATTCCTGGCGTTCTTTAGCGCCAACACGTATTCGCTGGAGGCTAATTTATAGGCATTCTAACAAGCTTCACTCGATGAAAGCTTGGCTGACCTGTACAATCGCTTCTTTTTATTTGATAGTTGTCGTATGTGATTATTGTACCAAGGTGCGTCCGTTTTTTTGGTTAAAGTGCGAATGGGAATGTACTTGTCGGTTAGGTAAGCAACCTTTTGAACGAACATAATCCAGTTAGCTTCCACGGTACGTAGGTCAAAACCCTTGACAAAGATATCAAGAAATGAACATAACTCGCTATTAATCGTGTCAAAGTCTGCGTTTTTGTAATTACGGATACTTACTGTTCTTTTGACATGTTTGGGTTGTGCGAAATGTAATTGAAAAAAAAGTAAAGAGTGGTCACTCATTCCTGGCACGTGTGTGATGTTAGAAACTAAGTCGGGCTGTGAAGTAAGAACGAGGTCGAGTGTATTTGCGACAGAGTGAGAGGTTCTCGTTGGATTAGTGACCAACTGTTCGAGAGAAAAAACCGCGCACATTTCTAAAAACTCTTTTGCTAGTGTGGAAGGTGGTTGCATTGTAGAGACGGGGCTGGACCAGGTTATGTTTGGCATATTGAAGTCTCCGAGCAGAAGTAATTAACAGTTCGGGTAGCGAGACAAAACGATGTTGATTACATAATGTAATTCGTTAACGAAGTTCTGTATGCAGGTTGGAGGCCGATAACAGACCCCGATAATAGCTTTCTTATGATTTAATGTGACGCATGCCCAAGCAGTTTCTAAAGAGGTGTTAATATGGATTAAGTTAAGCTAAAGCCAAGCGCCGCCATTTAAACCGTTCTCTCTCGGTCTCTGATCGCGATCCGATCGAATCAGATTGAGCGACCGTCCACTGATCACTTTCTTCGAGGTCGCCAGGCCGAACCCCCCCCTACGGCGATAGGCGACGGTTGGTCGTGCTCGCGTCGTTGCCGGTGTAATGCGACAGATAAATGCGTTGATAAGCTGTCACTAAAACTTTGTTGGCTGCACGCAGTACTTCCTCGAAGACTTGAGATAGAAATGTCTTTCCACGGTCACTAATGAGAATATGGGGAGATCCATGACGCAAAACTATCGCACGCAGGAAAAACATCGGCGTCACAGAAGCGAAGAGGGATCGTTTCAGCGTACCGCGTCAGATGGTCGATGGCAGCGACAATCCAACGGTTGCCGTCTGACGTGAAAGGGAAAGGGAAGGAAGGACGTCAAAGGGAACCAGCTGGTACACAGCGCGAGGCTCCGAACAGCGGTGAGTCGTGATCGTGATGCTGGATTTATACAGATGAAAGAGATGAAAGTTCTCTGACTGCGCTCACAATATAAACTGAGTCACATGCGTGTACATTGCCTTAATATCTGATCCGATCTCCTTATTTTCTCACAACTGACTGAGTAGCGTGTAGGAGGAACCCTGTCTGATAATCAATATACCTTTAAGGCAGAACAAGAGCTTCTCGACGGCTGTACAATTGCGATAATAAGAGCGGCGGAAAGTGTATCCTAATTGGTTGGTCTCTTCTGGGCCATTTTCTTGATCATGTTTTTGAGGGTACAATTTATTCCTTCTACAAGATTGCTACAAGTACGATGCCATGTCGTTGCTCGTAATTGTCTTATTTACTGAGGGAGGTTAAAATCCTTGTTTCAATACCACAGCGATCAAACAGCTCTAGTTGACCTTAGTCCACTCAGTCGTTTGCACGTTAGTGATTTGTGTGATATAGAAGGGGTACTGCGCGCATTAACATTTACGTCATTAAAAAGTGGCTCTATCAACTTTTTATTTTTCTCCTATTCGCCCAATGACCTCGGGAGTCGCTTTCTTTGCCTTATATACGCCATCCAAATATGATAAAAATGCGCTTCCCCCAGCTCCTTTAATGGAATAACTATTGCTAAAGATTGAGTGATGTGCGGCTCACTGCACCGCATTTCAGCATAAAATGCAAATTCAACCTTTTGTTCGCAACGTTGGTAAGATATAAATTGCGTCAATAATACTGACAAGCCAAAAAATTATTCTGAACTTTGCTTCTACACTGATACAGTCGACTCGACGTAAGAATAATGGGCTATGCGACAATGCTTCTGGTGATATGAAGAACGAGTTCAGGCCACGCGAACGGCTTGCCCCGGAAACGCCCCGTGAGATAACAGCTGGTTGCGGCTAGTTGCTGCATGTAAGTTGTTTTTTTTCCGGCCAAGATTTTCTTTTCCCAAGTAGGACACAGTTGCATCGATGCTGTGTTTGCGGTCTATAACCGGTTCGGAGGAACGAGGCTGGCACGTTATCGGGTACTTGCGGCCAGTGTCGCGCCCGTGCGGCTTTCCTACTTAATATTCCTAAACCTTTCTTTCTCTACAACTAGGCCAACACGTAAAACGGCTTCAGTTACGTTATGTGAACATCAATTCCATACTGACTGCTTCAAATACTCGCTCTTCTATTTACCAAAGTAGCACTCAATGATCCCATGTGCATACCTGCCAACTCTGGCGAATTGTCCGGCAGTCGCCCGAATTTTGATTACATCTCCCGATTGTACGGACGCGACCTCAAATATCCCAAAAAGTGGCCGCCACAGCCCAGAATGTTTTTTTTTTTTCGTGCTACGGCTAAGCTGTAACCCTATAACGGCCTATTATATAACTATGCCGGAAAGCAGCGCGCGAGCAGTTAGTCGCCAGCATGCACCTTTAATCGAGGTAGCGGCCGCCGGCACCACCACGAACGCGAGCAACCGACGGGCGCTGCCATATTAGATTTTTCAGATTGGCTCGTCTCGGGCTGGCATGCGTAATTAGCAATCCAGTCGGTATATAAGCGTGGGTCGGGGGCACGCTAGCCAACGCTAGCCGTGCAGTGAAGTAAGTTGAGTGCGGAACACCGAGCTACTCTTTGTGTTTCTGCTCGTTGGAACAATCGATGGTGCTTTCGAAAACCAAAAAAAATACTTGCAAGTATATCGCAAATCGTACACGACTGAGTTTCTCTGCTTTGACAGTTTACGAAAAGGTGACAAGTATAGATTCTGTACCACGTGCGCCTGTGATGTGAGCGTTGCGCACGGCGGCGAAAACGACATCAAGGTACACATTGCTTCGCAAAAGCATAAGATCTATGTTCGTGCTGCAGAAGGGCAGGGCACCATCGGCAGTTTCTTCAAAAACAACAGCGAAGACAGTTAGATTCGTGCAGAGTGCCTCTTCACAGGATTTCTTCTCGAACACAGTCTGCCGCTAAGCGTGAGTGATCATGCGGGACTTTTATTTCGGAAAATGTTCCATAAATGTGACGACGCGAAGTGCTACGGATGCGGACGTACCAAAGCAACTGCCATCGTCGGGGAAATGGCTGCGGACGCGGAAAGCTCAATGCTGGAGTCTTTAAAACGCCGTGATTTCGCAATCGCTGTGGATGGAAACAAAGATAGCGTGTCGCAAATGTATCCCATCATGGCAACTTACTACGTCAAGGAATCACGGCATGTCAAAAGCCGATTGCTTTGTTTTCAAGAACTTCATGGAGAGGCCACCGGGCGGAAAATTGGAAACCTCGTTCTAGACGCGCTCAAGTCGCGCGATATATCCATTAAGAACTACATTGCATTGTGCGCTGACAATGCCAAAGTTATGATTGCGAAAAAGAATGGCGTGGCCGCTGTGCTAAAAGAACCTCATGAGATCTTGCTAGTCGTTGGCTGCTCGTGTCACCTCATCAATTTTGCGGCCGAGAAAGGAGGCGCCTGCTTACCTGCAAACTTCGACGAGGTGCTCGTAGACATCTACTTCCTGGAGAAGAGCGCCAAGCGAAAAGATAGGCTCATCGAATTTCAAGATATGCACAACACAGAGGTGAGGAAGTTGTTGAAGCACGTGCCGACGCGGTGGCTATCGCTGGGAAAGTGCCTGACCAGATTTCTGGAGCAGTGGCAGCCTTTGGTAAGCTTCTTTCTAAATGAGACAAAGCCAAAAAACCAGCAGCGTCTATCCTTTCTAGGGCCGTATCAGATCCCCAAGAGAGATACAGCTTTGGGAGAAGGTAAGCATGATGAAGTTGAGCAAGATCGCCGAAAACGGAAGGAGCCAAGAGGCAAGATGGATGCAACCCCAGTAAAGAGAGGGAAGCTTTCATCCGAGGACATGCCAGCTTTACCCGTGCAGAACGGCTGTTCTATTTCCTGTCTTGTGATGTCAACTTGGCATATGGCCTTTTCTTGAAGAGTGTGATCCCTGTTTTTGAAAAAGTCAACTGCCAACTTCAATCCCAGGCACCTCAAGTTCATCCGCTCCAGTCTCTCTTGGTGCAACGCCTAAGGGATATAATGGCTAGGTTTGTAAAACCCTCTGCCACGAAGGCATGTGCTTCACCACTGGAGGTTGACTGCCAACGTATAAAGAACCAGAAAGGCAATGAAGATCTGGTCCGTAGCAGATTCACATCATCTGTTGTGGAGAGGCTGCCAACCAGCGACAAGGAGCAGTTCTTTACTGCCGTTCGGCAGTACTTTGTTGTGGCATACGACTACATAAGGCACCAATTTTCACTGGAAGGTGAAGCCTTGAAGAAAGCAGAAGTCGCCAATTGGAAGTTATTTAACAGCGCATCCTTCATGAGCCTTGGCTTCTTCATTGAGTCTTTCCCGCAAGTTCTGTCCCAGGAGAGGAACGAGTCGAGAGAAGAGGCCTTGGATGCCTTGGAAGTAGAATTTTCAGAGGTCCGGGCATACGATGTTCTCGAAGAGATCCTAAATAAAGAGAGGGTTGATATTCAGTGCTCAGAAGTGGGAAATATCACTAGCATTGATGGAAGAGTGAAGTTGGGCAGAGTGGCAAAGGTGATGCCGCAACTACTTGCCATTCCACACAGCAACGCTGAATGTGAGCGGATCTTTAGCACGGTTAAGAAAACAAGACCGAATTCCGGTCTTCGCTTTCCAACAAGGCTCTCGGGGACCTCGTCATGGTGACGGGTCACCAAACCGGACGTTGTTTTGAGCGGACGTATTCTGACAAGTTCTTGAAGCTTGCAAAGTCTGCGCCTGCCAGGTCACTTCACAAATAAAGCTGCCCCCCACCTTCCACTGCAACCACCAGGAGTTCAGGGGTTTTCATGAGCCTATATATACAGAGATAATTTCAAAATAAACTAATGGGCCGGCACTCTCACCTCTTTCTGATGTTTCAGCCTCAATAATTTCGGAGTTGGTAAACTAAAAAAATGCCCCTTTCCTCGCCCCCCCCCCCCCCCCCCCCGTCCCCGCCGCGGCGGTCTCCCGAACTTTCATGTTGCTAGATTGGCAGGTATGCATGTGGACGTATTGGGCTGAGGCAAACTATAATACCTATGTTGGCTTCCTGAAGAGATCAAGGGCGCGAGCCCAAATTGGGGTTGTCTCGATTATTGTCAGTTGGGCTTCATATATAAGAGGGGTAAGGGCTATTTGAGCACCTATTTTCACATTAGGCGCTCAAGGGTTCCGTGTGGGGAACATAAATGCAGACGCAAAGCAAGTTTGGGTTGAAATTGAAAAACGTCTGAACTAAGCTAAATGGGGCTGCCCACTCAAAGGTACCTTAGGTCCCGTGCGGGTCTTGACAAAGCTAAAAACGGGAATGTCCGCGCGCTGCCTACATGGCTCCCTTGTGGGGTAGTCGAGGAAGCCCTACGGAACTGTGGGCTTTATGCAGAAACACTTGTGCTAGCCCACACGGGACTACCCACTCCCAACCGCGATAGGTTCTGCATAGGCTGCGGTTGGGCGAGAAAACGGTCATACCCGCTTGCTGTTCACATCGCATTCTTGCGGAGCACCTTAGGATATATTTGAAGAAAATGTGGGCCTAAAGCAGATAGGTAGCCCAAACGGGTCTGCCCGCTTAAAAGCCTGATAAGTGCCGCATGGGAACGGCAGGGCTGATATAAGGACAAGCCCGCACGTTGCCCTCACGGGCAAGGGAACTTTCGGGTAAATACAACGTACAGTCGTGAGCAAAAGTGGTATACAACACTTAGCCAGCGACAAAAATTCAAAAACACTGCATCGAAATAACATCTAGCGACAACGTAAGGGGCAGCGAGAGTGCTTCTTGGAAGTGCTTCTCGTCATCATCGAAGGTACGACAAACACCACTGGCCCAGCACCGCATTATAACGGACGAACACGCCCGACCTCTGCGCAAAAGCCCCTATCGTGTATCGCCGCGAAAACGCCAGGCCATACGCGATCAAGTTGAGGAAATGCTGCGTGATGACGCAATCCTGCCATCGAAGAGCCCCTGGGCGGCACCAGTCGTTTTGGTGAAGGAGAAAGACGGCACTCTTCGCTTCTCCCTTGATTACCGCCGCTTGAATAGAATAACTAACAAGGATGTCTACCCGCTTCGCCGCATCGACGACACTCTCGACCCGCTCTGCAATGCAAGGTACTTTTCATCGATGGACCTGAAGAGCGGATATTGGAAAAATTAAGGTCGAAGAAAGAGTTCGCGAGGAGACCGCATTCATCACACCGGACGGTCTTTTTGAGTTTAAGGTGATGCCAGTTGGCCTCTGCTCCGCACCCGACACATTTAAACGAGTAATAAACACAGTCCTGGCAGGCTTGAAGTGGCAAATTTATTTGGTATATTTGGACGACGTTGTCTTCTCGTCAAACTTTGAAGAACACCTAAAACGACTGCAGACAGTGCTGGAAGCCATCAAGTCATCGCGACTAACGCTAAACGCAGAGAAGTGTCATTTCGCCTACGAAGAACTGCGGCTCTTAGGTCACATAATTAGCAAGTATGGTATTCGCCCAGACCCGGCGAAAACAGCTGCAATCGCACAATTCCCACCGCCTGCCGACAAGAAAGCTGTGTGCCGATGCCTTGGGCTGTGCGCTTATTATCGTCAATTTGTCAGAAACTTTTCGCGCATCGCCGAACCGTTGACGCAGCTTACAAAGGCTGACATACCTTGTAAATGGGAAGCGCCGCAACGAGAAGCCTTTGTCGACCTCAAGCGCTACCTGCAGTGCCCTCATGTACTTGGCCACTTTGATGAAAATGCCGAGACCGAAATTCACACCGACGTGAGCAGTGTGGGCCTAGGAGCCGTTCTCGTCCAGAAGAGTGCCGGACAGGAGAAAGTAACCGCCTACGCTAGCAGGTTCCTCACAAAAGCCGAAGTCAATTACTCGACGACCGAGAAGGAAGTGCCTCGCGATTATCTCGGCCACTTCTAAGTTTCGTCCATACCTATACGGCCAACCATTCAAGGTGGTAAGCGACCATCACGCGCTCTGCTAGCTGGCTAATTTGAAAGATCCCTCCAGCCGCATTGCTAGATGAAGCCTATGACTTCAAGAATTCGACTTGACTGTAGTCTATACGTCGGGCCGGAAGCGTTCCGACGCAGACTGCGTATCACGCGCTCCCGTCGACGCTTCCCCGAAGGACGATGACGACGACGACGACGCCTTTTTGAAACCGGTAAGCGCCAGCAGTTTCGCAGAACAGGGATCAGACCCTGAGGTGAAAGCGCTAGTCGATTACTTAGAAGGAAAGATCACTTCCCCACCTGGTGAGTTCAGGCGACATTTATCTTCGTTCACGTTTAGCACTGGCCTGCTCGTGAAGAACTTCGCATCTAACTGGACTGCGCAACTTCTTGTAGTGCCTAAACCCTCCGCAGGAAATTCTGCAGGCGTTGCATGATGAGCCCACAGCAGGCCATCTCGGATTTCTACGCACGTTGCATCGAATCCAGAAGTACTACTGGCCGCGACTGCCTGCCGAAGTTGCCCACTACGTGAAGACATGTCGTGAGTGCCAACGACGCAAGACGTCGCCTATCAGATGAGCAGGACTACTGAACCCGATTCCGCCCCCAGACCTGCCCTTTGAACAAATTGAAATGGATCTCCTCGGCCCCTTTCCAGCTTCGTCTATGGGCAAAAAGTGGATCATTGTGGTTACTGATTACCTTACCCGTTACGCCGAAGCAAAAGCACTACCAAATGGTACCGCGGCACAAGTCGGCAAATTTTTGTCGAACAAATTCTTTTGCGACACAGCGCCCCAGAAGTGCTCATCACGGACAAGGGAATGGCGTTTACGGCAGAGTTGACGCAAGCCTTCCTGGAATACAGTCATAAAAGCCATCGACGAACAACTGCTTACCATCCCCAGGCCAATTACCTTACGGATCGCTTGAACAAAACGATCGCGGACATGATTGCCATGTACATCAACGCTGAACACAAGACCCTTGACGCCATCTTGCAGTACGTGATCTTCGCGTATTACACGGCAGTTCAGGAGACAACCAATTGTGTATGGCTTGCATTTGGCAGGGAGCCCACGACGACGCTCGACGCAATGCTGCCGCACGTAACCAACGAGTGCAACCTTGAAGTCGCCGCCTACGTGCAAAGTGCAGAAGAAGCCACTTGCACGGCTGCGTATTAAAGACCAACAGCACACCGACAGATGACGATACAACTTACGACGACGCCACACACAGTACAACCCAGGAGACCAAGTGTGGGTTTGGACACCGATTCGCCGACGAGACCTAAGTGAAAAGTTGTTGCGTCGATACTTTGGGAAGTACAAAATCATTCGCCGCGTCGGACGACTGGACTATGAAGTCATTCCCGACGGTACGTCAGCATTACAACAGCGACGCGCACGCCCAGAAATCGGACGTGTACGACTGAAGCCGTATTACGCGCGTCAAGAAATCTGTGATGTTTAAATTTTGTAGTGTTTATGTTTAAGTTGCTTTGTTTTGGAACATCGAGGCGTTGTTTGTTTAGGGGGGGGGGGCGGGGGGGGGGAGTGATGCCGCAAAACCTTCAAAACTGTATTTGTCGATTTTTAACAGCCGCTGCCATGCGGCCTTATCACTCTGGTTCTTGATCGCGTATCAGTTGTGTATTCTTTGTTTGTTAATGCTCGATGTCGCGAGGTATCTTTATCAGTTTCGGTGTAGCACAAGATGCACCGAGATCTGTCTCGAAGATTCCGACTTCTCGTGTGTCTTTCTACAATGTTCCAGCTCGTGCTTGTAGCAGTTGCGACGTTATCTAGATTGTTCTGAGCAGCCTTTAAACTGAGCGTTGACGAGTGCAACGGGCATTCTTTGTTCGACGATCGACGAGCACGTTTGTTGCTATCGCCGCCGCCGAGTTGCTTAGTTCTTTTGCGGGCGCAAGTCAGCCCCATAAAGTCTCTTCAGTGTAATCACCGACTCTTCGTTTTTGTCATCGACCTTGTCACCACGACGTGAAATCTGCATGCGATGCGATACATGCGACGTGCGCACTGCTGCCAAACTGAAGAGCAGATCGATGCGGAGTCCGTTTTAAAAGCAGCTGACAGCGGAAGTCCCACGCAGATTGATCGTCGCAGCCGGAACTGTGATACGCCTATCACTGCGGTGACGAGGTGGTGCCCACCAGTAAACGATATGCCGGCCACGATCTAGTTCCACGATGTACGAGCAGCGTTTTAACAATGCGGCAAAAGCAGGAAAAGTTAGCTATGATGCATGCGACGTGCGCACTCCTGCCAAACTCAAGGGCTGATCAATGTGGTGTCCGTTTTAAAAGCAGCAGACAGCGGAAGTCCCACGCAGACAGGTCGTCTCAGCCGGAAGTTTGATACGCCTATCACTGCAGTGACGCGGTGATGCCTACCCGTCTAGTAAGAATTACTGACCCAAATCACTCACTAGCGTTTCCTCTAAATTAATGGAGCACGTAATTTACTCACACATCATGAACCTTTTGCGATCTGCCAAATTTTTACACCCCTGTCAACACGGATTCCTGAAAAACCTGTCCTATTTTACCCAGCTAGCTCTCTTTACTAACGATATCAGTTCTAGCATGGATACTAACACTTCGATAGGTGCTGTATTCTTAGATTTTGAAAAAGGATTTTGACAAAGTTGCCCACTGACGCCTCTTATTCAAAATTTCTCGCCCAATCCTTAGCCCACTGGTATTTAATTGGCTTTGCGACTTTCTTACTAATCGCAAACAGTTTGTATTGACTGGCAACACATCGTCCATGTCCCCCGTTACCTCATGAGTGCCGCAAAGTACCGTATTATGTCCTCTATTATTCTTATTCTATATTAATGACCTTCCAAATAATCTATCTTCTACTGTTTGTTCGTTCGCTGACGACTGCGTCATTTACGGAGCATCACTAACAACAAAAACGCTGACCATTTGGAATGCGACCTAAAACTTGTGGAAAAGTGGTGCTTTAACTGGCCCATTTCCTGTATATTACTGGAAATAAATTTTCTTTCAATTCAATTTCTTTTCAAATTTTTGAATGAGGCTTTTTTACGCTAATAAATCAGCTATAATCTGATTTCATCACCGTCAGTCTTACCCTACGCCAAACTACACTATTTTTGGCGCATCGATATCTATTGCATCCACATAAAAATATTTAGGAATCAGCATAAGACAGGATCTTTCTTGGAACATCCACATTATTAACATAACAAACGATGCTAACCGTGTCCTTGGCTTTCTGAAACGCAACTTGCATCTAGCACCGGCTGCAGTACAACTTTCCGCTCATTTAACTGTTGTCCGCCCTAAACTGGAATGTTCATGCTCTGAGACACCCATCTGCTGAGACACCCATCAAAATAACCTTTCCAAAATACTCGAGTCCGTTCAAAACCGCGCCATACGATTTGTTTATTCGGATTACCCATATCATACGAGCGTAACATCACTGAAACCAAAAGCTAACCTTCCCCGCCTTGAATCCCGTCATAAAATAGCCAGACTTTCACTTTTCCACAGATTTTATCATTCCCTCTGAGCGCGTTTTTACTTCGCACCAGTCACCCGAACGCCGTCCACAGACCTCGAGCATTCACGTCGGCACATCTCAAATTTTTCTTTCCCAGACTGCAAGAGATTGGAACGACCTGCCAGCTGAAGTTTTTGCCCATCCTGACCACGAATTTTTCATGACATTCGCCACCAAATTATTTATATCATTTGTTATCCCATCTTTCATGTAACGCCCCTAGTGTGCATTTCAGGTATCAATAAATAAAAAAAAATAAAAGAAATATGCCGGTCACGATCTTGTTCCAGATCCGACCGCGCGCTTAAGCCAAATGTAGGATGGGGATGTATTGAGGTACTGGGACGTGGTCTAGAAGCACGTCAGGAACAATCCGCGTAAAGCAGGTTCAGCGCACAGACCGATAGCGATGCCTCTGGTGACCGCGCACGGAAGCTTCTTCTTTATCTTCGCACATACATCGTCACCTTTACACACGTAGCCTCTATTATTCATCAGTAGCTTGTTGTATAGCAGCTGAAATATGCCTTCGCTGGATTCCTTTTTTGCATACTCTGTTAAGTTCTCCCTATCATAATGTTTCGCAGGTAACTTACCTTTATTAACTCTGACATTATTCTCTCTGACATTAACTCTTTCGCATAGATCTTGATCACTTCTGCGCTCTTTGTAGCGAGTATTGCTTGTCATATCTTTAATAAATGATGTATCATTTGCTGGGAAACCCTGATATGACTAAAACCCCCTTCATGTTTGTTTCTATGTTTGTTCTTTTTATTGTTATGCACGTTCCCATCATCGCCGTTGTAAACCAATAAGCCCCCCCTTATGTAATGCCTTCGGGCCTTTAAGGGATCAATAAATGAAATGAAATGAAATTATTCTCTATTTGTCTGGGGGCAGAAAGGGCCATTTGATTTACTTTGAAGCTCGATAACTGCCCAAAAATTGGCCGATGTTTTTGTGGTTGATATTGCCCTAGGCGATGAGCTCGTTCTAAAGCTAAATCTAGAAGAGCGTGCAGCACGCCAGCTAAAACTGCTTTTATTTTTTCTTCTGACTCCGCTCACGATTCCCGCCAGTCATCTATTCCATTAAAGATAGGGATGCAGCGTCTTGATTGATCTTCAATCTCGGTCAGCCGTAATTGCAAAGAGGCTGATTCGGTAGATAATGATTGTACTGAGGTTTGGGTGGTTGCTAAGACGTGATGAATTTGGTCGAGAAAGTTAGTTTTATCTTGAAGGTTATCCAGCCTCTTTTTTATAGCGCCAAATTTTATTTCACTGTTTTTTGACTGGCTTTAGTAGCCTCTACGTCAGCGACCATATCGGCCCGGCTCTTTGCTGCTTGCGCAAATCGAGCGTGAAGTTTTTCCAGAGTATAAAAAATCAATTTCATCTCCTCAGATGGCTCATCAGGCAAAGACTCTAGTTCAGCTAGGGAGGGGTAGCAAGTCAACGGTCCAGGGTTCAATCTGATATCATCAAAGAACTGTAGCAACAAAAGCAAAAAAAAAGTCAACAGCATTATCACAAAGCATTCGTGAGCGCGGGAACAAAAATAGGAAACTCTCGTTCTTGTCGCTCCTCTTGGCGTACATAGAAAGAATGTTACACACCTGCAATGCGTAACATTACGCAGCAGGAAACATTGGGTCGGTGATGGCCTCGCGACCACTGACGAAACAGTCGTAGAGGCCACTTCTATATCTTCGGTGGTGATTGACACCACCGTAGATTTGGATGATGCGCAGAAGAAGGGAATCAACAGCGGGTCAGGAACAGTAGACGTTGTGCTGGAGAAAACGGTGTATCATTGATGGTATTGGGCTGGACGGGCATTCAGATATATCAAGAGCCAAAGGTGCGGTGAACGGCAGGATAAGCAGCAAGGACACCTAATTAATTACACCCATTTTTTCACACGATGATGAAATGTGGTTGTCAGCACAGATATACGCACCAAAAACTGCGGGTTGTACATGTTGAAGAGTTCAGTATGACTTGGGAAACAGAGGATGATGCAGCAGAAAATGTGTGTAGAACTGAAATGAGTAATTGCTCTATTTGAATTAAGGGCGTATTCATAGCTTTTAATGAAGCTTCGGTGGCCGTTTTCAAGAAATATTGTACAACTCTATATTTCTCCTAAATAATGTTCGTTCTAGTAGTATTCTGCTCTATATGGGAATTGAAGGAGACATCAGGCGTGAGCATTAAAGCATTCATCAACGGGTCTGCCAGATATAAAAGTAGGGAAAATTATGTATGTAAGTATTGCGGCATGGTGGCCATATTCGGCTATCTGGGCAGCACATGAGGGGCCGTTCTGTGCACTAGTGGCAAGTTGTTCATGGGGCCTGCAAGGGCTGTTTGATTGGGGCTTGAATGGGCTGCCTACGTGAGCTCTGTACGAATCCGCACTTTATAGTCAACTTGTGCTACTTCAGTAGACACAAAAAGAAATAAACTGCATCAATCCGTCTCATAGTGATTTACCTTCATTTCCTAAGTTTGCATTGGCAGTGGGAAGAGTTTTGCCTTAACAGCTAAAATGTACTTTATGAAGAAAAATAAACGATACGTACCAAAAGAAGAAAGATGGAATGACGTTTCGCCTCATTGTGAACAAGGCTCCCGTGTGGGAGCCGAAACCTCGTTCCATCTTTCTTCTTTTGGTACGTGTCGTTTATTTTTTGTCATGCCCCATCCCGACCAGACGGGGTTCCGTCAAACTTTTGACTTTAAAATGTCCTTTATGCTCATGTCCTGCCGTGTTTTCGACATTTATGGTCTGCTCCTGCTAGTCTTTGTAACTTCGGCACATTGGTCACACGTTCGTTCTTTGTTTAGCGTAGTGTGGTAATACCTACATAATTCTCATATATTTAATATCAAGGAAGTAATTGCCCATTGTTTAATAATTATATTACAAACTTTTTGATATTTTGGGTTGTGTACTATCACTTATCCATTTATTACATAATATATTTTATGTTTTCGAAATGCTATGAAGACATGCTTAGGCCATACTGTGTTCCGAGCATGTTTATTACGTTTCTATAATTCCTAAATATGTCTACCAGCAACAATTCAAAGATAACAGTCCATAACCGCGGTTAGATAAAGTTAAGGCTACGGCAATGACATAAGGAAGGCAAATGGAGAGAAAAGAATCTAAAAAATTAAAAAGGGAAATTTTGAAACAAGCGTGAAGCGCTCTGCGTTTAAGCGAGAGGTGAGATTGAAGTATCTGACGCGCACAATTTTAGTTCGCGGTTGCCAATGACAGGTGGGCACAGGGTCATGAGTAACGAGCTCAAATATCACGCTTTCAAGGAGCTGAGAACATTATATTGTCCAGTAAAGCTTTGACGAAATACTTTGGGCAGCCCTTTTTGGCAGTAGGATCGAGTCCCCACCTTTACGCGGTCACTGCGTCTTCACGTGACAATGAGCTAGCTAACGGCATACTGAGCTTCTTGGACCAAAGAGGCTGCGTCAGGCGTGAAGCCTTTGTTGCTATATAGAACTATCGTACTTTCTGCCGACAAGACGCAGTGTGGTAAAGTTGCTACGTTTTAAAGCGAAAGCAACCCGCTCTAATATCTAGCCGACCATCTTAAGTTTCAAATCATGTGGATGTAAATCATATCTGTCAGTTGTTTTTTAAGCCATTAATGTGAGCCGATTTTTCAAAGGATGACATGCAGGCCTGGTTTGGTGTGCTGTGCTTCTCATATCGATTATTTCATGTACACATTACGGACTGAATGCTTAATGACGGACAGAGGGCTGTGCCGATGAACCCCTGCCTGCATAAAGTGCGCTATATTGAATCTCTTAGCTTGCGAGAGAGCCTGTGTTTTAGATTACCGCAGAAAGTCTTGCGACACTTTTACTGTTTCCCGCCGATGATAAAGCCGTTCGACAAAGAGTCCATCTTCCCTTGAAGAAGTGATACTTGAAGTGGGGGGGGGGGGGGGGTTTCGCTCGACTGCAACATGTCCCATTGTTTTTGATACAGTCTAGTCCTACGCTGGCAACCTTGGCATGACGTTCCAAGCGCGGAGTGTTATAGTTGCGGATGGTGGCTAATCTGACCAAAACACGTTTGCCATTGGTGCTGGAGCTTTTGCAGTGCAACATGGCATCCCAGGCACGGGGGGGGGGGTATAACCGGTCTATAGAGTATTTATGGCTGTCGACTTTTGGCCTGTCTTCTCAGAATATTTTAATTGTCAATAAAATTGTGCTGCAATAATTTTGTATGAAATATCTGCGCCAAGAAAATTTTCGTCTTAATCCCTAGCTTGTGGCGGTACCACTGGTATGCGCTCTAGGCTGTCGCCATTGGTGTGTGAGCTACAACATATAACAATTATGATGAAGTCAAATTCGTGAAAACGCCACGGCCAACGTGCTATGCGTTCGCATGAATCCTGTGTGATCGTGATCCAGCACACGCTTTCGTCAGTGCATCAGAAAAAGATGTGGCGTGTAGATAAATGCGGAAGGCATGAATAACCCTTACTTATGCCAAACCACCCCTTTTCGCATAAAATATCAGGTTCAGAGCGCAAGTTCGAGCGCCTATAGCGTAGGCAATCAAGTACCCCCTCATGTTAGCCATTTCTTGCACTCGTATAACTTTCAATGCCCGCATCATTGTCCAAATAACCAGTACTGGTGGTGAATATACAGGGTCACCCACATTTAGGGTGAAGCTCACAAACATGAGGACGACCTCTTCTCTGTACCTGATGTGGCAAGTCTTTAAAAGCGGCTTAGTGCACAGTGTCTCAAAAAATATGCTTCGTCGTCTTCCATCAACACTTGGGAGGACTGGCTGGCTGCACATTGTCTAATTAGTACAGGCAACATCATAAAAAGCTTATATGTATTCGGACCGTGGACTAATTGAAGTATATCGTCGAACCCTATGGCACATACTGACATTTGAGTCCAGTGAGGACGGTATCTATTGCGTTCTGGAGAAATGGTGGGCACAACAGATCCAGACAATGAGCGAAAGGTCTCGTCTGCAGCTGCAAAGTGTCTTTACAGTCTTTTTCAACAGCTATCTACCCGTATCTGTTTTGTAAGTTTAACAAGGAAAAGCACGTTGCATGGCTACATTGGTCGAAAACGTCTCATCTTTCCTTGGTAGCGGAGAATGTTCATATGACAGAGCTTGGCCGCATTTTTTTTCCTGCTTATAAAAGAATTAGCACGAAACTTAAAATTCCATTGCTTATGTTTATGGAATTTTAACTTCCAAATGCGACTCCGGCTATGAGAGATGGTGCGGTGGAAGGCTTCGGAAAGTTCGGCCAGCTGGAGTTTTTTAACGTTCACTGACAACGCACAGCACATGAACCCTTGCTTTTGGCTTCCATCGCGAAGCGGCCACCGCGGCCGGGATTGGATCCCGCCTCCTTGGAGACAACAGTTGAGCTCGGTAAGCACTATGCCAAAACGGCGTCCGTATTAAATTCAGAAAAACGTGATAAATATTTAAGTAACATTAATAGTGATGTCCTCATGACTCACAATATTGATACATGGCAAGATGGTTAGGTAAAGAAACACATCGGCTGATGACTTGTGTGATTGTTCTGGCAAGCGCCAACCTTCTCATAGCACCAACAACCATTGCTACAGCTTCATCTTCCTTCTGTCTCACTGTTGTGATCGTCGCCTTCTTCAACGTTCACAGACGCAGGTCATATATGTAAGAATATGAAGTCTTCTAGGGTCCGCAGCTAACTATATCTCATAGTTGACCCAAAGTCACAATGTTACGAAAAGTTTAACAACATTTATCTAAAACAACTGAACCTCAGCGGCCAGTCAACCCAGCAAGAGCCGGAGCACAGCTTCACTGCTTCACAATCTTCCCCTAATGCAAGCGTCAGTCTTCGTCTTCTATGAGATGAGTTACGGCCCCCTTGACTGCAGTATCGCCTCAAGTCGGCCGGCTTAGATTAGACTGACGTGAGGAGATACAATTTGCTAAAGTGAGACGAGAGGACCTCAACACAGAACAGAGCGGCATCAACCTAAAGATCAATCACTCGGACGGTTGTGGTAGGGCTTCATTCGGCGATGTATACAACACCAGTTAACTTCCGTCTGCGCCTTGAACGATCTAGAGTGGTGGATTAAAATTTCTAAGAGGCGTCAATAATGCGACGCAGGACACTGTAATAGTCGATGTACCGGCGTAGCAACTTTTGAGACCACCCGCGCTGACGAACGGGCGTCGACATCCACACGTAGTCGACAGGCTCGCATGCAACGCAGCGCCGTCCCTAGTTGTAGCGTCAGTGTCTTATTCCAGTGGGAGGTTTACATTCTGTCTGGCCAGCTGCTGCGCTTCTTCCACAAGCTGAGCCAAAGTGGCGATATCCAAGTCAAGCTCACTTTCTCAGACGGGGTATGCGGGCAGCATGGCATCCAGAAGAGCAGTCACTCGATTGCCGAAGACAGGCTAGAAGGAATTGAGTAGCGTCGTACTTGCAATGCATGCACGATGTTTCGTCGTTGAATAGTTCAGCTCCTATCGCGACAGTGTTCGGCGTGCGTACGCGATAACTGCTTGTGCTCTATCCTGCCATTCGAAACCTGCTTTCCCGAGGCCGATATGGCTGCCATCAGTGCGTACATTTGTTGTGGCTACTTCATCGAAATGAACGAGTATTCGAGGACTGTGCAGGCGGCTTCGGAACTCCTGGAAGACTTCTTGGTCGCCTCCCTACAGTTTCTTCATTCACTCCCTTAAAGGCCCTTTTGGGGCATTACATAAGGGGGGGGGAGAACAGTTGAATAACAATGTGAAGAGAATAATGCAACGTTACCATAGGTAAATACATCAAACTATAATAAAAATATGGAATACAGTGTAAAAAGTTACGATGCAGTTCATCACTACATAGTAATATCATGGTAATATCATGATAATATCATAGTAATATCATAAAATACATACTTCTAATCAATACATAGACTAAAGGAGGCAGGTGTAAAAGGAAAATAAAATGGTACAATTCAAAGCACTGGGTTGACCTTTCGTTTTCTGTAACTTGCGATTAGTGCATCTCTATATTTAGTAGTCTCACGCTTGTTTACAACGCCGTCTGGCAGGTGGTTCCAATGTTGCTGTGTGTAGAAATGATTTATTGGAGGCTGTTGTAGAACCATGTAAACGCTGAACACTCAAGGAAATAAAGAGGCGATGCGATGTTCTAATGGGAGGTAGAAGTAAATAAGTAACGAAGGTCAGGGGGGAATATGTGTTCTCAATTTTGCTGTCAATGGTTTGCCTATCCCAGAGAAATCTTGGATGAAGCGTCGGCATATGAAAAGGGCTCAGAAATCGCCGCAGTTGCTTTCTGTTTTATTTTGGCTGGGCATGGAAAACTATACTGTGGAAGTCTTGTCCGCATCGGGCAGGACGCCTGGTGCAATAATAACGTAAACGACAAATGAAGTTTATTGAAACCAAAATGAAGTTTATTGAAACCAAAATATTGTTTTTCAGCCTTCATAATTTGTTGCTCTATATGAGCGATTGAAGCACATTGCACAACCGGTCCATGTGTTGCTCGAATGGGGCGAGAAAATCTCAACATCTCCTTGGTACACCTAGCACGGCTGCCATTTTAAACCTGTTAAAAAAAGTGTCCATCATGTGTTTGAACGCGGCTGCGCTGAGCAAAATCCGAAAGCGAAGCGCAAAAAACTTGTATTGGGCACCGGGAGACACGAAAGCAGTCTTCTATCAGTCTCTCTGAACAACATCTATCTACCAGCACCCGCTTTAGAGATGTATTGAGGGGAAGTACCTTGTTGCACGTAGTCATTAAAGGGTATCATTCGGCCTGGTAAAGTTGATGAACATGGTTTAAATCACGGCATTCGCTCTCCAATAACGACACAGATTCCAAAAGTTATATTCAATATATTTTTACCCTCAGCACCAAGGCGCATTACAATGAGTCAGAATATATTTAAAAAACAACCATAACATACACAGTGCCAGACAGGGAAACAAGTCATAATCGCATCAAAACAAAGACAAAATAAAGGAAATATAAATGACACAGCATCACAAAACTGAAATGGTTTATTGAAAGTCAGAAAAGAACACATCATGGGACGTAATACAGACAGTGTCTCAAGACAATTTGTGCGAATCGCGTATGCTTTTGGGGAAAGCAATCGAAACATCGATTCTTGAGGCGATCTCCCGTACTTTGAAACTGTGGTGCAGGCTTTCAGAGATATAATGAGGTGCCAGTATATATTTCTGTGTTTCGATGCCAACAGAGCAATGATACATCGCGTGAAAAAAACTTAAGTCGCAACTTATGTCGGAGGATTTGCAAATTCTATCATTACATTCGTTCTTTTGAATGTCCCTGCAGATATTTATTCTTTAAATCCCCGCCGCAAACTAAGAAGCTAAAAAAGAACCATTTCTAGTTTGACTTTTCCCCCACCGCTAGAAAATGTTTAGTTTTGCAGGCATTGGCTCATCGAAGCCTGGATCACATGGTACGTAACATTGCATTCCCTTATGTTTTAATGGCTTCAATTTCCCTAGTAGAAACACAAAACGGGCTTTAACACAAAGGCTTTGCGGCCTCGTAAATGATGATGCGGTACTTGACAACAGGAGTGCGGCCAACGTTGAAGCCTATGGTACAGCAATCTGCTAAATCTGTCTGAAGAGCGGAGGTTACAATTTTCTGATCGGGTGTCACGTTCGGACTGATTTTAAGGGTTTTAAGAGCAGGGTAGAGCCTATTCAGAGCTGGGCTCGGCGTAGCATAAATGAGTCAAGCCGGTAACTTCGTGACAGAATGCAACAGCATGCCATTGGCGAGATGATATACATTGTGTTAGTTAAAATCGTCAGGAGGACGGTAGCACAACAGTTACGCCATGGAATAAGCACTGGCACGGCGGCTATCTCCTTCTCAGGCAGCAGCAGGAGAGGATAGTTCGCGATACTGTCACAAGACAAAATCATGTCTCACAAGACCATGACCATTGGGCCATTGTTGCACCCTCATGTCATCATCGAAAATACGCAAAAAGTTCACTCTCGGATCTTCTTTTTCATTGCCAACTATGGCCCGTTTTGTCGAGAACATAACCCACCATTCTTTAAATTCAATGATAGCGCCGTTGTTATCTTTCTCTCTCTCTAGCCGGAACTCTAGACGCTGAATCAAGTAGCCAGCAAGAGTAATGCGTCGGGCGACATGATACCATTGAATCTATTGCTCGGGTGAGGGCGTGGCACATTAAGGTGGGTTCAGATGGGAGGACCGGAGCGCCCAACGTGAAGCCGATATCATAGTGCTTATTATGGGTGAAGAAGAGAAAAAAGCGCACAGTGATGAAGCGACAGTCACGTGTTTAGCGCTCGTAGAGCGCTTCCCACCGATATGGAATATTGAAGACGCTTGCAATAAAGAACGCTTTGCAATAAATGAATGCTTTTTCGCGGAAGCTTGCTCGTCGTCCTCGCACACTTCATATAGAACAGCCAGAAAAGCGAGACAACGTTTTCGCTCGGCGTCCATGTTGAAACTCTCGGTAGAAATGTTTTCGGCAGCGCGCGAACAGCGCTGGGGAGGAAGGTACACACGGATGGTCCGCTGGCTTCGTGTGAATGCTCGACGGCCAGATGGACACGCGGAGGCGTGGTCACGTGGCACCAGATCCGCGCTGACACGCACGGACCATCCACGCTCCGGTCCTTTACAGAATAAGCGGCAGTAGTGTAGTGTAAGCTGGTCGCGTCTGCTGCCTCACTCGTTGCATGCAACACGGAGGTAGCGATAGTATGCTGCCGCTACCTATTACACAACGAAATGTAACAGACAGAGGTGGCACGTTGGGTGCTGTCGCTACCTACCTGCAGTGAAATATCTTCGTGACAGTGCTATGGTGACGGAGTATTTTCAGATTACCCGACATCAGCGGCCTGTTTCCGGAGGCTTCTCGTATTGGATTTTCCTCGAGGGCCGAGAGATCGGCATCCAGGATATCTGGGACATAGAGAATAGAAGCTCGTTGGGGATGGACGCTGACGCTCTTGTTAGCTGGACCTGATGACATGCTGTGGTACATAAGGGTATCGGAGATCAATGTTGGCGGGCAGCCATTCTGAAGGCAGGTTCGCCCAATGCCAAACGTGGCAGACCCAAGCTGTAATACGGGCACACCCTGTAGAGATAGCCTGCTAGACGACAATGATAACACAGGGACCGACAATCCGGGCCACCATACTTCCTTCTTTTCACGCTAGTATGTACCGTCTTTTCTAAAATATACGGTCCAAGGGTTTTGCTTCTAAGTCTTGTAACGAGGCTCGTTAAGCATCTGCAGCTTCCGAAACCTCCTACACGAGAAATCTAGCCCTCATTATGTTCTGTGATTAACTTCTTAAAATACTTTTGCTTCCAGGATCCTAGTTAGAGTGCATAGAAGTGAATCTCTAGGACTTTAAAATCTGACAAAGACTGTACGTGAAACGGAGTCTCTCTCGTTAGACAAGTACGTCCTCTTTTGTCACGTGTAGGTCTCCCTGCTTGAAAACGCGTCATATCCTTAACGAACGCGGTGCACACAGTCGTTTTGACGTTGGTCGTGCGCGCTTAGCGCTGCTCCAGCTCGCTCCCGGCTGCCGGTACTTGGAAACGTCGCATTTAGGTCGCGGCAAAAGGCCTTCCATCATGGCAACGAACCCTCATAGATTTAAAATCATATCCGACCCGACTCTTCAAAAGAAAAATAGACTTTGTGGAGATTACGTCACCGCTTTGCCCGTTGTGAAGTGTGAATCTTCGGCGGTCTCAAGACAGTCCTCGGCGTTCTCTTAAACTTTGCCGCGAAAAGACTGCGTTGGTGTTTATCACGCACAATGCGCTTTGGAAGATTGCTCTCAGGTCACTGCGGCTGGTTCCAGCGACGTCCGCGGCTGCGTCGCACTGGTAGCGGCCGGAAGAGGTCCGAATTAAGGGAGCTCTCCACGCAGGCGGTGGCATAGGCGTTGGCGACCGCAGTAATATGCATGGTAACGGTAGAATACGCCGGACTGCAATTGTACACTGCACCCCACGCACCACAGTTATAACGAACGGGTACACAATGGGTAACCTGGAACCGATGAAATACAGTGGTCTGTAAGGCCAGCACGCGCCGCAGCACAGCTTTATGTCTTCACTGTCTTCCCCTGTCATTCTCCATAATTTTCTATGCCATGTGTCCATAAATTCATTTTAAAATCCGACAGCCTGCAATGTGCCTTACTCAATGAATCCGGCGTCGCTGTGGGACTCCGTGTGGCGTCATGCGCTGGGAACGAACACCCTTGAGCATGGCGCTGGAAGGTGGTAGTTGGCAGTTGGCTTTGTAGTTGGCAGTTGGCAGTAGTGTTTTGTTAAAGCTCCGTCCGCCAGGGTGGTGCAATAGTTAGAGCACTCGTTTACTGTGCCCAAGGATGTGGGAGCAAATCCCGGTCTGGACGGCACCTTTTCGATGGAGGCGAAAAGAAAGGCGCCTGTGTGCTGTGCGATGTCAGTGTACGTTAAACAACTAAAGGTGGTCGAAATCTCCGGAGTCCACCACTGCAGCATCTCTCATAGCCTGAGTCGCTTTGGGATGTTAAACCCCACCAACTAAGCAAAACCTTACAGCTGCGCATTTTTTCTAATGACTGGGGCCGTATTTTCTGCAGTAACTATAGGGCCACAGACCATAGGAATCACCGCTTAGCATTGTTTCATGCCGGATCATCTTGTACAATAAACAGGTAGCTGAGTGCGCTACAAAAATGACCCAGGATTTTTTAATTGTAGTTTCAATGTTTTGTCAGCTTGTAAGCAAAGAGAAAAATAGTCTTGTGTAGCACAACTGGCAAAAATAAAACCAAAACAATTTTAAATTCAAACCCATAGACAGGACCGCCCACACCCGTCATTTATTCCAGTCGCTTCTACCCTAATGAAACTGTTCTCAGCCTTGCCATTACAGAAATGCCCGTTCTGGACTTGACAGCCTGCAGAGCGAACTAAAAGCTAACTACCGCGCCATTAGATGTTCCTATGCTTTCATGTACCAATATACTTTTTTCCACGAAAGAAAATTCATGCTGAAATCAAAAGCAAATCTCACTCGTGTCCTGAAAATTTCGCGCAAGCGTGACTCTGATCTTTTCTTAAATCTTGCAGGCATTCAAAGGCTGTAGCGTTGTGTAGAAATGGTACAGATGAGCTTTTCACCGCTTATAATGCTTGCAGTACTATTACTGGGTAAGTGATATTTCGGTGTACATTAGGTATTTATATAAAAACATTGCAGTCTCAAGTGAATACATATTTCCTGTTTCACCAAGCGGCCTTGTGCAGAGATAATTCCTAAGGGAAGAAGACAACGGGCTGCAACAACGTATATTTGCACCAAGAATATTCATTATATTTATTTGCCGCCAGCAATCGCATTGAGACGAAAATATGAATTGCATATATGACACGGTGCCCGATTTCTGTTTGTGCAGTAATGAAAGGCGGCAATATTATTATAATCTATGCATGACCAAAAACTTTCCGTTTATGAGGCAGTTGATAATACATATTTCTCTAGTGGTTAAGAATGAGAACTGTCAAGAGAGCTTCAAAACGATCTAGTACCTGGATTTTAAACAGTCTGAGACGAATAGGCAGTCGGAAAAATCCACATCATGGCTGGCTATGAGGCATGTGTTTGAAACAAAAATGGCAAGATTTGATGTTGTTACTGCAGATGCTAATTAGGTGCTCTGGCATATTGCAGACAGATTATGCTTGAAATAGCAATTCTTTAGCTTAATGCTCTGCTAGTTATGGTTAAAACGTCCAACAGCATTGCTCAATGGATTCTTTAAACCATTCGGCATACCCATGCACTCATTCATGGATTTCCGCAATTCGGATTTTACAAGCTTTACTTTTTTTCAATATGTTCAGGATCATTAGACTGAATCTCCAGATTACTTGTTCATTGTTAATGTTCATTTTTACACCCCCTGCATTCCACCCTATTCACACCAGATCTCCCCGTCATGCAAATGCCTACCATCAAGCACAGAAATCACTCTTTCAACAGTTGTCACACACTGAATATGTGCCAGCGCTTGATGAGGCTTGTTTAATATTTTTGCAGTTGAAGTACTGTAAAAGTACCGAGAGCGGCCGGCGAAAAGCGCCGTCTTCTTGGAACTAAGATATCGGTGTGCCGTGCGAGATAACCTACTTAATCAAAACATACACAACGGTCACGTCAACCTTTTGCAGTCCTTGATTCGTACGAAACATTCACAAAAAGGTGCGCAACAGACTGCGGCTGGTGGTTTTCAGTTGAAGTCCTCATTCTTGCCTGATTTATTGTCCTAGCTACGCTAATTTTGCACATGTGCTGTGTGAAGTGAACCGGAACTGAATAATGTTAGTAAAGCGTAACACAAAGCAAGCTAATATTGCGCGTGTGGAACGCACCACAAGACTTTCGTTGATGAATGTTTAATTTGTTTCGAGAATTGAAAGTCATTTTGAAGCGTCAGCTTTAGTACGCTAGGTAGATCCCGGCTTCGCTGGACTTCATTTTGACATTCAGGTAAAAGAAGGACAAATCGCTGCTATCCAGTTCTAGTAACACAAGAGAAATGTGCCATTCTGTGCCATTCCTTTCATATAAACCGACTCACAATGTCAGTCTCAGACTGTTAATATGCGGTTCGGGGGTCAACAGAAACATGCGACCGATGCTAGACCTTTGCTTTCCTATATACAAACAGACAATATCAGCGTTGCCTAGCCATTGACATTCAATGAGCCACAGGACAGCCGCATCCGGAAAGGGCAGGAAGTTGAATATGAAGTTATACCAGGACCAAAAGGCCTCACTGCTGCCAATGCCAGTTTAATAGACGTGAACGCCCGTGCAGAAAGGTCACTAGTTCGTAGAGAAGGAACGAACCCGCACATGCCGACGTATCCAGCGTAACTGTGCACAACACGGTTGCTTCCGGTAGAAGCAATGGCTGCAGGAACAAGCATTTCGGTGCAGCCTTTTCCATTTCCGTCAGTACTGTGGATGCATCACGACTGCAGTTCCAGATCGGGGAGGACCATCGGAGAACCATCGGGCAACAACCTCAACTTGCAGGAACGTGCAGTTTGGAAACACCTATCAACATGGGGACCCCTGTACCATGACAGGCAGCTTGTAACCGCATCATGTCTGAACACGGAAAAGAGCGTCTCGTCCGCAACAGGAGCAAAAACGCAATGATGACCGTCGACATCGACCAGCTCCTTGCTTTAGAGTTGGACGAGGTCTGGGTGCGACGCGGCCAACAATCAACAGGGCGCAAGCTGACCGCGAAATATGATGGGCCCTACATAATCACTGAGCGTTAAGGTGTCTGTACGTGGCGCGTGCGTACTGCGGCGTTTCAGGCAGGTTCGGGCGGGCTGAGCAGAAACAGTTTCGCAGTGCACGTGTCGCGGTTGAAGAAAAGGGTCGTTCGCCTGCAAGACTGTTTAGGTTATAGACGCAATAAGTTGTGGTGCCCCTTCCTACTACCATGACCGCCAGAGCAGAAGCGAAAGTGTTCGCATGGTTCGCTTTAAGTGTTGGTGTTCAGCGCAACTGTCAATACAGTCACAATCATTTGCAGTGCCTATATGATCCCTGTGCGTCTGTTCATGATTGACCTCTGTCGTCTTCTGGCTTCCACAGACATTCGTAGAATCCTCGCCGTTATAAAGCGCATTATGTGTAAAGGACTGTGATGTCTCTTTGAGGTCCGCAGTCGTGGCCGAGTGTAGTGCCGAGACAGCAAAGATGAAGTAGAGATCGGAGAAGCAGAGCGGAAGGAGACGAGAAAGATAGAATAAAAGCACGATCTTCGTAAGAACGGCCATGTCCCTGCTTGTTCGCCGCTACAATATATATATATATATATATATACACACATATAATTGTCACGTGGTGGTGACCAGGGTTGATGACACAAATGAACAGTCGGTGATTGCACTGAAGAAACTCTTCATTGGGCTGACTTGCGCCCGCAAAAGAACTAAGCAACTCGGCGGCGGCGATAGCAACAAACGTGCTTGTCGATCGTCGAACAAAGAATGCCCGTCGCGCTCGTCAACGCTCAATTTAAAGGCTGCTCAGAACAATCTAGATAACATCGCAAACTGCTACCAGCCCAAGCTGGAACATTGTAGAAAGACACACAAGTGGCCGAAGTCTTCGAGATATATCTCAGTGCGTCTTGCGCTAAAACGGAACTGATAAAAGTGCGACTCGCGACATCAAGCATTAACAAACAAAGAATACAGAACTGATACGCGATCCAGAATCAGTGTGATAAGGCCGTATGTCGGCGGCTGTTAAAAAACAACAAATACAGTTTTGAAGGTTTCGCGGCATTACTCCCCCCTTAAAAAAACATCGCCTCGATGTTCCAAAACAAAGCAACTTAAACATAAAAAATGCAAAGTTTAACCACCACATATTCGTTAACGCGCGTAATATGGCTTCAGTCGTACATGTACAATTTCTGGGTGGTTGCGTCGCCGTTGTGATGCTGACGTTCCGTCGGGAACGACTTCATAGTTCAGCGGTCCGACGCGGCGAATGATATTTTACGGCCCAAAGTATCGACGCAACTTTTCAGTTAGTCCGCGACGGCATATTGGTGTCCAAACCAACAATTGGTCTCCTGGATTGTTCTCTGCGTGGCGTCGTCGTAAGTTGTATCGTCGGCTTTCGGTGCGCTTTTGGTCTTTAATACGCAACCGTGCGAGTCGTCGGGCTTCCTCTGCACGCTGCTGGTAGTCGGCGACGTCAAGGTTCTCCTCGTTGGTTACGTGCAGCAGCATTGCGTCGAGCGTCGTGGTGGGTTCCCTGCCGTACACAAGGTTGAACGGGGTCGCTCTGGTCGTCTCATGGACTGCCGTGTTATACGCGAAGATCACGTACGGCAAGATGGCGTCCCCGGTCTTGTGTTCAGCGTTGATGTACATGGCGATCATGACCGCGATCGTTTTGTTCAGGCGCTCCGTAAGGCCATTGGTCTGAGGATGTACGCAGTTGTTTTTCGATGGCTTGTATGACTATTCCAGGATGGCTTGCGTCAACTCTGCCGTAAACGCAGTTCCTCTGTCCGCGATGAAAACATTTGGCGACTTCTGCCGCGGTACCGTTTGGTAGTGCTTTGCTTCGGCGTAATGGTAAGGTAGTCAGTGGCCACGATGATTCACTTGTTACTCATAGACGAAGCTGGGAAGGGGCCGAGGATATCCATCCCAATTTGCTGAAAGGGCAGGCCTGGGGGCGGAATCGGGTTTAGTAGTCCTGCTGGTCTGATAGGCGGTGTCTTGCGTCGTTGGCACTCACGACCCGTCTTCACGTAGTTGGTAATTTCGGCATGCAGTCGCGGCCAGTAGTACTTCTCCTTGATTCGACGCAACGTGCGCGCAATTCCGAGATGGCCTGCTTTGGGCTCATCGTACAACGCCTGCCTATTTTCTGCGGGAAGCTTTTAGGCACAACAAGAAGCTGCGCGTTCCTGTTGGATGCGAAGTTCTTCACAAGAAGGCCATTGCTTAACGCGAATGATGATAAATGTCGCCTGAGCACGCCAAGAGGGGAAGCGGTCTTGCCTTCCAAGTAATCGGCTAGAGCTTCCAACTCAGGGCCTGATCGCTGTTGTTCTGCAAAACTGCTGGTACTTACCAGCCCCAGAAAGCCGTCGTCGTCATCGTCCTTCGGTGGAGTGTCGACGGGACCGCGGGATATGCAGTCTGCCCGACTTATAGACTACATTCAAGCCAAATTCTTGAAGTCGTAGGCACCGTCTGGCAAGCCGGCCGGAGGGGTCTTTCAAATTAGCCAACCAGCAGAGCACGTGGTGGTCGCTTACCACCTTGAATGGTCGACCGTATAGGTATCGACGGAACTTAAAAATGGCCCAGATGATCGCGAGGCACTCCTTCTCGGTCGTCGAGTAATTGACTTCGGCTTTAGTGGGGGACCTACTAGCGTTGGCGATTACCTTCTCCAGTCCGGCACTCTCCTGGACGAGAACAGCTCCTAGGCCCAAACGGCTTGCGTCGGTGTGAGTTTCGGTTTCAGCGTTTTCATCAAAGTGGCCAAGAACAGGAGGGGACTGCAGGCGGCGCTTAAGTTCGTCGAAGGCTGCTCCTAGCGGCGCTTCCCATTCGAAAGGTACGTCGGCCTTTGTAAGCTGCGTCAACGGTTCGGAGATGCACAAAAAATTTCTTAAAAGTCGTCGATAATGAGCGCACAGTCCAAGGAACCTGCACACGGCTTTCTTGTCAGCAGGCGGTGGAAATTGTGCGATTGCAGCTGTTTTCTCCGGGTCTGGCTGAACACCATCCTTACTAACGATGTGACCTAGGAACCACAGTTCCTCGTAGGCGAAGTGGCACTTCTGTGGTTTTAACGTTCGTCCCGATAATTTGATGGCTTCCCACACTGTCTGCAGCCGTTTCAGGTGGTCTTCAAAGTTTGACAAGAAGACAACGACATCATCCAAATATACCAGGCAAATCTGCCACTTCAAGCCTGCCTGCACAGCGTCCATTACTCGTTGAAACGTCGCTGGTGCGGAGCAGAGGCCAAATGGCATCACATTGATCTAGAAAAGGCCGTCCGGTGTGATGAATGCGGTTTTCTCGCGATCTCTTTCGTCGACCTCAATTTGCCAATATCCGCTCTTCAGGTCCATCGATGAGAAGTACCTTGCATTGCAGTGCCTGTCGAGTATCGTCGATGCGGGGAAGCGGGTAGACTTCCTTCTTAGTTATGCCATTCAAGCGGCGGTAATCAACACAGAAGCGAAGTGCGCAGTCTTTCTTCTTCACCAAAACGACTGGTGCCGCCCAGGGGCTGTTCGATGGCTGGATTACGTCATCACGCAGCATTTCCTCCACTTTATCGCGAATGGTCTGGCGTTCTCGTGGCAATACCCGGTAGGGGCTTTGACGTAGCGGTCGAGTGTTTTCGCCCTTGATTTATGCGATGCTTTACCAACGGAGTTTGCCGCACATTCGACGCTGAACAAAAGCACTCGCTATAGTTTTCAAGAAAAGTGCGAATCCGGTCTTGTGTGTCTCGGGGGAGGTCTGGATTAATTTCCAAATCGGGCTGCTTGGCTCGGTTCGGTGCATCGTCTTCAAGCTGGCTGGGAAGCGCGAAGACTTCTCGGGTGTCCGCTAGCTCGTCAATGAAAGCAATCGTCATGCCCTTGTTCAAGTCCCGGTATTCGTCGGTGAGGTCCGCGACGAGCACATCAGCTTGTCCATGATGGAAACGGACGATGCCTCTTGCGATTCCAAGTCCTCTATCCAGTAACAACTGAGTGTTTCCATCGACAACCCCTTTCGTGATTTCGACTTCTGTTGTAACCACCGGTACGATGACGCTTGATCGGGGCGGTACGGTTAATTCTCCGTCGAGGACGTTGAGAGCGACGTGATGCTTCGAAGTTCTCGTAGCAGGTATGGCTTTGTCGGTCGAGAGCTTGATGAGTTTGGATCGGAGGTCGATGATCGCTCGATGTTCGTTCAGAAGATCCATGCCCAGTATCACATCGCGGGAACAGTGCTCTAGGAAGACGAAGCTGGTAAGGTAGGTACGTCCATTTACTGTTACCCTGCGGTGCATCGCCCCGACGGCGTAATAAGGTTACCACCAGCGGTGCGGATTGGCGGGCCGTCCCAAGCGGTCGTCACTTCCTTGAGCATGGCGGCGAAAGCTCCACTGATGACAGAGTTGTCGGCACCGGTATCCACAAGGGCGGTAACCGTGCGTCCGTCGACAGCAACCTCAAGGTCGCGTGTTCGGTTCCTAGTATTGTACGTTGGCTTCGATGTTCGATCTCTGCTTCGTCTTATGCTGAGGTCGCAGACTAGGCACACCGTCGTAAGGCCGCTGGCGGCGATGTCAACTTGAAGTCTGGTCGTGATCTCATCGACGCTGTCATCTTTTAGATCGACGATTTAATGGCTGCGTCGTCGTCACTCATCGTCGGCGATGGAGGATCTTCGTGTTTTCGCCGTGAAGCAACCTCACCTCCAAAGGTTGCTCTATTTAGTTTCCCTTACGAGGGCTTGGGGACCTTCCTCGCACACTGTCATCGTAACTACGGCCTGGCGACGAAACGCGGGCCATGTACGCCGATGGGGACCTGTATCGCCGGGTTGGTGGTGCCACCTCAGCGCTACGTAGGTAGTTCTCAATTTCTTGAGGTCGTTCACCAGGGCGGGGTCATGGGGCGTCGACTGCAGATCCGCGGAGGCCGATTCGTCGATAGGGGCAGTGGCGTAGAATGTGGCCGGCCTCACCACAGTGGAAGCATAATGGCCTGTTGTTCGCAGTCTTCCAGGCGTCGCACTTCCTGGGGCTTGGGGATCGTTGGTAAACTTGGCGGGCGGGGGCCAAGGGGCGGCTTTCGGGGGCAGGATGGTAGCGACGAGGACTTGGGAGGTCGCGTCGGGGTGCAGGACGACGTGATGCAGCAGCGTAGTTCATCGCTGCTGTTTCATGCACTGGAGCCATCGGAGTCGTCGCATGAGGAACGCCCAGTGCTTGCTGGACTTGACGTACGACGTCCGTGAGCGTCACCACCTGGGGTTGTTGTGATGATGGCAGAAATCGGCGGCGCTCCTCTCGCACGATCTCCAGGATGAGGTCCCGAAGATTCTCTCAGCTTGCAGATGCACTGAGGTAGTGGCTTTAGTAGTCCGGTTGAAGTGGTCGCTCGTAGCGGCGCATCCGGGTGTCCAACGTCTTCTCGACGGTAGACGCTTCTGTTTCAAATTCCGCCACGGTTTTTGGCGGATTTCGAACAAGACCTGCAATAAGCGATTCTTTAACGCCTCGCATTAAAAATTTGACACTCTCACCTTCGGTCATGTTCGGGTCTGCCCGGCGAAAGAGGCGCTTCAACTTCTCAACGTACGCCAGGACAGGCGCGTTAGGGAGTTGAAATCTTGACTGAAGGAGGGCTTGGGCTGTTTTATTTCGGACGACGCTCGAAAAGACAGTCAAAAACACTTCCTTCAAAATCACCCAATCCTTCATAGCTGCCTCATGAATTTCGAACCAAACTCGGGCATGTCCTTGAAGAACAAAGTAGACTTGCCTGAGTTTCGCGGCGTCGTTCCAGCCATTGTATTCTACCACACGGTCGAAAAGGTTCATCCAGTCTTCCGCTTCTTCACTGGGTAATCCTTGGAAGATGGGGGCTTCCTGGGCTGCACGAAAACGACTGGTGCTGTTGACTTGGCCATTTCCAAAGTTGATGCCTTCCGGAGTCGAACGGGGTCAGGCAGCAGACCATGTTCGGGTTGTAGGCCTTGGAGTCAGCGGCTGGCTCGGTGACCTGTAGTCTGGTCCCCCAGGGCGACAGGAACAAGACTGGGGTCTTCGGACCAAAGGCAGCACCTCCACCAAATGTCACGTGGTGGTGACCAGGGTTGATGACACAAATGAAGAATCGGTGATTGCACTGAAGAAACTCTTTATTGGGCTAACTTGCGCCCGCAAAAGAACTATGCAACTCGGCGGCGGCGATAGCAACAAACGTGCTCGTCGATCGTCGAACAAAAAATGCCCGTCGCACTCGTCAACGCTCAATTTAAAGGCTGCTCAGAGCAATCTAGATAACATCGCAAACTGCTACCAGCCCAAGCTGGAACATTGTAGAAAGACACACGAGTGACCGGAATCTTCGAGACAGATCTCGGCGCGTCTTGCGCTAAAACGGAACTGATAAAAGTGCGACTCGCGACGTCAAGCATTAACAAACAATGAATACAGAACTGATACGCGATCCAGAATCAGAGTGATAA
>JAJIZL010125168.1:106214-126541 GCA_023969395.1 Amblyomma maculatum
TGCTCCCGTTAATCAGTAGCAGATATGATAAACTTCTGCTGTGGATGAAGAAAAAGGACACGAAAAGTCTAAGTTGTACAGCACCAAAAGGAAATCAGTGGTTCTGCCGTACATGCATCGTTTCTGACATGAGTTGCAAAATGTCGCCAATCGGTATAATGTAGGCACAGTAATGTCAGCCCCCACGAAATTGTCTAGTGTGTGCGCTTTGGTTAGAGGAAAGGCAGACGTGTTAAAAAGTGAACACCGCTGCTATGTTACCCGTAAATTTAGGTATTTACAGTGCAGAACTCAGGTAATTTATAAAATTCCCCTTTCTAGTGAAAAATACTACATAGGGAAAACTGGCCGTTGTTTGGACAAATAAATTTTTTAACCCCAGCAGCACAACACAATTTGCCTAAACATTGCTCTAAGTGTAAACGCCATCCTATTTTTGATAAAACTGTCGTGCTTGGCACATCGTTTAATCAACTCACACGAAAAATTATCGAGACATACCATATCACGAAAGGAGGGGGCAAGTGTGTTAGCGAAGTATCCATTAATTTAGCAAAAATAGAGATTGCTTACCTTGAATCTGTTGTCAATAGGTTTTCACGGGTTTTGTGTATTTTTCCCGACGCATTTTCCACATCTTTAGTTAATTATTCTTTTTCTTGTCATTGATAATATTTTTTTGTCTTGCACAGCATATATTTTGCTAGCATTTCCATTAAAAATTATTTGTGAATAAGCGCTCATGTGTGTTTCCCTTATATTTTGTCCTTGTCTTCTTTGCACTACCACCCAGCCGGGGTGGCGCAGTGGTTACAGCGCTCGACTACTGCTCCCAAGGACGCGGGATCGAATCCCGGCCTCGGCGGCCGCTTTTCGATGGAGGCGAAAAGCAAGGCGCTCGTATGCTGTGCGATGTCAGTGCACGTTAAAAACCCCAGGTGGTTGAAATTTCCGGAGTCCTCCACTACCGCGTCTCTCATAGCCTGAGTTGCTTTGGGACGTTAAACCCCACAAACCAACCAATCTTTGCGCTGCTTTCGTAAAATGCAAATGCACCAATTCGTCCATTTCAGCACTCGTGTGAAAGGCTCAGTATCTGGCACTCGAGGAAGACGAACTAGTTGGTGTGGAATATGTCTGAAAAAGAAAATGTTGTCGGTAAATGTATATACACGTCTTGGTCGAAAATTCGTTACCTCAATTTATAGAAACGTTGGAACAGCTGTTGAGCTGCGCTCAAATTTCGCATTAGGGAGTAACGTAGTCTCCGACATTTTTTTGTTGCTTGGACGAACGGCGGCTGGTCTTCTCGTGGAGTTGGCGCAACAGCCATTAACGATTCAGCATAGATGCTGGCAGGCGAGCAAGCGAATTGCACGCGTGCAAAAACGCTGTCGTTGTTTTTATCCAGAACGAGCGCTTTCGCTGAGAGGCATCTCTTCTGGTGCATAGCAAATGGAATATACATATCATCGGCGTGAGCATGGATTGATGACTTCAAGAGATCACTACAAATTATTTCGATATCGGATTAGAGATGAGCACAACGTACTCGTCCGCGAGTTTTACAAATTAAGATTAATAAAAGGGTAGTGTTGTGTGTTTTTCTTTTATTCTTTCACGCGAATCATTTAAGAATACCAAACTGTAACGTACGTGCAGTCGTGTGTACGTATCGTCTGAGCAAGAATCGACGGCACAAACCATCAGCAAAGCAGCTCGGCACATGCAGTTCGGCAGTGTAGGGTGTCGCCAATTTCCGCGATTACACGCAAGATTCGCGGACACATGTGAGCACATAAGCGGCTACGCTTGAGAGGCAGTGGAGGAACGTTGCCGAAGTGTTTTCCAGGCGTAGCAAGGAGTTCGCCATATGCTCTCGCAGACGTTTGTTTACGATACGTAATGCCGGACGGAAGAGAAGTGATTCCAGAGAGTTTGTGTCGATGCGGTGTGACAGGCTCCCCAAACCTAGGCGAATACGCTGGTGACAAACAGAGGAGATTAGCTGTTTTCGCAAGGCCGACATTGAAGTTTAAGCTGCGTCGGAAAAAAACGTATACAGTTATTTGCAATACAGTACTTGGATAAAATTACACCAAAATGAACCTTGTTCGGGATTTTTGACACATACCGAGTTGGTGCTAGAAGTCATAGTGGCGCTACAAGCATGGTTTTAAACACATGCCGTGGAATATCAGCTGACGCCGGTGTCATATGGCGCACTCGGAAAGCTTATGCCCTGAACTTAAATAACTTAATTGCTGAACTTGATATCTCTTCGTATATTTATGTAAATGTTGTTGACAATAAGGCAGTGTCATGTGTAAATTATCTGTTGTTTCTCTGGCCGAATCCAAAACACCGTCGTTCACCTTGCCTTCAATACCAAACAAAAAAAAAAGGTTGCTTGGTTGGTTTGTGGGGTTTAACGTCCCAAAGCAACTCAGGCTATGAGAGACGCCGTAGTGGAGGACTCCGGAAATTTCGACCACCTGGGGTTCTTTAACGTGCACTGACATCGCACAGCACACGGGCGCCTTGCTTTTCGCCTCCATCGAAAAGCTGCCGCCGAGGCCGGGATTCGATCCCGCGTCCTTG
Source organism: Amblyomma maculatum (assembly GCA_023969395.1). Classification (NCBI taxonomy): domain Eukaryota; kingdom Metazoa; phylum Arthropoda; class Arachnida; order Ixodida; family Ixodidae; genus Amblyomma; species Amblyomma maculatum. The sequence goes on from JAJIZL010125168.1 coordinate 108,816, forward strand.
GGAACAGTAGTCGAGCGCCGTAACCACTGCGCCACCCCGGTGGGGCAAACAAACAAACAAAAAAAAAAAAAAACTAGCGGCGACAGGGGAGCAGCCCCGCCGGGGTGGTGCAGTGGTAAGACGCCCGACTACTGTGCCGGAGTTCCCGGGTTCGAACCCGACCGCGACGGCTGCGTTTCGATGGAGGCGAAACGAAGTGGCGTCCGTGTGCTGTGCGATGTCAGCGCACGTTAAAGATCCCTAGGTAGTCGAAATACTCCGTAGCCCTCCACTACGGCTCCCCTTTCTCTCTTTCCACTTTCATTCCCACTTTCCTCCCTTCCCTTACGGCGCGGTTCGGGTGTCCACAGAGCAAGTGTGACAGTTAATTCGCCTTTCCCTTCCTGTGAACCAATTTAACAGGGGAGCAGCGCACGGCCGCAGTACCGTATGTCGCCCGCATCGCTAGCGGATAGAACATTTGCGGTAACCTCGCGTCGGCCGATGTTGCACGTACCCTGAGCGCACTTGTGTACTTTTGTGATGCAGTTGACGGCAGACGTTTTTTGACGCACGTTATATGTAATTAACAACACAGAATTGATCGATGTGGCAATGACGGGACGGGACTATAGTAGGCTGTTTCTGCGCCGATAGCCAGAACTCGAAGGCTGGCGCCTCCTATTTTATGTGCTGCTCCTGGATCATGATCTAATGCATAAGTTCACAATCGGTACCGTGTTTAATTGCACCAGCTTGTGCATCTTTCGCACTCAGGCGCCGAAGCGCACTTTCAGTCAACACACGCCACCACAATCTCGGTTAACAACGCGAACTGCGAGCACCAAGCGGGGTTCACACATGCAGCACTCGAGCAGAAAACGAATTTCGAAGCTACCAAAAGTGTGTCCGCGACGTTATGGCCATCGTGGCTGCAGCGAATGGCAACCTCTAGCAGCCTGACACTCTCCGTAGTAGGGGGCATATGATGTCAAGGGGAATCAGTTGCAAATCAATAGGCCCGCGACTTTTAAAGAGGCGCTGTTTTTAAACAGTAATAATAAATATATGCCTTCGTTCCGAAAAATATACTTTGAGAAAATGGCCAAAACCATTCATTCTACATATTGAAAACATTTATCAGTGGCCTTTACAGCCATTTCGTACTCCTTTAAGCAGTTTCATCATATAAGATAAGAATTGCATAAAATTAGGTTTGTTGAAGGCTTTTTTTTATTGTGAATAAATATCAACGCTTAATGTATAGGTCAGCATAAAAATTGGCGTATGTGTAACTATTTTAAATGAGTAAAAAAAATGGCAGTGGTTGTAGCTCCGGTTAAATCTAGATGAGTTGCAAAAGCAACTGCTGCATGGGTGCGCTTAGGATAGCTTAGGCTACGCGCTGAGTAGTGGCCAGGCTGTGCTCCATACTTGGTCCATTCTGGCCGCGCGCTCCTAGCTATATAACACCACACACACGCTCTTCTCCGCACGAACACACGAACAACGGAGAGAGGGATGCGCAGCTGGCGCTGGCTTTGGTTATGACGTCACTTCTCGGGCACCGAGCCGAGCGCGGCCGCGACGGCGGCTCCGACAGACCAGCTCCTGCCCCTGACGTCACGCGGCCTCGCATTACATGTTGAGGTAAAATGACTAAATTGACGTTGGAAACTAGCTGGACGGCTCACAGCCACTTGGTCGCCGGTGACTGAGGCCTTCAAATCTGAAGCGCGCGCACATTATTTCGATCTTCAATGACCCGCGTACTTTTTTTCAACCAAAAAATTGCTCCAGTCAGCAATATCTCGCGATTGAATTTTGGTGATTCGATGCTTTTTGCCTTGATACTTCCGTTTTCTTTCTACTAAAACTTTGATCACTTCAGATCTCAAAGTAAATTGAACCTTCTTATCTAATGTTTGGTGCCTGTGGTACTGAAGTGCAAAAGAGGTTAAAATGTGCAGGACATTGTTTGTGGCCAAATGTTTTCTGCAGAAATATTTACGATATATTGTTCTAAATGAAAACGGGCCAGCATTCTTCTAGAATATATTGTTAACCGAAGCCGATATCCCTTATTCTCTCAACCGGAAATTTGATAATAAAATTATTAGAAGGGACTACAAAGAAGCACTGAAATAACATGTACAGGCGCTTCCTATCTTACAATTTGTTTCACCCCTAGCGTTAACCAATCCGCCATAAATATCAGTGTTACCCAACCGCAGCTCCCCTATTCTAAAACGTTTGGTTTGGTTTGTGGGGTTTAACGTCCCAAAGCGATTCAAGCTATGAGAGACGCTGTAGTGGAGGACTCGGGGAATTTAAAACACCTGCGGTTTTTTAACGTGCACTTTTCGCCACCGTCGAAAAGCGGCCGTCGAAGCCGGGATTTGATCCCGCATCCTTAGGAGCAGTAGTGGAGCGTCGTAACCACTGCGCCACCCCGGCGGGGCGATGTTGTGGTGGTGTTTGCATTGTATACGAATTGAATGACGCCTAAATATCATCATTAGTGTCATCTCGGTTTTTCCCACTACGGGGTAAAACCGTCTTCAATACTATTAAAACTAATCCCTATCTTTGATCCAATTCACCCCGCGAGATTCTTAACTTCATCCGTCCACCCAAATTTCTGCCGCCCCCTGGCACGTTTCCTTCCTTTCGAATCCAATTCGTTACCCTTAGTGACCATCATTTATCCTCTTTTCGCACTATACGCCTGGCGATGGCCTTTTGTTCGCCTTGATTTCCACTGAAATATGATTAACTCGAGGTATTTCTTCGACCTATTCTGCATGCTCTATATCTCTTAACGTTACACTTACCATTTTTCGTCCCATAGTTATCTACGCTATTTTAATCAGCCTCCACATTCCAGCTACACTGGTAAGTGCCGATAAGTTGAAACTGGAATATACGTTCTTGTTGGGCGATACCGGAAGGCTCATAGTCATAATCTCAGAGTACTTGCGGCGCTCTATTCCAATCTTGTTTTCCTAGTTATTTTCCTATCCTGGTTCGGATGTATGGTTACTACCTGTCCTAATTAGACATATTCACCTACCACTTTCAGTGTTTCAGTACCTATTTCAGACTGCTGTTCCTTCTCTAGGCTGTTGAACATTGTCCAAGTCCTTTGCGTTTTAAATTTAAAGCCTACTTTTCTGCTTTTCCTTTCTAGATCAATCATTCTTTACAATTCTTCCACTGAGTCAATTAGAATAATGTTATCAATAAATAGCAGCTAACTGAAGTATACATCGTGATCCCATATTTCTAACTTCTGTCATTCCAAGTTCCTGAATACTTCCTCTAAGCAAGCTATGACTATAGTAATGGGGAGATCGTGTCTATGCTAAACGCCTTCCTTTATAAATTAGTTATATATATTTTTTTTTATTTTAGGAATTATGGTTACTGTCCTGCCACTGTATAGATCCGTTCCAGTAATTAAACATATGTGCAATTACACCCTGATTTCGCACTGCCTGCATGACTACTGAGATATCGACTGAGTCATATTCTTTCTTATAATAAATGGATTTTATGTAAATTGGTTTCTTATTTTCAGAGCACTTACTAAGCTAACGGATACAAAGCAGATTTGTTTGGTTTTGCAGTTTTTTCAGTCCTCAGCTTCCCCTTTCTATGAAATAAGTGATGTGTGCATCCCTACACTCTTCCAGTACCGTCGATTTTATCAGCCTTTAAGTGTGCAGGTAGGTTTGTTTTAATGGCAAAAAGAAATCTGTAGCTGTCTGATCTTCCCCAACTGATTTCCCCCTTTTCACAGCCTCTAAAGCTATCCTAACATCTCCCATCATCGCTGGTGGAACGCCTGATTGTTGTTGTTTACTTCCAATGTCATTATTGTTCTGACTACTCTGGTTTTTGTATAATTCATTACAGAATATTTAATTAAATTATTCATACATAAAACAAGGTTACCCGCGTGGTCACTGGTCGCATACATCCGATTTTTGGCTAAGCCTACTTTCCTCTTTACCGCGTATAGCCAACCACCATTCTTTAACGTATGCTCGAATTTCTCGATATTATGTTTCCCTCTGTCAGACACTTTGCACCTATTGAGTATGATGTACTCCTTATTTTCGTCTCTCCGGCAAACCTCGAAAACAGAACGCATGCCGACCTGTTAGTGCAGTATACTTGCCTCGTTTTCCTTCCTAACCTCACTAAACCCCATGATATCCCATTTTACGCCAGCTAGTTCCTCCAAAAGCAGTGATAATGTATACCTACTAGCTAGGCTTCAAAGGTTAAATTTATCTAGGGTCAGTTATTGATGGCCTTTCTACAGCGAGAGATCGTCCGCACTCTCCGTTGTGCCACGGGTCTGACCACCGCCGTTTTCAATTGCTCCGCAGCCGCGGTGAAATGTGGGCTAGGAGTTTAAGTAGTCATGAGCGATTGACGCTAAACACGTCACCAGGGTGACCAGATCATTATGGTAGAGGAGTGCATTAACGAAGATGTTTACCGGCACCAGCACACCCCAAATCTGTTTTTGGATTTCCATTCATCCAGGTATTTATTTTTCATCCGATGGAGATTGAACCGCGGTCCTCTTGCCCGCGAGGCGGATGCTCGCGATCTACGCCACCGCTGCACCTGACGAGTAAACTTGACTGTGTAAAAAAACAGGATGGCCAGCACCCTCCTACCTTAGACATTTCTTCATTGTTGTCGTAAAGAGGTAGGAACACGAAATTGTCGTGTCGTACTTTTGGGATGTAAATACCGCACAGTGATTCTGAAAGCACAGAGCACATTGTTAGAAGACACAAATCGCATTACATAATTCATGATCGTATTCCTAGTATGCAGCAGTTTCGTGACCTACTTCTGGCGTTTCTAGTTAATTAGTAAGCGACTTTCCTTATCCATGTTGTCAAACATTTGGAAGGTATCCATTTTTCAATTAAATACTATGCAATTTTCCCTACGTCCACTGACTGGCTGACCTTATAAAATAGGGAAGAAATGAGAAACTTTAGTGAAAAAGGCATGTCATTCTTCCGGTCGTTGAAAAAGATCGTTATAGAATATTTATGGCCTGATTTAACTGAAGCGGATATACACGTGGCCAGAACGCAATAGGGATCATTGATACGGAAACTCGGTTCCGGATCAACGACTCAGGGCTAGCGGAAAACAAATCTAAATTGCTAACAGAGGAATTATCTCGCCGCGTGCAATAAGACACAACTTTGGTTACGTCATTAGTTTCAATCATCATCATCAGCCTGACTATGCCCACTGCAGGGCGAAGGCCCCTCCCATATTTCTCCAATTAGCCCTATTCTGTGCTAGCTGCATCCACTTGACTCCTACGAACTTCTTAACCTCATCCGCCCACCTAACTTTCTGCCTCCCCCTGCTACGCTTTCCTTCCCTTGGAATCCAGTTTGTTACCCTAAGCGACCTTAATTTATTTCTCTGACCCACTCTGCATGCTTCCTATCTTTTAATGTTACCCCTACCATTTTTCGTTCTGTAGCCCTGCGGGTTGTCCTCAACTTAAGCAGAATCCTCTTGGTTAGTCTCCAAGTTTCAGCCCCATAGGTGAGTACAGGTAAGACGCAACTGTTGTATACTTTCCTCTTGAGCGATACCGGTAAGCTGCTAGTCATAATCTGCGAGTACTTGCCAAATGTGCCCCATCCCAATCTTATTCTTCTTGTTATTTCCTTTTCCTGGTCCGGATCTGCGGTTACTACCTGTCCTAAGTAGACATATTCGCCTACTACTTCCAGTGCCTCAATACCTAACGTAAACTGCTGTTTCTTCCCGAGACTGTTGAACATTACCTTAGTCTTCTGCATATTGATTTTAAGCCTACCTTTCTACTTTACCTGTCTATGTCATCAATCATTATTTGCAGTTCATCCCCCGAATTACTTAGCAAGGCAATGTCATCAGCGAATTGCAGATTACTGAGGTATTCTCCACCTACCCTTATCCCTAACTGCTCCTATTCCAAGTCTCTGAATACTTCCTCTAAGCAAGCTGTGAATAGTACTAGGGAGAATCGTGTCTCCTTGCCTAACACCTTTCTTTATGGGAATTTAGTTACTTTCTTTATGCAGAACTATGGTTGCTGTGCAGCCACTATATATATCTTCCAGCACATTCACGTACGGCTCGTCTACCCCCTGATTTCGCAATGCCTGCATCACCGCCGAAGTTTAAACTGAGTCAAATGCTTTTTCGTAATCAATGAATGCTATGTATAACGGCTGGTTATATTCCGAGCATTTTTCTATCACCTGGTTGATGGTATGGATATGATCGATAGCAGAGTACCGTTTCCGAAAACCTGCTTGATCCTTTGCTTGATTGCAGTCTAAGGTTGTCCTGATTGTATTAGCGATAATCTTAGTAAATACCTTATACGTAACAGACAGTAAGCTTATTGGTCTGCAATTTTTAAGGTCCTTAGAGTCCCCTTTCTTAAGCATGAGGATAATGTTTGCATTCTTCCATGGTTCCGGTACCGTCGATGACACCAGGCACTGCGTATACAGGGTGGCCAGTTTTTCTAGCACGATATCCCCCCCGTCGTTTAATAAATCTGTAGTTATCTGATCCTCTCCAGCTGATTTCCCCCTTTCCATAGTTTTTAATGCTTTCTTGACCTCGTCCTTCATCACTGGTGGAACGTCTGACTGTTTCTCCCTACCGCCAATCTCATTGCGGTCCTCACTACTTTGGCTGCTGTAGAGATCTGTATAGAACTCCTCGGCTACTTTGACTATTTTGTCCATATTCGTGATGAGGCTGCTCGCCTTGTCCCTAATCGCATACACCTGGTTTTTGCCTACGCCCAATTTTTTCTTTACCGCTTAAAGGCTTCCTCCGTTCTTTACAGCATGCTCAGTTTTCTCCATGTTATACTTCCTTATATCGGCCACCTTGTGCTTATTGATTAGCTTTGATATCTCTGCCAATTCTATCTGGTCTGTTAGATGGGAAGCTTTCATACTCTGGCGTTTCTTAATCAAATCTTTCGTCTCCTTAGACAGCTTACCGGTATCCTCTCTAACTAGCCTACCGCCTACTTCTACAGCACACTCAGTAATGATATCTCTGAAATTATTGTTCATTGCTTCAAGGGTAATGTCGTCATCATCTGTTAGAGCTGAATATCTGTTTTGTAGTTTTAATATCTGTATTAGTTTTAATACACTATGAATATTCTAGAGATAGGGCATTCGAATCTGTGAACACCGGTTTTATTTTCCCAGTCAACGGCAGGCATGTTAGTGTCCCCAAGTACTCAATGACCTATGTTAGGGCACTTATGTTTTCTCACTCAAATACCGTTAGGGTACTTATCCCTTAATGTATATTTTGTGCGCAAAGAAAAAAAATATATCACCGTAGCGTAGTCGTTTGCGCGTTCGGCTGAAGAGAGGAATGATGGGGGTCTGATTCCTGAAGTTGACACTTCTTTTTCTTTTAATTTTAGTCAAAATGATATCAGCTAAATATTAAAAGCTTCCAAACGTAATTCTAAACCTTTTTAGTATTACAAATTACAAATTTGTCCTGAGGGTACACGGAAACAATTGTCCCATGGCAATCTGGCACAATTAAACGGATTCTCGGACACACTCCGCTTCCAGGCAACATATTTTCTTACAACTACCCAGGTAGCACAAAGTGGGCTATGAAGGGTGGGCCCCGGTGGGCCCGATGTAGGCAATGCAGGACAGCCCCGGTGGGCTCAATGTGGGTGCTGCAAGAGGGGCCGACGTAGGCCCGAAGGAGGCTGTCGACAAAGCCCCAATGGGCCCCACTATGAGCCGATGCAGGCAGCCCTTGCGGGCTGCCCACATTTTTCCGGCATTGTTAAAAGGGCACATCCCACCAACTCCCCCCGATGGACCTACTTTGGACCGATTTGGGCAGCCGCTTTGGAGGAACATTTTTTTTTTTTTATTTCAGTTAGCCCCTCAAATAGTGACATAGGACCAATGCGTGTTCTACAGCGCTAGCCGCACTTGGGCTTGCCCACATTATTCTCATAGGGGTCCGACGCAGGAAATTGATGGAAAGCCCTAGTCCAAGTTTTCCCAATCAATATTAATGCACATAAATAAGTAATTATTTTATACATGTCTGCACTTTCTAAACAGCCACAATATTAAAGTTTACAATAATTCATAACATTCATCTAGCCGAAATGACTTCATGTACATCTTGTTCAGGCTATGAAGATGTGTGTTCTGAACAGTAATATAGTGCTGGGAGTTGCAGGCTGTCCAAAGCAACCACATAAGAGGCAACAGTTAGCAATCAGTTTGTTTTAGTATTTGGAGCGCAATTTGCATGAGCGCGAGAACTAAAGCCATGTAAATTTCTAATCGAAAAAACATGGCAACACCTGTTATACAAATCTTACAACACCTGTTATACAAGGGCAACATCTAATGCAAATAAAGTTTGGAAACAATGATTACGCAATTGCACGCACGCCTTCTAGCCCCATTACGGCCGATGTGGGACCTACAGCGGTTTTGTGTGGGCAGCCCCAATTGGGCTGGTTGTTGGTTTTGAACCTAAAGCCCACTTGCTGTGGCACGTGCCTTCAAATTCCCCACAAGGGACCAATTTTGGTATTATGCGGGCCCTCCCGCCTTCCAGCCCCATTACGGCCGATGTGGGATATAAAGCAGTTTTATGTGGCAGCCCCAATTGGGCTGGACGTTGTTTTTAAACCTAGAGCCCACCTGCTGTTGAACGGGCCTTCAAAGTCCCCACAAGGACCGATTTTGGTACCATGCGGGCACGCCCGCCTTCCAGCTCCATTACAGCCTATGTGGGACCTAAAGCGGTTTAGCTGAGGCGGCCTCATTTGGGCTTCACGAGGGCTTGCCCAAATTGAGCCCCTATTCATATTTCACCTGCCCTCAAGTAACTTACATGGGACCGATTTGGGCAGCATGTGGGTTGGAAAAGTTGTATAGGAAATAAATAGAACATGTCATTGGGTGTTATTCGTGTTTTTCATTCTTTTTCATGACCTTGATGTATTTTGCTTTTGTATAATCTTGTATCTTGCCGTTGCCTGTAAGTAATTAATTTTGTGTTTCACTGTTCATGTGCCTCCCTTACTCAATGCTCCGCCTTAGGAGCCTGTAAGGTATATTGAATAAATTAATAAATAAGTATGTCCGTTTTCTTGCCCCTCTACGGCCGATGTTGGTCCCACAAAGATTTAATGGGGGCGGCCTCATTTCGGATCTATGAGTGCTTTCCCATAAGAAGCCCGCATTTAGGTTGGATTGCCTTCAAATATCCGGCAAGGGACCCTTGTAGTCTGGATGCAGGAATGTGCTCTGCATTAGCCCAACAAACGCCACTATGGGACCCATGCAGGAGGAGCAGGGGCAAGCCCAAATGGGGCTTGCCCACTTTTGCCTTATCGGGGATCGATGCAGGTTTTATGATGGTTGCTCCAGCCTCACTTCCCTACATCGGACCTACTGGGGCCCCACATTCTGTGCTACCTGGGTATACGCAAGATCTTTTCAGTCGAGAAGAGGGTGAGCCCACCAAGACCTCTGCGTAGGACTCAGAAGTCAGATTTCACGAAATTAAGACGCCGTAGCACTAGGGCCGGAAAATGCCGCATCCGTATAGGTTACTCAGTGAATTACAGCAGGTTACTCGGAGGCAGTCGCAAAGTAGCCCTTTCGCTAATTCCTATAAGTATTCACTTGCATATCTAGGTAATTTCTCATCGAAATGAAAACCCAACACTGTTAGTGGCGTATAATTGTACAGCAATAAAGAACAACGAAAAGAAAGAGTGATTCAAAAACAGATATGCAACACAGACTGAGGGATAGCCACAGTTTAGAGCCTAGAGCAGAACTCAGCCTAAACATTCTGAAGTGAGGGGCTGCAGTGCCCAGCATGGCCTCCGCGAGGCAAGTCCGGATAGTTGACTTGTACTTGATGTTGACCGGAAGTCACTGACTCTTCTGCATTCAAGGGGGTCAAGGGGAATATGCCTAATAATTGCTATATCGTCGTCAACTGAGGAAAATAATGTTTTAATACATGTCACAACTATGCTGTTCGCCTACTTCAATTCAAATTATACTGCGGCTTTGTAGACTGCATTTCTTGCACAAGAGTATGTTGGCCTTCTGTCACTAAAAGAAAGGGTAATATCTGACAGCCGTTTGCAAAAGGAGTGCTAGATTATGCGTTATCGAGCGCCTACTATTTGGGCGTTCGATTCTAAATCCACGCGGCACTTTTCAATTGTATGCTTTGCCATAAACTCTGCAATCAAATTGAGCCTTGAAGAAAGTTTAAGGATGAGGGCACGTCTGGCCAATTTTTTTGCTAAGCAACGCTACGCTAGTGGAGAGCCAATTCACGTCCGCCGCCGCTTCGCCATCTGTGCATGTGCGAAACGAGTCGTGACGTCACAGGGGCGCCGCCACTCTCCCCGACGGATGCGCAGGTGCCGCCGCCGAGGAGTGACGTCCCACCGCGCGCTAGCAGTGCATGCGCCAGGAGAGAGGTAGTCACACGGTGCACAGCCCACCTCCTCTTCTACGGATCGCCTGATAGAAATGGGAGTGCATAATAGCTGGACGGAACTTGCTGAAGCGGTGAGAATCGCCCAACATGAGAGATTAAGTAGGTCGAGCACGGGTCGAACCATCTTAGAATGGGTGGATCGAAAAATAGATAGGGGCACAGCCGACCAGGTTGCGCTACCGCCACAATGTCGCGAGAACATCATTGTCCGTCCTCTCTCCCGCAACATGCACCCAGAATACCACAAGGAGAGACGGGAGAAGAGAGCAAAAGCACTGGTTAAAAGAGCAAAAGAATTCAGAGTAAAAGAAGTTGCCTACGTAGACGCTGCAAGCGGCCGATCAGGGGCGGCAGTCGCTGCGGTAGTCGATGGTAGCGGCGCACCAGTCGTCTCCGCCACAATCCGAAGCAGAAACATAGACACGGCTGAAGAGATTGCAATAGCGCTCGCTTTCGTCGGAACGAAGGCTAGATTGATCTTTAGCGACAGTAAAACTGCTCTCTGGAATATTGGAAAAGGTAAGGTCTCACAAGAAGCCGCCCGAATTCTAACAGCTGCAGCTAAAATCAATCGCAAGATCACCCTAATTTGGGTCCCAGCACACACGTCCGTCCCCGGCAACGAGGCGGCCCATGATTTAGCTCGAGAGCTTTACTTCCGGGCAAACGCGGAGCCGCCCGACTGCCAGGTGATGGACGAACGTTTAGAAACCTATAAAGAAATATTCGAAAATTATAGATTAGGAAGACGTCTGATGTCGCCACCGGATCCTAGCTTAAATAATAAAGAGGCCATAGCCTGGCGGCCATTACAAGCCGAAAATTTCCCGAACCCTGTCTGGTTGTTTCACACCCAGATAGATGAGAGAAAAAATGATAAATGTTAAGCCTGCGAAGCGAGGGGGACCTTCGACCATATACATTGGGAATGCCCGAAGTCTCCGGGCGCTAGGAACAACATTAAAAGTAGAGAAGCCCGGGTAACCTTGCTGCGAAGCGATGTCCCCGCTGACCAGCAAAAAGCCGTCCGCCTGGCGGCTGAGGCCGCGAATAACCAATGAATATTCGCCAGTCATTTGTCGCGGAGGTTCCAGCCCCCGTTCCTCAGGCCTACGTGCCAGGGGAATAGGGGGCCTCCTAAATAGGCGGAAATTAAAGTTTCAGTCAATCAATCAATCAGTTGGCGCACCGGGGCCACCGCCGACTCCTCCGCGGTGTCTCTTAAGAGGAAAGTGAAGAAAGCCTACGCTTCCTCTACTATCATTGCCTCGCATCATTTGCCTCTTATCGGCGTTGCGTTGCAGTGATATATTTTATAATTAGTTTACAGTTAAGGAAACGCGCACAATCTGTCACACTTTTTCCGGCAAGTGTGTTTGGACGGTACACCACCGCTCATGGCGCGTGGCGTTCCTTACACGCGTTCAAGTCTCCCCAGGAATGCTGACGGCGCCCCAGACTGCAGCACTCAATTTGGCCCTATCGGCTGTCACGCTCGGATGGCCACCCGTCTCCTTGGAAATCGCGCCACGCTCATCACACTCCTCCTCCTAGCCACCCTATTATAGTGGAGGGGTACGGAGCAATGTGATCGCCTGGGGAGTTTCAACGTGCACAGACATCACACAGCACACGGACGATGCTCTGTTTTGCCTCCATCAAAACGCATCCGCCGGCGGTCGCGTTTGAGCCCGGGTACTCTGCCTACAACGCTAGTGAACTTTGATGCGTTGAACGGAATTCTGGCTGAGTGAAGCAACGCGCGGTCGCCTGCAGCCACATTTGGTTCACCAGTGTTGAAAATCTCAATTTTTTTCTAAACCAAGGAAACTTTCATAACGTTTTCGCAACTTTATTCGGATTTATGGCCTTTAAATGGGCGGGTAACGGTAAAAGTCACTAACATGTCAGTTTCGTCGTTTTCTTCACACAGGGTAATGATATTGGTGATACGTTAAATCGTTATGATTCTGCTATTAGCGAGGAATTTTAAACAGGTATAACAAAGAACACAGCCTTATTTTTATTTTTTCAGGAGCTGTGATGCAAGCTCGGGGTTGCAGTATACAAGGTTATACTTGCAGAACAGCCTGCAGAAGGCGAGAAGGGCCGGACCGAGATTCTTACATTTTGAGCACGGATGGGACCTTCTGCATGCCGGCTATACTGACTGGATGCTCCGGAAAGTTTCCGAGAACGCAACACGCCTGTGAAAAATGCTGTCTTTAAAAATAAACCGCGATTTGTGGAGAACCATCGTAGCAACCTAAAACGTCTTTATTATGTGAATCATTTGGTGCAGAAACTCGAGTTTAGAAAAAACCAAGGAACCCTCGAACATTTTTGCGCAGCATACAACTTACATTTTGCGTGTAAAGGTGTCTTTGGGGGTACATAAGGATTACCCGCTCATCTGCATGTGTTGCCCATTCGCGCTAAACCTCCTTACTCAATGAATATATTTAAACTAGGCTAAAATTGCATGTTGCATCTGGTTTAAAACTTGAAACTGATACCGTATTGCGAAACAAATATTTCATAGACAAACAATGTGATCAGTGTGAGAGGGTATGCGTTAGCCTTAACAGTATCGCCCGACGGTGCAGCCGATCATCCACAAGTGGTAATATAACGTAAGTCGCTCATTATGCAACTGAGCGTACTTCTTATTCGCTCTCTTAAAGGGATAGGAAACGGCTAGAAAGGTCGCTGATAAACCGAAGAGGTGGCATTGGCTTTCACTTCCGGCTACCGCTGTGTTCGGACGTGTTGTCATGAGCTCCCCGGAATGGTGTCAGCGGCAGTATCTTGCCGCGGTAACAGGAATTCTGCTACAATGGAACACGAGCACCGGATTATTCTGCCAAGTTTGCCTTCAGGTCGGTTGATTTTGAACACTTTGTTTTCGCACGCGGATGTGAGATCTCGGCCTTATAGAGTAGAAGATTTCAGGGACGCGTTCTCAAGTGTGAATCTGCTTCCGGAGGTGCTGGCCTTGGAATCATATCAAATGAACCATGTGTGGGCAGTTACTTTTAGATGTTCAGATGGACTAAAGCGATTGCTTGATTATATGGAACTGAAGATGAAAAATCGGCGCTGCGTTGTTATCGACCCGTTAAACAAAGACGTGCGTCCCAAGATGCATTGGCTTTTGCACACTGTGCCCAACGACGATGTGTGGGCCGCGTTTCTCCCCTATGGAAAAGTGACCGAAGTGGCCAAGGAACGCTGACGCGTGCACGATGTGTCAGTCAAAGGCTCCACCCCACGATGGTGACTCTGCAGCTAAAGACGGGTGTGAAGTAAGACGACATTCCTCATGAGATGAGAGTTGAAGGGTAGTTGGCCCCCGTGGTTGTGACCGGTAGAGCTCCTCTCTGCCTGCGTTGCCACACCACCGGATATATTCGGAAGGATTGTCGCGTTCCACGCTGTGCCATCTGTTGCCGGTTCGGGCATGAAGAAAAGTAGTGTGTGCGCAGCTACGCAAGCGTCGCAGGGCCCTTGAGAAGTGACGACTCGTCAGAGCTCCTGATAGATGAGGCCGATGCGGAGGAAGCAGCAACCTCAGGCCTGGAGACGCTCTTGACAAACGCAACTCAGGCAGTTGAGATCAGTGTCACTGTTACTGAGAAACGCAAACCTGAGTCCGTTGGGGAAGAGCCTCCAAATATTAGCGATTATCCAGATGAGATGGACGAACCAGAAGGGATCAACCTCGAAAATGATAACATCAGTGAAGCTGCAGTGCCTCAGGCTGACGATGAATATGTGCAGCAGCCTATGGATTTTTCAAATGGAAGTGCGGCCGCTAAGTTTAAGCGTTCGCAGGACGATGCCGCTGATGCCTCGGCGTTGCAAGTGGAGACCGGCCGTGGGGAGCCGCTGGCAAAAGCTGCTCCGAAATGTCGATGGACTCTGCATTCGCGGTTCGCGGCAGAACGTGCCTCCAGAACAGAGGCAGGCGGTGGCGACGCCGCCAACGTAACCCTCCTCCGTGTTAGGGAGGTGTCTCAGAGGCACACCTGAAAGCTAGACGTGTCAACAACAATCTTCCAGTGCAGTGTGCCGGCTGCCAATATTTTCACTCCTTGCTAGGCCACGCAAGGCGAGTGGAGGAAGGATTTGAAAAAGACTTTTTGCCACTGATGCGAATACTCGATGACACCGTGAAAACAAGCTTGGAGAAACCCATCAGCGTGAGAGCAATAGAAATTGCTATAGATGGGGAACTGACCCGCGGAAAGTCGCCTAGTCCTGATGGTATTGGGCGCAGCTTTTTAGAAAGCTTTCAAGAGGAAGTACCGCAGGCATTGCATCGAGTTTTGAGCGAGACATATGATAAACAAGAGATGCCACCGTCATTTAGAAAGACGCACGTGATGTTGATACCAAAGAGCGATGACCCCGTCAAATTACGCTCAGTAAAGTCTGCTTTGATTTGGTTTGGTTTGGGGGTTTAATGTCGCAAAGCGACTCAGGCTATGAGAGACGCCGTAGTGGAAGACTCCGGAAACTTCGACCACCTGGGGTTCTTTAACGTGCACTGACATCGCACAGCAGCGGACGTCTTGCTTTTCACCTGCAGCGAAAAGCGGCCGCCGAGGCCGGGATTCGATCCCACATCCTTGGGAACATTAGTCGAGCGCCATAACCACTGCGCCACCCCGGCGGGCTCTCGGTAAAGTCATATAGTCATGCCGGCCTATAACACTTGTCAATGTGGATGAAGGGCCTAGCGAAAGGGTTGTAGAACGTAATTAAAGATTAGTTGGGCCACATCAAACATGTGGAAATAAAGGGAGAAGCATATATACAAATATTCACATAGCTAGAAGCATTTTGGAATGTTGTGACGTGTTTGCAGATCACGTTGTAATGTTGCAACTAGACCTGTAGAAAGATTTTGACCGGGTTAATCACGAAATTTTATTTTCAATACGGGATTCTGTAAATATAGGCTCAGTCATATTACATGGAGTTAAAATGGCATATGCAAATTGTTTCACTAGCTTTATTGTAAATATGGAAGTCACAGAAAGCTTTCAGATAAGATTTGATTTGATTTTTGTTTGATTTGATTTTTATTCATACAAAGTCTCGGATTCCGAGGCAAAAGGCAGATGAACTCTGCCTGACGGGGCCCAAGCACCCTACACAATGCTCACAATAAGCAGCAGAAGCAAGAACAACATGCGTTCTCATCACACAAAGCACTCACACTTATGCAAAACAAAAAAGGTTGAAAGTTCACAGACTAGCACTGACATAATTATACATTGAATATTTACAAGGCATATTAGAATAAGAAATGTAAGAAATTTTACAGTCAACAGAACATCAAGGTCATAAGGAATGTCTGCATGAAGCAACCCTTTAATCACCCTAACAAGAAAGAAGGTAAGCTATAGCCTTATTTTTTAAGGCGGTCTGGGAAACATATTTCTGAATAATTTCCATGGCCATTGTGTGCTTATTAAGAACGCTAGGAATTAAAAACGAAAGCATTTCTGTCCCATAGTTAGTCCGAACAAGTGGTACTCTGTAACTGATGTGCCTTAATGTATAAGGCACATCTACTAGTGTATAATTAAACATATTTACTTGGATTAAGTTTCAAATCGGTAAAGACATAGCAAGGCAATTTAAGCTCAAATAATTTGTTCACTTTTAGGACGGAATGCTCTGAAAAGTACAAACCTGTATGGTCATTGTACGCAAGGTTTTCGACACATCGTATCGTTTTTTTTTTGCAACACTATTAGCCTCAAGAGTTTAGGTTTTGTTGTAGACCCCATACGAATAAACAATAATGAAGATGTGAATGAATTGAGGTATAATATAACTGCCACTTCGACCATTTCGAAACAAGTTCTCCGATATTATACAGTGCACAAAGTGACCTTGATACATTTGCATGAATCCTACTAATGTGCAGGGTACAACTCAAATGTTCTTCAAAAATGACACCTAAAAATTTGTAGGAAGAAACACGTTCAATTACACTGTTTTCAAATGTAAGCTTTATTTCGGAGTCACCAGGCTTGTTGCGTGCCTTAAATACAATAACCTTTGTTTTATTAACATTTAATTCTAGCTTATTTATATTCAACCATAAAGATAATTCATGTAACCTCGCATTTGCCTTGACCTAAATATTACTAAGATGTATGCCAGAAAAACATGCACTGGTAAAATCAGCATGCAAGACTATTGCTGCAGTTCTTGGGATGGCAATTGTATAATTTATATAAACAGTAAAAATATTGGGCCCAAATTAGACCCTTTCGAAACACCGTATAATAATTGTCTAGGTTGTGACTGATGACTATTTAAACATGTATACTGCACACGACCAGAAAGATAACCACGGATCAGTTTTAAGGCACCTCCTCGAATGCCATGTAATGATAGCTTATAAAATAGAATATGTTTAATAGAATCAAATGCATTTTTGAAATCTAAAAAAATTCCAACCGTGAATTGTTTGTCACCAACATTAGACAATACTTTTTCCTTTATACTAAGAAGTGCCATTTCTGTTGACTTATTCTCACAAAAACCGAACTGTTCTTTCGCAAAAATTTGTCTCTCGTCAAAGAACTTACACAGTCTGATTTTGATCAAACGTTCCAGCAGTTTAGAAAATAAAGGAAGTACAGATATAGGCCTACAATTGTTTATATTGTCATGAGTGCCACCTTTGTGTTAAACAACCACTCTGGCCATTTTCATAGCATCTGGAAAAACACCTTGGACTAACGCGTTGTTACATATATGCTGCAAGGGCAAGCTGATTAGATCTGCAACAGCAATAATAGGTTCGGCCTTAATTTTTTCTGCGCCTGCCGCCGTGGATTTATCCAAGTTTCTAAGGAATGTGTATACTTCATGTTCGCTGCATGGATTCAAGACTATGGAGCCTCCAACTGGAGAAGCAATCTACTGATGAATTTCATGTTTTCTGTTTCGTTTCTGAAATCATTCACCAGAGATTAGGAAATGCACATTAAACTTGTCGGCCAAAGTAGTTCCACTATATTCCCACGAAACCTTCAAAACTGTATTTGTTGTTTTTTAACAGCCGCCGGCATACTGGCTTATCACTCTGTTATTTTGCGCAAAAAACACGACACAAAAGAAACGAGGTA
>JAJIZL010125168.1:126941-140703 GCA_023969395.1 Amblyomma maculatum
CTTTGTTTGTTAATGCTCGATGTCGCGAGTCACAGCTTTATCAGTTTCGTTGTAGCGCAAGATGCACCGAGATCTGTCTGGAATACAGTCATACAAGCCATCGACGAACAACTGCGTACCATCCCCAGACCAATGGCCTTACGGAGCGCCTGAATAAAACTATCGCGGACATGATCGCCATGTACCGTCTTTGCCAAAAGTAACCAGGCTGCTTCGAAGGCTAGCGGAGCAAGCGCGCGGCCGTGTTGCGGCGTTGCGCTCGCTGTGGCTTATCGCTCGTCAGCTCCGAGGGTACAACCGCTGACGTAACTTCGCACCCTCACTCTCGCCCGTTGGATGATAAAAACTAGGCGCGTATGATGTGTGGGCTGCGGTTTCACGCGTGCGAAGCCTGGTTGTGCCCAGCGAGGGCGCTCAGTATAGCAACGGGGCTTTTCGCTCTTCTCGGCAATTGTGGAAAACAGAAAAGCAGGTGATAGTAGACACGGTGAGCTCTTGCTCGTTTCTAGGACGATGTGCTAGGTTTGCCAGACAGTGCCGCCCTGAAATAAGGGCGCCGCGAATGAGAAAGCAATCATGTGCATATAATGGCTATGCGCGAGGAAGGTTTCATTTTAGTTCCTTACTTAAACCAAAACTTACCTACAAACAAACGCAAAAATTTGTTGGAATCAATCATTGCACTTTATTTTAAACAGCCTCCCCAAGGGGCTAACACAATTTTGCAAGCCTGAAAGAGAGATAAGGTGGCTTGAAGGGGTTCACAAGCTTTCCCATATCTTTGTACTGGAGTTACGACTCGTATTGTGGCACTGCCCAATGCTTGGGTGAAGTTGTACTTGTATTCCTTCATTGCTTTTTTCCTGTTGTTGTTGTTTGATATGTTTCATCCTTTGACTTTCTGTAATTGATTGTGATTGCCTTCGTTGATGCATTCTTGTAATGTAGTTTTTATCTGTGTCCACCCCTGCTTGGAGTCAAGCGACTCTGCAGTATTTTCAAATAAATAAAAAATAAAAATATTGAAGAAAGTATATTGAAATTTCGAGGTACGTTATCATTCTTTAATGCACAGGCGCATCAAATACGCAGGAAAGCGCAATACTGCTGGTGCGTTTCAGCAGCGGATTACAGAACACAAGCCGTATAATTATATAGCGAGAAACGCGACATAATATCTGCTTCAGGGCAGTTGCCGAGAAGAGCGAATAGCCCCGTCGCTATACTGAACGCCCTAGCTGTGCACAACCAAGCTTCGCACACATGAAACCGCACCCGGCACATCATACGCGCCTAGTTTTTGTCAACCAACGGGCGAGAGTGAGGGTGCGAAGTTACGTCAGCTGGTGTACCCTCGGAGCTGACGAGCACCGATAAGCCACAGCGAGCGCAACGCCCCCAGAAGGCCGCGCGCTTGCTCCGCCAACCTTCGCAGCAGCCTGGTTACTTTTGGCAAAGATGGTACGTCGACGCTGAACACAAGACCTGGGACGCCATCTTTCCGTACGTGATCTCCGCGTATAACACGGCAGTCCAGGAGACGACCAGAGCGACCCCGTTTAAGCTTGTGTACGGCAGGGAGCCCACGACGACGCTCGACGCAATGCTGCAGCACGTAACCAGCGAGGACAACCTTGACGTCGCCGCCTACCTGCAGCGTGCAGAGGGAGCCCGACGACTCGCACGGCTGCGTATTAAAGACCACCAGCGCACTGACAGCCGACGATACAATTTACGACGACATCACGCAGAGTACAATCCAGGAGACCAAGTGTGGGTTTGGACACCAATTCGCCGTCGCGGATTAGGTGAAAAGTTGTTGCGTCAATACTTTGGGCCGTACAAAATCATTCGCCGCGTCGGACCACTGGACTATGAAGTCATCTCCGACGGACCGTCAGCATCACAACGGCGACGTGAACGCCCACAAATTGTACGTGTTTTACGACTGAAGCCATATTACGCGCGTTAAAGAATCTTTGGTGTTTAAACCATAGAGAAAGAGATTGGTAAAGAGCGGTCACTCTCATAGGGCCCAGCGGCCGATTTGACTGTCGTGCACCAAGCGGCCGGCGGCAACTACTTCCGGTCTTGATGAAAGGCGCGCGATTTGAATGCTAGCCATGCGCTGCGCCCTACCCTGCCCTTTTGGCGCATTATTTTGGTTTTAAAGGGTCTGCTAGTGTTTCTATTTTCAGCATGCATAACAACAGAAAAAATAGATTCCCAGTTCTCTAAACTGGCCATTAACGTAGCTGCGCCACAGCCTTTGCAAAACAGTATTGCAGAAAAGACGCCAAGTGCTTTGTGAAATGAATTTATTTTGCTGCATATAAAACAAGAGATGCAACAGATGTAGACGGATGCATTGACAATACTTGACACATTAGGCGATGTGCACAATACAGAAGAATAAAAATACACAAGGTGAGAAACAGCACTTAGGTAGAGACAAAAAATAGCATAACTAATTTCCGAATTATTGCAAATTATATGTAACAAAACAGGCATTATGCATAAACTACACAGTCCCAGTCGTGGCTACCTTAGCAAGGGTAACTTGTATTGTCCAAGGCAGAGAGGAGTACTGACGCTTGAGGGAAGGCCACACCATTCACTCGTCGCATCTACAGTGCTTCCGCTGCAGTCCCGTGGGTCCATTCAGTGCTGTTGGAAAAGGAATGAACATGATGCAGAAGGTTGCAATGAAATGTAAGGCCACTGCACCGCGCACACATCTGTGCATGTGGGTGGGTACTGAAAACTTGGCGAGCAGCAGTTATGGTCTATAACAGAAAAGCTTTCATTCGTAAAATTGATACAAAAGCTACTCTTGCAACATAGAGGTCAGATAATGCAGGCTAACCGAACCTATCTAAAAATGCATTTCTACAGAGCGTGAAATAACAACCGCTAAACTGATAATATTCCTCAAGAGCACTGAACAGCTGAAGCAATGAAGCTTGCCGCATAATAAAACATTTTTCACTTTAACGTTGTCCCGTTAAATGTAACGCGACACCACGCAAAACTAGCCGTTCGCAAAACCCCGGCCTGGCCTCACCGCGGCCGGCGAGCACGCCATGTTGGCTTGCCTTTCATACGCGACTTTGTGAAGCGCAGACCACCGCGCTGAGCTAAACTGCCCGAAATGCCTCGCAGTTTTACAAGAATGAAACATTTCTCACCTTGCGGTTGCCCTATTAAACGCGACACCACGCAAAACTAGCCGTTCGCAAAACCTCACGCCATGTCGCATGTCATCGCGGCCGGCGAGCCATATTGGCGAGCGCCTTGTCATGCCTGTTGGCTGCACTTCACGTGCGACTTTGTGAAGCGCAGACCGCCGTACTGAGCTAAACTGCCTGAAATACTGCTTAGTTTGACAAGAAAATCAAGAATGAAACGTTTCTCACTTTACCGTTGCTCTGCTAAACGCGACACTTAGCAAAACTAGCCGTTCGGCGAACTGCGTCAGCATGGCCGCACCGGCCGGCGAACACGCCATTTTGGCGCAACGGCGTGCCTTGGTGCCTTCACATGCCACTTTGTCAAGCGTGACGAGCTAAACTGTTCGAAATGAAGCTGCTTCCCGGGAATACAACATATTACACCTCGCCGTGGTTGGGAACCGCCAGAATTACTGCATAACGAACTACGCCTGAACAGCCGGTGCGCCGATTCACGAGCTGCGAAACTTATTGGCACCAGCCGGCATGGTCAGCGCAAACTGCTTGAAATGCAGCGTAGTTAAGCAAAAAACGTTGCTCACCTTGCCGTCGGTTCCAACCGCTGTCGTTCCGCGCAGCAGCCCACGAGAGGTCTGTGCCGCACAAGCGCGGCGAGGCATGAGCACACAACCGCTCCCTTCGACAACTTGTCGTCTGCTCCGGCGGGCTACAGCTGCAGCGAGTGCCGTCGCGCGCGCGTCCGCGCTTGCGCACGTTGTTGCCGCCATCCATCAATCGGCGGCAGCGCAAAAAGTCGCGCGTCCTTTCCTGGGGCCAGTTTTCGCCGAGTGACCGCTCTTTACCAATTTCTTTCTCTATGTTTAAACTTTGCAGTGTTTATGTTTAAGTTTCTTTGTTTTGGAACATCGAGGCGATGTTTTTTTAAGGGGGAAGTAATGCCATGGTAGAAGAACAAATGGTAGCGTAACTCCCATAGAAGCCTGCGTGTCGACTCTGAGCGAGGCTTTAGTTTCCCAGTGCCCCCTGCGAACTGTGAGGTACAACAAACACGTGACGTTGCTTGTGACGTCACAGTAACGTACTTTTGGCGGGGAATTTGATTGTCTTTTTACTTATGAACGAAAAACAAGGCCAACAACGACGGAGGCAGAACGATGTTCGCATAAGGCAGAAAAATGAACACCGTAACTGTTCAGCCAACTTTACTTGACATGGATTTCTACTGTCAAGTTTGACGTTAACTGAAATGTTACGGCATCTTTAACCACCTTATCATAGCACCCTTCTGCCTCCGTCGTCGTTAGCCTAGTCTTTCGTCGCGCGTCATGTAAACGCATTCTGGGGCTTATTTCTTCGGGCACGTTTGTGAACAAGGGCCTTCAAGTGAATTCGGCAAGCACATGGATAGAACCACCTTGCTTGAGGCATTTCACTAAGGGCATAAATGAGTGAAGCTCTGCTGCATAGAAAGCCAGGCTTTATTAATTCACTATTACTTACATAGACGCTTCACGACAATGAAATTTTTAAGTGTAGGAGAGCGACCACCGCTCATTCGTCACGGTCTTCATGAAATCCTCGTGATAACAAAATTTCCTGAGCGTAGGTCTCCAAACGAGACGCGGTGAGATTATAAAAGGGTGAAAAATCTTGCTAACAAATAAAGTACATATCAGCGTCAAAGAACAACAAAAACAAACGAACGGAATAACTAACGCTAGCGCTAGAACGCCAACCTGTAAGAGCTTAGGTAAGCAATTCAAATTGGGATTGCTAGTATTTAGAAGTTAATGCGTCTGAGAAGTGAAAATATCTAGATATAGCTTCGCTCCAATAAATCTCGCCCTGTTCATGATTCCCATATTTTACTCGCGCTTCATTTGCCACTAAAAGGAGCCAATGTGAGGTTACAAATTTACAACTTAAGCATTTAACATGCTAAGCATCCCATTGACAATAGGAACATCACTGTAATAACAGCTAAACCACGTTCAGCGAACGTTGGTGCGGTAATACGACGCAGTAAGCAAAACACGCAGCAAAGGGAGCGGAACGGAAGGCTTAGATCAATGTGGCACGCGTCTTGGGGGCAATAAAATCTCACCTTCACCGTTCAATTAAAACATGCAGCGATACGCCGCTCATACAGACGTGTATCCGTAAAACAAGCCACCACTTTTGCGACGTGCCTGGGAGGCCGAGCCGAGCCGCCGAGCTGTGACGCAGCATTGTCCCATCGTCCGGAAATGCGCACATGCAGCGGCAATCAGTTTCTCATCGAGCACAGACAGTCTTCGCCTTACTGTAAAGCTCTACCACAACCAGCAGAATGAAATACTGACTGTTTGTTACAGATAACGCACTCTGTATGCAGCACGCAACGATGAACGTTGAGCCGGGGCCGATGACGCAACCATTCCGCGGATGAAAAAAGCTTTGGTCTGAGCCATATCTGAGCTATGGGCAACTACGCAGCGGATAATAAGTGGCCGATAGAGGCCGTTAGAAACAAGTTAAAATATTATTAAAAATGTGACACGTTTTTTCTTACGCAAGAAACAAAAACTGCATTCATTCTTGAGCGAGAATATTATGTTTACTTTCTAGTTCTTTGGAGTTCCGGCAGATCTTATTTTCTGTGCGCTAGTAATTTGCCTCACAGTTCGCAGGAGCCCTCATCATCGAGTTGATGCCGCTGGCAGTAGGCAGCTGCACGCGTTTTCTTCCAAGTTGCGCGACCAGTTGTACATTGACCTTGGTAATGCCGCGAAATCTTCAAAACTGTATTTGTTGTTTTTAACAGCCGCCGGCATTCAGGCTTATCACTCTGATTCTGGTGCGGTTATCAGTTCCGTAAACTTTGTTTGTTATTGTTCGATGTCGCGAGTCACACCTTTATCAGTTTCGTTGTAGCGCAAGATGTACCGAGATCTGTCTCGAAGGTTCCGGCCACTCGGGTGTCTTTCCACAATGTTCCAGCCCGTGCTGGTAGCTGTTTGCGACGTTATCTAGATTGTTCTGTGCAGCCTTTAAATTGAGCGTTGACGAGTGTGATGGGCATTCTTTGTTCGACGATCGACGAGCACGTTTGTTGCTATCGCTGCCACCGAGTTGCTTAGTTCTTTTGCAGGCGCAAGTCAGCCAAATAAAGAGCTTCTTCAGTGAATTCATCGACCCTTCATTTGTGTCGTCGACCTTGTCACCCCTACGTGACAATATTCAACGTCATTTAGTATTAATGTTCTAGGAGTATGACGTTTTCCTTTCCTTGAGCTCGCTAAAACAATTCAAGATTTTCTGAGGGCAGTTGGAGGCTGCTGAAAATTTTTCTTTTAGTATTGAGGGTAACAGTTGAGGACAACCCAGAGGGCTATGGAACGAAAAATGGTAGGGGTAGCATTAAGAGATAGAAAGCGTGCAGAGTGGCTCAGAGAAATAATTCAAGCTACCGACATTCTAGTAGAAATTAAGAGGAAGAAATGGACATGGGCAGGACATGTAGTGCGAAGAGAGGATAACCGATGGTCGCTGAGGGTAACAAACTGGATTCCAAGGGAAGGAAAGCGTAGCAGGGGGCGGCAGAAAGTTAGGTGGGCGGATGAGATTAAGAAGTTCGCAGGGGTCAAGTGGATGCAGCTAGCACAGAACCGGGTTAAGTGGAGAAATATGGGAGAGGCCTTCGCCCTGCAGTGGGTATAATCAGGCTGATGATGATGATGATGATTCTTTTTTTGCTTTTTTGATATCAGAACCTAACTTATTTCTAAATATTTTGTATTCATTAAGTACGTCTGGATCTTTGAGTCGGATGAACTTGTCAAAAAGTTTGTCGCGAGTTTGTATCCATTGATATAATTCTCTCGTTACCATGGCTTTTGAGACTTTTTTATCACTATCACTATGACTATGAAGTGAAATGCAGTATCATACTCGCTTTTTACTAATTGAAGGAAGATATTGTATGCTACACTAGGATTTAACTCCCTGTAAACATCAATTCATGCTATGCTTTCCATCACTGATCTAAAAGCAACCAAATTTGCTTGATTGAAACTGCGGTACACCATCTGATGATTTGGCAGCTTACGTTTTTTTATCTTCCGCGGAAACAAACAGAATATAGGTAGATGGTCGCTGAAATCAAATGTTGGTTGGTTGCTTCGTTTGTGGGGTTTAACGTCCAAAAGCGACTAAGGCTATGAGATATGCCGTAGTGGAGGACTCCGGAAATTTCTACCACCTGGGGATCTTTAACGTGCACTGACATCGCACAGCACACGGACGCCACTCCGTTTCGCCTTTATCGAAACGCAGCCGCCGAGGTCGGGTTCGAACCCGTGTACTCCGTCACAGTAGTTGGCCGTCTTACCACCGCACCACCCCGGCGGGGCTTAAATTAAATGTCATCACACCTGAGAGAACATTTGACAAATCCGGATTTGTAATAAACAAATCTAATAATGTTTCCTTCTCTAAAGTTATTCTTGTTGGTGACTGAATAACGTTGGTACATAAAAATGTATCAATGGCCTCACAAAAAAGACGTGGTGAGGGGCTGTTTGTCAAAAGGTCAATGTTGAAATCTTCAACAAGAACAGGGATGTTTACGATACAAGCATATTCAAGAAGATCGCGAACAAATTGAATAAGGTCAGAAATTTCAGCAGATGGAGGTAGATAAATGCAAGCAACCAGTGTTCCCGAGCATTTCATAGGAACTGATTCGTAGTGGTCAGTGCCAAGAGAAAAATCTGATAAAACTTCGTAGTCAAGGTTTCCTTTAACATACAATGCAATACCACATCCTCTACGGTTATCTCTGAATATGCCTTCAAATTTATAGCCAGGAGAAAACATAACATTTTCACTTTTGAAACATGTTTCAGTGTACGCTAGCATATAAAACCTATGATTCAAGGAACCTAAAGCTGTTTGGATTTCAAATTTTTTATTTTTCAGGCTTCTAATATTCACATGAAAGATTGACATCCTGTCGTTTCGTGAACACAGTAACTGCGCACCAAAGAATTAAGATAAAGCATTGTAGTAAAGAGGTTTTGCATGTGATGCCATAAAGAAAAGGAAAGAAAGAAAGAAACCGATAAGTGAGGCGAAATAAATGTGACGCCAGGTTGCATTATATTTTCGAGGTCAGTCCCGTATGCAATCCGTATTGCAGTTTCACCGTAGCTCTTGCGCACAAACAGCTTTCTATTACTGTTCCAAGCATATTCATATCGCTTTTCTGTAGCCCTTGTCTTCATCAACCACATGAGCCTTTTTTTCTGCGCAGAGAAATTGTCAAGAAAGTCGATTGTGGACTGAGCTTCCCGCATACTCTGCTTCTTTGCAATCCATTGGTCCTTCGTTACACGTGAAGAAAAGTGAACCAAACTGCGGGCGTTTTTCCACGTTTAGCGGGCAGCCTGTGAAGGCCTTCAACGTTGTGCTCAGTCAACTGAGGAAGCTCTAGTGTCACGAAATCGGCGCCCATTTTCATCAAGCCGGTACAGCGCTAGGCGCGCGCGGCGTCGCGTGGAGAGCATGGAGAGTAAAGCCCCTTCCCCGCGCGGGAGAGCGCGTAGCTTTGTACGCGCTGCCGTGACCCTCTTTCCCATTGCCCGGGGAGGACGGTGGTTCATCGGCCTGGAATGTGCCAGGCCCTTCGAGAACTTTCTATGGGACCTGGCCAATGACGACGCGCGGCTCAACGGGAGGAGAAGAGGGAGCTATAACCAGCGAAGCTATGTGTGTGTGCGCGCTAGCTTTGACGCGTGCTAACAAACAGACGCGGCGCGCCCTATTTAAAGGACCGCGCCGTTTGATGAGTCAGTCAGTTCGTCAGTGTTTTGCGACGTGCTCGCCCGTGATTCGGCTGGACTCCCGGGGATCACCCGCTGCTGGCAAGCCCACGGACTTTCAAGGGAGCGGCGCTCGTCTCGTATGGCGGCCACATCGTGACTCTTGAGGCGTCGGACTGCAACAGTGCCCGGTGAACAATTTGGTGTTTGTTTATGTAACTCTCTCGTGTTTGATCTGTTGTAAAGCCTGTGTTATTGATTCATTCTGTAGTTGCATGCTTAGCGTTTGTATTCTGTGAACCTCTCGTCTGTGTATCTCAAGTGATATTGTGTATTCCTTTGTATCGTCTCTTGCTGTGCATAAATTGTGTTTTGTTTGTTACTTCTGACTCCGATCCTTACTCTGGTTTGAACCGGCGACCGCTGGGCACCAAACGACCACCCCCTTCTGTCACTACAAGGTAGTTGATTTCCGGCTGAGCTTGCCACGCAGGTCGAGGGCATCTCCTTTGCGACCGGAACAGCTACCCCCACTCACTCTAAGGGTGTCTGGGAGTGTGCGCACCGTTAAGGGCGCATCGTTAATAATACCCGCATAATTATTAACGGGTGACATCTAGGTCCTGTGCTATAGCATTGATCTTTTGGAGCAAGTTTTCATTTTTGGTTTGGGCAAGTTCATGTACTTCCAGGTTATTCCGTCTGCTGTATTGTTCTAGGTTGTTTATTTGCTGTCGCAGCTCGCTGATTTCCTGATTACTGCTCTCTGACTCAATCTGTGCCTCAACCTTTTCAACCATTTTTGTTAAGGCAACAACCTCAGTGGACATGAAGCTTCATTTGGCCCAGCACTTCATCGTACTGATATAAAAGATACTGAACAGACTTTACCATGCTTTCAATGTCACTTTGATTTCGTAAAGATAATCCAACTTTTCTTTAACTGTAGGTAGTTCACCGAGGTTTCTGTTGATTTCTATCAATAGCTTTCAGTCAGAGACTGGTTATTTTGTATCTTTGTTACATTGTTTAAGCCTCAAGCGGCAGAAACGACACATGTTTGGCACTTCCAACTTTTTTTTTTCAGTATCTGTCATTGCTTTGTAGGCCGTCTTGGTCGTATAAGAACAGACGCCTAAGTGATAACCGTACTGGCACTCTGAACGGATAAGGTACAGGCCTTCTGCCGGAAGTGACTGATTACAAACCAGGCATATATCAGAATCAATATCATTCATAGCACTCGCCATGAAAAGCTTTCGGCGCAATAAAAAAACAAAACAACTATCGGTATACCACAGGTACAGACACAAGCAGCGGCGGCGATTGGCAGAAGCGTTTCGTATTACTTAAATCTGTGGAAATACACCAACCTGCAAAATGAAGGATTTTCAGTTACGCCCTTGTCATTGTTGCTTCCGCCACCGCCGCTGAGCAAGTGTGGGAGGCACAGGTGACTCTCGTCCTTTTATACGCTGCTGGCTGGCGCTGTCATTATATTGCGGTGCCGTTCGCTGTCCTTGCTTGTTTCGTCCGCCAGGTGTAACGCCGCAATCCTGGCCAAGAACTGTGAAATGAAGGATTTGCAGTTACGCCCTTGTCGTTGTTGGTTCCGCCACCGCCGCTGAGAAAGTGTCCGTCCGCTAAGCAAAGATCGCCCGTAAGACAAGGCTGTCCACTTTCTCCTCTTATTTGCCATATATATAGAACCGTTTTGCTTAAAGGTGAATAAAAATGAAAGGGTCCGAGGATTTAGACTTATGGAAAGCGAAGTAAATTTAAGGCCGCAGTGAAAAGCGACTCGCACGTGGAGTCGCGCTGGCGGTCGATTCCCCCATGCGCCGAGGCAAAGGAACGAGCGCTGTTTTTCTTTTTTTTTTCCTCCTTGTCCCCCCTTTTCTTGGGCGCGGGGCACGCGGGAGGCCTGGTTTGTTTCATCCTTTCGCCCCAAGGCGTCGCCAAGACGCGAACGCAGCTAGGGTGCCTCGATACCAGCGCCGCCGTACAGGGTGGTGACACCCTTTGGCATGCCCCGCGCCGCCGCATTCTCCGCGCTCGCCATTTTGGGGCAAGTCGCTTCGTGCAGTTGCTGCGGAGTGTCTGAAGCGGTTGTGCTGTGCGCTGGGCGATAGTACTGTGTTCAGTCACGAAAACTAGCATGCCAGGCTCTTGGGTTCCATTCTGTGCTGGCTCAGCAAAAAAAAAGAAAAAAAAAAGAAGCCAGATGATTTTGTTTTCCACGGGATAAGAGACGGAGAAATGTATGGGAGGCGAACGTGAAGCGTGAAGACTGAACGCGAATGGCAACGCGAAGATCTGCGAGGTAAGCCACAATACCGGTGCTGCTTTTATGCATCCATAAAATTTCTTTTGAGCGAATAGGTGCATTTCGATTGTGTAAAAAAGGTCTAGCGCAGGCACAGACCACTAGAAAGATGACAAACACACATAAGCGCCTGCGTATGTGCGCGTGTCGTCTTTCTTGCGGTCTGTATCTGTTTATACGAAAGCGTTTTACGATATATTTTTGTACTTTTCTAATGCAGTTACCCACTTCTGTTTGGAATGACATTACCTCACGCCGCTTCACCAATTTGGTAAGCACTAGCTTTGTGCGGGTTTTGGCTTCCCAATTTAGCGTTTTGCGCAACAGATTTTGGTCTGCCTTCTTCAACGTTGAAGCAGGTCGAAGCATCGCATTGCCTGGCATCGGGATTAGCGCGGTGTATTTTTAAGTCTAAATTTTGAATTTTCAGCGTACGTGAGGGCTTATAAGCTAAATATATGGACAATTGCGTCTGCTATGTTGTAGTCACTCGGGAAAATTTAGTGTAACTTTCAGTGAGTGACACTCTAATATCATTCGCGTAGTGTCACACAATAATATCTGTTGATGAGGATCTCCTCCCTTTCTGTGTTCATAGCCGCACCAAGAACATGCGGAGAAGGTCGAGCCTGGTATTTGGCAAAGGAGTGCACCATTGCGCCCTTTCGATCGCTCCCCTTTACACTCGATCTTGAAAGCTAGTGTCAACGGATTGCATTCTCTCTCTCCTTCTCGGGAAATAAAGCAAGGGAGAGCGACGAATGGCGTGTCACCTCGCGACAGAGTAGGAAGTGAAACGCAGTTTGTAACAATTATTTTGGTCGCAAAAAAAAAATCTTCCCGTGAGTGGGCCCGCTGGAATTTGGCAAGTGTGCCCGGCATATCGCTAGTACAACATTTCGCGAAACAGAGATGACAGATCCTCTGAAGCTGTTTTTTTTTAATTATACACAGGAGCAGTTTTTAGCGAGGTTTCTGAGATTCGCAATAATATAAAAAATTGGTTCTCATGAAAATTAGGTCGTTTTAAGCACATGATTGGTAGCTCGACAAGTCACAAAGAAACTGATCCCGTGAGCTGGAAGGTGTAGCTGCATCATCTTGTGAAAGCGGTCGTGAGGAAGCAAGGTGCTTGCGCAGTACAAAAGTTCATCCCGAATGCAGCTTTACCTTCCCTGTGTAATTAATTACGTATCGCGAGGCGATGTGCACACCCTGTTGTCTCCGCACTCGTCTGAGGTTAAGCCAAACTTAGGTGAAGCTAAATTTGACCGCCTGTCACCCGAATTGGTGCTGTCGCTTGCTTGGCATCCATAAAAAAAAATTGTGCGATCGCAGATGTAAATATCGCATTGCTTTCATAATGTTTTTATTTCATTCATTTGCGTGCACACTACAAAAGACGCAAAATGTCTGTTTCGTCGCATATCTCATTTCAGCGCCAGTTCGAGGGCAAACACAGTGTATGGACGGCGGCTCCTCAAGTCAACGGTTGTCCCGACATCGTTTGATTGCGTGTAAAAATTTATCAGAATAAAATATCTGCCATTTGAAGAGTCTAGTAAACTCCGTTTAATACCTTATCGAACAAACCGTTCAGATTCTAGTGGTTAATTGCGCGGAACACCAAAGCTGATAAACAGACTGTTAAAGCGGTTTGGGACAATGCTCTTGCACATTTACTTGAATTGGCTAAGTCAGCCAGAAAAATTGAATGATGGGTATGGCAGCAAAACTGTAGCTGACGCCAACCTTGATTAAAAGATGTCTCCTAGGCGTGCATCCAAAATCAGCTTCGAAGTCTTGATTGGGATTGTTTGGAATAAAATGCCGTGTGCATCAGCGTGCGACACGTGTCAAAGGTTGATTTACGCATCGTTTTTTCCTGTGTCTTTCTACGGTTTACGATGGGCCATTGCGATACAAATAATTTTCGGTATACGGCTGACTGAAACGTAGACATCGTTGTTGATCTATAGCAATAGACGCAACTGAATGTTATGCACCTCATAAACTCATTCAAGTCCGGCAGAGCAAAGTGCATTGCTTTATAAAACAGCCAGTCTTCAAAATAACCGCATTTGAGCATCCGAGACGGCGAACGAGTAAATGCTTACCATCTGCAATTTGATCATTTCCTCTTAGAACTACGCATGCTAGCAAGCAGTAGTTGCTTTCACATTTTTTTTTCGAGCAAGAAAGCGCTCAGGATTGTGAGTATGTGTGTAAAAACGTTAACTAGCTGAACCTGCTAGCGCAAGAGCGTGCTGAAGAAGAAATCGGGCCGACGCTCCATAGCCCGCCGTGTCTACGCTTGCCCCAACATGGCGCCGTCGACGTCCACCCTGTACGGCGGCGCGCTACATCGAGGCACCCTAAACGCAGCCGAGATCAACAGTGGCACGCTTCTGCGAACCAGCTTACGGTCAGCAGAAGGCGACAAT
>JAJIZL010125168.1:140803-156928 GCA_023969395.1 Amblyomma maculatum
CCCCCCCCCCCCGAAGTAGGCAATCAGCCCAGCGTTCTCCCGCTGTGCCCGGGACATTCCGAGCGACGGCGACTGTACACTGCTCTGAGACAGTGCCCCCCACCCCCTTTTCCTCGAACGGGACGGCTGAATGACCTCGTCTCGTGATCCCCCGCGGCGTTTCTTTCACAAAGGCGCAGCTGCAAGGTCGCATCGCAAACACGCTGAGGAGTGGAGGCAAAGACAGGCGCCTTGTGAGAGGGTTTGGGGACCGGCGAGTGGAAAGAGTGTGTGTTTTGAATGTTGTATTTTTATTTGAAGTAATTAAGGACCTGGGTCCGAGATTATTCGCAACCCAGGGGGTTGTTGCATGTTTTTGAATAATTTGATTGGCTGATTTATTTTCGGGGCGGATCACCGAAGGTGACCGCCCTCGGGCATTTGTTGATGTTTGTCATCAAAAAGCGGTCCTCGGACCATGTTTGTCAGTCAGGTTTGAGGCTCCGTGCTTAGCACGTATTTACAGTCCCTAGGCTTTAACCGAGATGCTCGGTAGAAAAGTAAGGGCTTGTAGTGACTTCTCTGTGGGAGAGTCTATTTATTTAAGTTGCAGTTGTCTGTGTGACTTGTTACTGTAACTGTTTGCCAATGTAAATAATATTTTCATCTGGAAATATATATATCCTCCTGACCATCATCAGATCATCGTCTACTGTTCTCGTCTTCTGCTTCTGTACCTGCCGAACAACGAACACAACATCACTGTAAAGATATTGCCCTATGCTGACGACATAGCCGTATTCTGTCAAGATCAAGACAGCGCTTCAGAAGCAATGAAAGATGCTAGTCGATTTTGTAGGCAAACGGCCAGCGAAGTCAGCTGGGGCAAAAGTTTGGGGCTGTGGCATGGGGTTTAGTGCAACGCACCTTCCCTTTTCGAACATATTTCTTGGTGTGTCACACCTGTGAGGTACCTTGGAGTGCCGCTGGAACACTGCAAGGATACGGAAGATTACTAGAACGCTGAACGTGAACGCTTCCAGTCAAAAACAACAAAGTGGGGTGGCCTTGATTTATCAATGATAGCGCATACAACTGTATGCAATTTGTTCCTTGTTGCGAAAGTCTGGTATGTTTTGCAAGCATTGTCTATGTCAAGGGTTAGCGTCCGGAATCTTCACCGATTGCTGGCGGGTTTCGTCTGGGGTTCAGTTTGGGAGAGAACAAGTCGTACAAAATTGTTTCCCTCGGTAAAAAGTGGAGGACCTGGTTTGGCCCATTTGTTTTACAACAAATAGCATCCAGGTTTATGTTCTTACGAAACTAAACCGACCCTTTTCTGCATACGGTTTTTGAAGTTAGACTGAGCCAAGACTTACCCGAATTTTTGATGTCCTCTAGCAACTTTAAACACAGAAGACTGAGTGTTTTTTTGCGTGAGGTTGTGGCTTCCTTTAACATTTTAAATAAGACGCCAGGCCGAGAAAACTGCGCTATTCTGTAGTCCGCTGTGGACGAGCAAAGTTCAAGACCGCGATGCTTTTTTCAGGGTCTGGACGAATGCCTTCATGGCTGACCAGATTTTCCAATATTTCAATTTCCGTCTGTGCAAAGTGGCACTTCTTGGTGTTGAGCTGAAGGCCGCTGAAGCGAGACACGTGAGGACGTCCTTCAGGCGTGTGAGATGGTCGTTAAAAGTTGACGAAAAGATAACAATGTCGTCCAAGTAACATCAATAGGTTCTCCATTTTACGCCACGAAGTACAGTATCAATCATTCTTTGAAATGTCGCTGGTGCGTTACAAAGTCCGAAAGGCATAACATTAAATTCGGAAAGGCTATTGGGAGTTGCGAAAGCGTTTTTTTCCTTTATCGTCCTCGTGCATAGGTATTTGCCAATAGCCTGAGCGGAGGTCCAAAGTCGAGAAGTATTCGGCGCTTTGGAGAGAGTCAAGGGCGTCATAAATTTGTGGCATCGGGTATACATCTTTGCAGCAATTTGTTGAGTGCGCGGTAATCAACACAAAAGCGTAGCGAGCCATCCTTTTTTTACCTAACACTACTGGGGAGGACCATGGGCTTGTGAGGGACGAAGAATATTCCGACGGAGCATGTCATTTACATTACCTTCAATTACTTTCGTTCAGAGAGGGAAACACAATGAGGCCGTCGGCGAACGATAGAGTTACCTTTGGTAATGATGCGATGGTGCGCAACACTACTCCGTCCCAGTGGTGGGGAAGTGGAATCAAAAATGGATTGGTGGTGTTGAATCAATGTCAGCAGGTCTTGGCGTTGGTTCGGTTTCAGGTTCTTTGTGATAACAGAAAGAGAGACTTCTGACGAAACACGGTGCTGAGGAAGAGGGGAGCTGAGCACCATCAGGGACAAAGGTTGAACATCCACCATGCAAGGGAGAGAAGTTCCTTTTGGGGACGCCAGGGATTCACGTAAGTGTTAGTGGCCGCTACTGTCGCTGAGACGTTGCAGGACAGGACAATACTAGACGGGTAGGCGATGCCGCGTGCAAGATGGCGATAAGATTGTGCAATGAGTACGTCCCCGTCAGTGATGTGGTCAGATACAACAGTAAGTAGTTTTTCGCACTGGGGAGGCAAAAAAGTATCAGCTGCGGCAACAAGGGGACGATGTCGTTCAGAAACTTCAGATGAAAAATCGCTGTCTGTCATATGAATAACACGGTCGCCACAGCAAATTAACGCCGAAGTGGTTGACAAAAAACCCATCCGCAAATCATCAGATGCGCACAAGGTGAGAGCACAACAAACTGCACATGATGGCTGACGCCGTCAATAACAACTCGTACGGTGCACTTTTCTAGAGGGCGCAAAGGGACGTCTTTGGCTCTACGGAGTTCAGGCCCATCATATGGTGTCGTCACTTTTCGCAAACGGTAGCACAAGTCAGCGTGAATGACAGTAATTGCAGCCCCTGTATCGATCAATGCTTAAACCGGAAATCCTTCAGTCAAAACAGAAATGAAATTTACGGGCGATCAGGAGGATTTTTTAGTAAGTTCTCAGAGTCCAGGTTGACCTCCGGAAACTGTAGCGCTTAGTTTTCCGTATGGCGGACAGGGAGAGTTGTTGCGGGTTGGAGAGGGGAAACTGAGCGGCGGTATAGAGATGGGGACCGGCGTCGGGATATATGGGTCCCACGATGTTCAGACGAGGATTCTGGAGGTGGCGAGGATCGTCGCGGTGGGCTTGGAATAAACCGGCATTGACAATATGACGTTGAAGGCATGTCACTTTCGAAGGTGTAACCAAGGCACTCGTTATGAAGGCGGCGACGTCAGAAGCGGGATTGTGTCCTCTAATGCCACAGTAATAGCTAACTGGTCGGGAGGGGCGCCAAGGTGCGTAATAGGGTGGTACAGTTTGAGCCATCGCCATTGGATTGACATGATTGTAGGTTGGTGCCGGTCGGGGCGGGGGAACCAGAGGAGGGGGGATGCAGCGACGTGCGCTTAGGTCGGCGCTGGGCGGGTTGCAGGAGGTTCGGACGCCACAGTGTGGGCGATGGTTGGTAACTCTTCTTTAATGATAGTGCGGAGAACGGCGTCATTAGAAGGTGCGAAAGAATGATCGCACCCGTGTGGACAGACAGGCTTGAGGGCGTGGAGCTCCTCACGGATTATGGCTCGAATCAATGCCTGCTGATCGAGGTCAGCAGAGGTCGGTCCAGTAGCGATGCCGGTCTGCAATCGGGAGGACTGCAGCTGGTCGAGGCGTTGGCAGGTCGTAATAATGGAATCAACAGTTGAAGGATTCTGTGCAACTAGGGTGTTATAAGCCATAGAATTGATTCCTTTCAAGACGCGGTGTACTCGTTCAGGTTCCGGCATGGTGGGACTAATAAGCCGGCAAAGTGAGAGTATGGCCTCAATGTAAGACACATATGACTCATCGGTACCTTGAAGGCGGGAAGCGAGCTTGTTGTTCGCGATCTCAGTCCGAACTGCCGTGTCGGAGAAGTATTGGCGGAACTGCTGTTTGAACGTGGTCCAGTTAGTGTGTGGGGTTCGCGATTAACTAACCAGTTTCTGGCGACCTCAATGAGGTAGAAATATTTAGAAATTTTAGAGCATCGTCCCACCGGTTATAGGCACTGCAGCGTTCATAGGTGTCGAGCCAGTCATCGACGTCTTCATCGCGACGACCAGCGAACAGCGGCGGGCCGCGCTGTCGTGTGGGCACAGTCGGAGGTGCAGCCGAGGTAGAGGGTCCGGTCGGTTCGTGGGTACTCTCGGTAGACAGCGATGGTGGCAGTTGCTAAACAGCGACCACAACGTAGCTCCAGCGAGGGGCAGGACCCAAGGCAGCAAGGGGATAGACTTTCACTTCCACCACATGTGAAAGAAAGCTAGGCCGAGATGGCAAGGTCCTGACGGCAAGGTCAGCGATTTCTTGTCTAGCATTTTAATTTGAATCACGAACCCAGGCGCGTGCCGGAGCCGGCGCCGCGGGACGATGATGATGGTATGTACAAATGAAAGAAGAAAATCATGGCATCTACAAATGAACAAATGAAAAAGATCCACGGAAAGCTCACAATATGATTACTCTACCTCCAGAAACCACCATAGGCAGAAACAAACTAACTCTTTCAACAGCAATGGCACATGCTGTCTCAATTATACTGAGAGAAAACATTCTCTCACAGCACACGAAACATACATGTGTCCTCGACGATATGGTTGCTCGTCCTGAGCCAGTCCGTTTCATCGAATCCGTCATGAAGACTGCCCTGCAGTTCACCTATGCGCCTGCCTGACTCTGAAAAGAAAGTCACGTGCAGAGAGGCTTTTGTAGCTGGTTGTGATGATTTATTGCTCGTCTTCACTTTAATACTTCTAAAAGAGCGGTACATGTCGGCACAGTATCCCATAAAAGTTGAAGGTGCTGACTCGGGTTTAAGACAGTAACCGCTGTAGCCTTGAGTGCAGTTCCTTTGCCTTACAACAATGCTACAGGCCTTTGCTGTCTCACTGCAATCCTCATAGAAGCAACCATCATCACTGCCTTCTTGACAGTGCCAGGGAACTCACTCAACGATGCACTTCACTCGCTATTGAGCCCAGCATTCCTTTTCGGCAAGACATGCTGGAACGTGCCGCTTGATCTTGCGAAACTTTTAACGCCCACCTGTAGCCCGGCCAATATAACCCACTGAGCACCTTAGCTCTGGTTCTCCGAATCCCCTTACGGTCTGGTGGCGAACTCTGATGCGCCAGCATAAGGACCCTAAAACGCAAGCCCTTCGGTAACACTACGTGCTTAACTATTAGGTCGGGACCCATTTCATACGGTCGAAAAATAAGGCTGTCCTCAAGATGAAAAGATTGAGCGATCTCCCTTCTGCCAAAACATGTTCTTCCTAACTTTCTCTGACATCCCTCTAAGGTGGCATCCTTTTCCTGCTCAAGACGTAACACTGAAAGTGGCATATTGAGCGCGTTGTGGACAAGATTTTTGCGGCCTCCGAAACGCTCGCCAATATAGTTGTGGAAGGAATACTGACTAATCCTATCGTGGCAGGGGAAGTGTCCGGTTCTGTAGAAACTTTTGTATTAAATAAAAATGAAGCCTGTGCTCCCGAAACATTTCCAATTATAACATTATAAAGAGGAGTTGGTGACGAGATCACCACCTCTACCTCCAGAACTTAAATGTTAGTTCCATCCGCCAAGGACAACAATGCCTTTTTCATGTAAGTGAATTCGCAGATACAAGAGACTGACGCACAATGTAATTTCTGCAGGGGTCGCACAAAACGGAAGCTGGCTGTCCGAACACCTTACCGTGCAACACAAGCATTTCGGCATCCACACGGGTCGAAGTTTGGATCACCTTTTCCGGTTGGTTTTCAGGTAGCTTATCACTGGAGATGCGTTGCGGGAATAACTCCGAAGAGACAGGCAACAGGTAGATGCCGCACGGTCCCATGAACTCTTATGCCTGCATGACTGGGCATCATATCCTGATCTATGGCAGAATCTGCAGAAATTAGGTTGTTGACTTTATCCGTCAAGCTGCGACTCTGTGCCCAGTTCCCTCGCGAATGCGATCTGTTGCAATTTTTGTACTTAGTTTCTTGATAAATGTTTCGTTGCAAAGCGTCGAAACCTGTTTTCTCTAAGCCTGGCTGGGGAAGTTCCATCCGAACAGTCGCCTTCAAATAGTCCGAAAGAAGAAGACGCGTCATGAACACCAGCGCCATTAACGAGCATATCGGCGTTATTTACTGGCCCTGCAGCGTGTGCTTTATTTAGGCTTGCGTATTCGCCCGATCAGCGAGGGGAATTTTACGCTGTAGCGTATTGGGCGCCATCAGCCAAAAATCTATCGCCGTGCCGCGGAGATGAGAACCGCAATCCAGATACGCAAATAAATAAAAGATTTGTCATCATTGGAGTTTGTTCGCAGACCTTATCAACAGGCGGGCGGGTAAAGCATAGGTCATGAAGGTTTTTTTTTGGTGCTGTTGTTGCATAGGGTCGTTTTATATAGCGAACGCCTTAGTCTGCATATGAGCTAGTAAAACGTGTTTGCGATCTGTACTGAGAGTAATCAAATTGAAACACATAAATAACTTAATAAATAAAAATATCAAATCGCTGAATTAAATGGCATATGCTAAAGACACTATCGCGTATACATTTAAGGCGAGGCAAACTGTCTGGTCTATTGTTTCGCTGCGACAGTTCTCATGATTTACTCTTGTTTTGCCACTCCGCAACTTCGTATTCACCTCTTCACGAACATCAACGTGAGTTTCATATCGGCGCTACGTTTACAGTTTGTCTTGGTTTATGGCGTTTGACGTGCCAAAGTGACTCAGGCTTTGAGAGGCGCCGTAGTTGAGCGCTCAGAACATATCGGTCGCCTGGGTCTCTTTTAACGTGCGCTGACATCGCATAGCAGACGGGGGTGCCTTGATCTTCGCCGCAATCGCAAAGGGGCCGCCGGGGCCGGGATTCGATCTCGCATCATTGGACACAGTATTTGAGCGCCCTAACGACTGCATTTCAAATTTCAGGTGCCATAAATCTGATTCTTCTGCCATAGCGTGGATACAAAGCATGTTTGTTTGCAGAATGTTGTTTACTTTCACAAAGTGTCGCTCGCACCAGCCAGTCGGGTTCGTTCAGAAAAGCCCCCTTTGTTCTGAATGTCAGAAGCATTGCAAGGTAGCAGTTTCGTGAATAACATTTATTTATTTATGTGGTTAGTTAGTATTTTTTATTTATTTACCTTACCCTGAAGGTCAGAGGCATTATAAAGAGGTGTGGAGGCTACAAAACGTAATGAGAAAGAATAGAGAAGATTGCAGATAGGTCAGTCAACTGCATATACAATGCTAGCTATGGCAGTACGTAAATAATCAATGCTGACGATAGCTGCGGGGACGTGGTGCCAGCCGTTGGAGGTACAAGGATTGAAACACTCGCAGCATGTTTTAGTTCTGAACTGAGAGAGTCCAACCTTGTCAACATGACCCAGTCGTGAACCTTCACTTCACTTGAAACTTCGAGGCTTTTCTGAGTTTTCGCGTGTGCAGGACACTACTCGTTTTAAGTTTTGAACCCCGTGAAACACGGTAACTCAAACCGCCTTTGCAGGCTGAAGTGTTCGAAACTATTCGAAGGGAATGAGTACTGTAGGAATTTGGGGCTAAGTGTGAAATATTTAATGTAAAGAACAAACAAATGCGCGAACGTTTACGACGAGGAGCCAATGAAGGGAGGTTTAAAATGCGCTTAATTGCTGATATACTATCGGCACGATGATAGCTGTGCAGGATGAAATGAACGGAGTTATTTTGAACCAATTCAAAGGCGAGAGTTAGGTTAGCACAATGTGGGTCCGGGATGTACGCAGCCTATTCTAGTTTACTATGTACAAGGGTTTTTTACAAGATAAGTTTAAGACAGCTACAGCGGAAGAAAAATTATGACGGAAATAACCGAGCATGCGATTAGAATTGTAATTGTTGTGTTAATGTGAAGTGACCAACTAAGGCCTGACGAGATTTCAACGTCTAGACAGCGGCTGGTAGCGACGGATTCGAGAACTGTGTTATTTAGAAAGCGGAGCGTAAGGAAATGACGCAATTCTGGAGACACGTAAGCATTTACATTTAGAGGTATAAAGATTCATTTTCCACAAATTACACCAGTTAGAGATGGCATCAATGTCAAGTTGCAAGCTCTATATTCGATAGAACTGTTGATTTCACGAAAGAAAACAGAATCAGCAGCAAACAAATGAATGTTAGAGGATGCACAGTTAGGTCGGTCATTAATATATATGACAAATAATACAGGACATAAGACGGAGCATTGAGGCACTCCAGAGCCACCGGAACTTAAGGAGGTATTCCGATTGTGGACAGACGCAAACTGGGAACGGGTTAAAAGGAAGTGTTCTAT
Organism: Amblyomma maculatum; assembly: GCA_023969395.1. Classification (NCBI taxonomy): domain Eukaryota; kingdom Metazoa; phylum Arthropoda; class Arachnida; order Ixodida; family Ixodidae; genus Amblyomma; species Amblyomma maculatum. Next base: position 149,238 of record JAJIZL010125168.1, read on the forward strand.
CCAACGTAAAACGTTAGGTTCAATATTTAGTTCTGATAGTTTAAAGAGGAGTAATCTGTGAGAAACATTTTAAAATGTTTTTTTTTGAAGCCGAGAAAAATGCAGTTAGCTTGTGAATTCCAATCAATGATAAGCTGAAGATTCTGAGGGAATAATGACAGTTGTGTTTCACATGCTAGAGGCTGTCGGAAGCCATGCTGCGATTTGGTAAAGAACGAGTTAGTTTCAAGGAAGTTCACAATATTTGAGTAAAGGGTGTGTTAAAGTAATTTGCATGCTGCACTTGTCAACGTTCATCACCATCATCATCATCAGCCTGATTATACCCACTGCAGGGCGAAGGCCTCTCCCATATTTCTCCACTTAACCCGGTTCTGTACTAGCTGCATCCACTTGACCCCTGAGAACTTCTTAATCTCATCCGCCCACCTAACTTTCTGCCGCCCCCTGCTACGCTTTCCTTCCCTTGGAATCCAGTTTGTTACCCTCAGCGACCACCGGTTATCCTCTCTTCGCACTACATGTCCTGCCCATGTCCATTTCTTCTTAATTTCTACTAGAATGTCGGGAACTTGAGTTATTTCTCTGACCTACTCTGCACGCTTTCTATCTCCTAATGTTACCCCTACCATTTTTCGTTCCATAGCCCTCTGGTTTGTCCTCAACTTAAGTTGAACTCTCTTGGTTAACCTCCACGTTTCAGCCCCATAGGTGAGTACAGGTAAGATGCAAATGCTGTATACTTTCCTATTGAGCGATACCGGTAAGCTGCTACTTATATTCTGCGAGTGCTAGCCAAATCCCAATCTTATTATTCTTGTTATTTCCTTTCCATGGTTCAAATCTGCGGTTACTACCTGTCCTAAGTAGACATATTCGCCTACTACTTCCAGTATTTCGCTACGTAAACTGCTGTTCCTTCCCGAGGCTGTTGAACATTACCTTAGTCTTCTGCATATTGATTTTCAAGCCTACCTTTCTACTTTTCGGGTCTAGGTCATCAATCATTATTTGCAGTTCATCCCCCGAGTTGCTTAGCAAGGCAATGTCATCAGCAAATCGCAGATTACTGAGGTATTCTCCATCTACCCTTACCCCTAACTGCTCCCATTCCAAGTCTCTGAATACTTTCACTAAACAAGCTGTGAATAGTACTGGGGAGATTGTGTCTCCTTGCCTAGCACCTTTCTTTATAGGAATTTTGTTACTTTCTTTTTGCAGAACTTTGTTTGCTGTGCAGCCACTATATATATCTTCCAGCACTTTCACGTACGGCTAGTCTACCCCTGATTTCGCAATGCCTGCATCACCGCCGAGGTTTCAACTGAGTCAAATGCTTTTTCATAATCAATGAATGCTATGTATAATGGCTGGTTACATTCCGAGCATTTTTCTATCACCTGATTGATGGTATGGATATGATCGATAGTAGAGTATCGTTTCCGAAACTCTGCTTGATCCTTTGCTTGATTGCAGCCTAAGGTTGTCCTGATTCTATTAGGGATTACCTTAGTAAATACCTTATACGTAACAGACAGTAAGCTGATTGGTTTGTAATTTTTAAGATCCTTAGAGTCCCTTTCTTGTGAATGAGCATAATGTTTGCGTTCTTCTATGGTTCCGGTACCATCGATAACACCACGCACTGCGTATACAGAGTGGCCAGTTTTTCTAGCACGATATCCCGACCGTCCTTTATCCAAATCTGTAGTTATCTGATCCTCTCCAGCTGATTTCCCCCTTTTTACAGTTTCTAGTGCTTTCTTGACCTCGTCCTTCGTCATTGGTGGAACGTCTGACTGTTTTTCCCTACCGCCAATCTCATTACGGTCCCGACTACTTTGGCTCCTGTAGAGATCCGTATATAACTCCTCGGCTACTTTGACTATATTTTCCATATTAGTGATGACGTTGCCCGCCTTGTCCCTTTTCGCATATATCTGAGATTTGACTATGCCCAATTTCTTCTTTACCGCTTTAAGGCTTCCCCCGTTCTTTACATCATGCTCAATTTTCTCCATGTTATACTTCCTTATATCGGCCACCTTGCGCTTATTGATTAGCTTTGATGTCTCCACCAATTCGATCTGGCCTGTTGGATTGGAAGCTTTCATACACTGGCGTTTGTTAACCAAATCTTTCGTCTCCTTAGACAGCTTACCGGTATCCTCTCTAACTATCCTACCGCCTACTTCTACCGCGCATTCAGTAATGATATCTCTGAAATTATTGTTCCTTGCCTCTAGGGTAATGTCGCCATCCTCAGTTAGAGCTGAATACCTATTCTGTAGCGAGATCCTGAACTCTTCTGCCCTCCCCCTCACCGCTAATTCGTTGATGGGTTTCTTTCTTACTAGTCTGTTGCGTTCCTTCTTCAGATTTAGGCTAATTCGGGACCTCACCATCCAGGGGTCACTGCATCGCACTTTCCCGATTACCTCTACATCTCGCATAATGGCGGAGGTTGAACAGATTATGAAGTCGATTTCATTTTTAGTCTCTTCGTTAGGACTCTTCCATGTCCATTTCCGTTTCTTCCGGTTGCTGAAGAAGGTATTCATGATTCGTAAGTTATTGCGCTCTGCAAACTCAACTAGTAACTCCCCCCTGCTATTCCTAGAACCAATGCCATAGTCACCTACTGCCTGGTCTCCTGCCTGTTTTTTCCCTACCTTGGCATTGAAGTCGCCCATTAGTATACTGCGTCTTTACTTTTCGCATTGCCGATTCTACATCTTAATAGAAGCTTTCAATTGCCTGGTCATCATAACTACATGTAGGTGCATAGGCCTGTACAACCTTCAGTTTATACCGCTTATTAAGCCTAATTACGATGCCTGCAACCCTCTCATTAACACTGCAGAATTCATCGATATTACCCGCCATATACTTATTGACAAGGAAACCTACTCCTAGTTGTCGCCTCTCTGGTAAACCTCGATAACACAGTACATGCCCATCCTTCAGTGCCGTATATGCCTCATTCGGCCTTCTAACCTAACTAAGCCCCATGACATCCCATTTCATACCCTCTAGTTCCTGTAAGAGCACTGCTAAACTAGCTTCACTAGCTAAGGTTCTAGCATCAAACGTTGCCAGGGTCAGTTTCCAATGGCGGCCTGTCCAGCGGAGCCAGGCTTTCTTAGCACCCCCTGCTGCGTCACAGGTCTGACCGCCGCCGTGGTCAGTTGTTCCGCAGCCGCTGGTGACTGAGGGCCGGGGATTTATGGAGCTAATCATAGGAGGTTGCGGCCAATTACTGCACCAGGGTGGCCAACTCCTGTTCTGGTGAGGGAGTGCGTTGCCGGAGGTGTTCACCGGCATCAGGTCGCACCCCAAACCTGTGTATGTAATTCCATCGACACGCGGATTTTTTCTTTCATCCGGTGGAGAATTTCGCGGCACCGGGATTTGAACCCTGGTCCTCTTGCATGCGAGGCGGATGTTCTACCGCTACGCCACCGGTAAATGACAGAACAATTTTTGCAACCTGATTTGTGGACGGGAACTACCTTCCCGCCCTTCCAGTCAGCAGGAAGAGCGGCGGTGCTGTTGGATTGCTGAAAAACCTTTCAGAACATGAGTGATGTAAAGGTGCGGGTGCTTTTCAAAACGTGGGTGGTAATTAAGTCGATACGAGGGCTAGATGAAGTTTTAAGTGCGTCAATATATTTCTTGATATCAGTAGGATCAATGCAGACCGGATCCATCAACAGGTGCGGATACGACTCAGCAGGTGGAAATGTTTTAATAGACAAGATGACAAAATTATTACAGGGAGGTTTGTTTAAGACATCAGGGCACGCTGAATACGAATATCGTTGGAACCTATTAAGTGAATTGAGTTCGTCCTTTTTGATTTACCTGTGCGCCAGAACTTTTGGGGGTCAGGGGAAAGCATGGACGGTAAGGCGTAATTAAGGAAGTTAATTTTAACGTTTTAAGTTCGTGCCTTAAGAGCCTTGTTTAAGTGCCTTATTAGCTGACATATAGGCTTCCCACCGAGTGTCAGAAGGGATAAGCGTAGCATTACAGAACAAGATTTTTTTTTATTATATTTCCTTTTTAGGTGGAGGCTATACCAAGGAGCATAGTAGTTGGAAGATATGTTGCAGAGGGGAATATACTTATCTACCAGTTGACGGACTTTAGTAGTGAAGTTGAGTCGGTTAGTTTAAACAGTCCGAGTTTCGAAACCATCCAGGAACAAGTCGAGGGAAAGAAAAAGCTCGTTGTTAATAGCTCCGCAGTTAGCTTTGCTGTAGTCTCTGATTACTTTAGTATCCTCATCGTTTCCAAGGAAGGGGCTAAAATTTCAAAGTGGAGAGCTAAATGTTCTCCTATCCCGGGCAGGTATGACACATTTGAGACGGAATCAGGGTGCGTTGTTAGTATCAAATCCAGGATGGGGGCGGTAGAGTCCATTAACCTAGTAGGCTGTGACACTAACTGAGAAAAACAGAAAACTGAACATAAATTCAAAACATCATGACTTACAGAGGGGAATAGAGTAAGAATAGGTGGATTAGAAGACCAGAAAATAATTGGGAACTTAAAAGTCACCAAGTAACAAAATATCAGCAGTAGGATGCCACAAGTAGGCGCTATTAATGAGGTCGTTACGTTTCATTTTTTTTATTTCATACACACGTTACGTTTCATTGTCAGCAGTTCTATATCAGATATTGCCGACCCCCCTGGCATACCGCTGGGGTCAGTTTGTTCAGGTCGATAGCAAAAAGCGCCTTTACAATTATTATCTTCATTTTGCAAAAAGGATCTACTTAGCGGACCGCAAAATGCTTTCTCTCTCTTCATCATTATTTCCCTCTCCACGTTGGCTCGCAGCACTCCTCCGGTGTGGCCAAACAGTAGGCACGGGGCCCAAGTGACCAGCTGTAATAAAAAGGATCACAGGAGCTCACTAGTAGTATCCAACAGTCGTTTCTAGGTTAAAGCTGCGCTAGTCGGCGATGTAAATACATTTTATCGCTGTTGTGTGATCTTGTCGACTGCCGTGGCTGGCAGAGAAATTATTGTGACCATGTGTTCTGTACGCGACACCGACTGAGTAAGCCATGTGGCTGGATCGGTCAATCCCTTGTATGTATTTTTCCTCTGCAACTTTAACATACAGGCGCTCGATCCCGTTACCTTTCTTGTGTCCGTGTGTGTTTTCATGCCTTGAACTTACGATGAACTGTCACCGTCTAGCCCATGAAGACGTTGTTTCAAGGCAACCTATGGAATGAATAATCCAGGTGGTTAATTTTGCAAGGGCGGACGTAACATGTTTATAAGGTAACCGCTGGAATAAGCGCGATAGCTTCCACTGATGATAATCGAATGCCGTTTCGTTGTCTTAATCTCATCAAGCGAAAGTCAGCACGGCAATACTTGAGCAAAACAGAGAATTGCAAAAATGCATGCGCTCCAGGTACAACGATGGAGCCCAACCAGGAATGAAGTCATCAAAATATTTGCCGGCCAACCTGAAAAATGAACACGTGAAGCTAGACGGTGAGCTGCTACAAAATGTCATGCCGCCTATGTACAACATTCGAGCTGCAAGCATAAGAACACAGTAACCGCGGTGCCGCTCCCTAATTAAACCGAAAAAAGCGCGGATTCGAAAAAGTAAACAAATTAACCAGTTTGACGTACGGGTGCCGTACATGGATAATCGTTTATGTGCTTGCCACGAAATGACTTGCACACACTTAGTAACTGTCCAGACTGCTGTGAATGCCATTGATGTGTGATGCGTGAAAGCCAGTCTGGCTGGCGACGTTCCGATCGCTCCGTGATCATGTCGCATTCAACCTCCTGCAAACGGACAAGGGCGACGACCTCTCCTTCAAGCCCCGGGCTTCCCATATAAAAATGGTCTATGTACTTCAATGGAAAAGTTTATGGTCAGCTATGTCTATCTATGGACTTTTATAGTCGGCTATAAAGTGCCATTGAAATATCTATAGGCAGCAATAAAAAATTCTATACCACTTTGTCTATAGCTTCTGGGCCATACAAAGTCTCTTTAGCGAACTGTAGAAAACTATATTTCCATGAAGCTATAGGTTATTAGTCATGCAGTAATCTTTAGTTGTCTATAGAAATTTGAATGGCTCTAAAGCTACAGACTGAAGGTCATAGAAACAGTTTTAGCAAGCTATAGAAAAGTTGATGCTCCAGAAGCAATAGAATATTAGCAATGCAGATATCTTTAGCTGTCTATAGAAATTTGAATGCCTCTAAAGCTACAGACTACAAGCCATATAAGCTGATTTAGCTGGCTATGCCTCAGTGTATGCTCCTAAAGCTATATATTATTAGTCATGCAGTTATCTTTAGCTGTCTACAGAAATTTGCATGGCTCTGAAGCTACATACTGATAGCCATATAAGCTACTTTAGCTGGCTATAGAAAAGTGTATGCTCCTGAAGCTATAGGCTTGTAGTCATAGCTATCTTTAGCTGTCTATAGAAATTTTATTGCCTCTAAAGATACAGACTGATAGGCATATAAGCTGCTTTAACTGGCTATAGAAACGTGCATGCTCTCGAAGCTATAGACTAGTAGCCATGCAGTTATCTTTAGCCGTCTATAGCAATGTCAATGCCTCTAAAGCTGCAGACTGCAAGCCATATAACGTGTTTTAGCTAGCTATAGAATATTGTATATACCAAAAGCTATAGACCAGTAGGTACACCTTTTTATGAAAGAACATATATCATCGTGTCGAATCTCTCGTGCGACTTTACTCTAGCTTGATTAGGAGTTGTGTGCTGTATGCAACGAGAAACCGTATGTCATCAACTACAACGCTGTACGACAAAAGGATTACGTCACAATCTTGGTTTAACTGGTGGGAGCACTGTCACCGCATGTAAGTACGCCTGCAGTGAGTACCTCCAACCCATGATGGTTTTAGTCGTGGGGACTGCTGGCCAATTTTCAGTTATTGACTCATCGAATTGAAAATAAAACCGATGATATAGAGCATGACACATATGCACATACACACACACACACACACACACACACTTGAGCATGCAGAAACACTCACACGCCCGCGCGAGTGTTTCTATAGCTGACAATAATAGAAAATGCTAAAGACTACAATACTTACATTAGGACACCAGAATTAGTCCATAGGTTTTAGACTTCTACGGCAAGCTATAACGTTTTGGGCCAAAGGTCTATAGCCGACCATATATGGGATTTTCTATAGCTGGCCATAAGAGATTGTAGGCAACTATAGAAAACGCTAAAGACTGCAGTGCATAAGGAGCCATAAGTCTATGGAATACGTTAAAGACTTCTATAGAACAGTCTATAAAAAAACCTAAAAACTACCATAGGAAAGGCTATAGCTTTCTGGGCCAAATATCTATAGCCGACAATACAAAGAACTTTCTATAGCTGACCATAAAAGTTTTTACCTGACCTTAGCAAATGCTAAAGACTGCAGTAAATAGGCAGCCATAAGTCCATAGATAAGGTTAAAGACTTCTATAGAACAGACTGTAGAAAAACCTAAAGACAGCCATAGCAGCGGCTATAGATATTTGGGCCAAATTTCTATAGCCGACCATACAAGGGATTTTCCATAGCTGATGAAAGGTAATTTTTGTATGGGTTTGCCAACATTTGCACACACACACACACACACACACACACACACACACACA
>JAJIZL010125168.1:157328-178459 GCA_023969395.1 Amblyomma maculatum
CACACACACACACACACACACACACACACACACACACACACGCGCCCGTACATGACGACACGTTTAGATTGAACACGTGAGAGGCTGTCCGCAGGAGGAAGCGTTGGGCGGCCGTTTACACGGTGCTGAAATGACCGGAATGCTCGCTGCTCTCACTGATGTTCTTGCGTTCGCTGCATTAAGCTGCGGCCACGTCGGCTGTCGCACATGACCGTGGCGATTTGTAACAGACTGCCCCACCGGAGGAGGGAGATACCGAAGGTTAGGCGACTGCATCCACTGTTCAAAGGGGTTGCTGCGATGATACTGCTACCCGGGGTCGTCTACTCTACTTCTCTTGAGCCTAGTCAGCCAGAAGGCTTCCTTCAAACATTTTGGTTCCCAAAGCCCTCTGCAAAATGGCTTCATGAAAGTTTTTCGTCGTACAAACAAGCGTCACAACTACGCGGAAAATTCAGCCAGTCAGCCAGAGAGCACGACACAAATTTCACTAAGTTATACCAGGCTCTTTCCCCCTAATACATCCATCTATCTTATGGGGTAGCTCATCAGCACTTGGAATGCGTCCACAAATTCGAAATTCGCAGTTCAAAAGTACATCACTTTGAAACACTAGACAAAGGTAATACAATATGTTTAAAATCCTGCGTCAAGAAGAAAACCACTAACAAGTGACAACTTTGAGTCTTGTATAATCACGTTAGCGGCTCCAACTTGAGCCATCGGCGTTACCGTTGAGACTCCTCATTTCATTGAAGCTCCGGCTGTCCGTTTCTCGGAACAACCTTACCCTCTTGTTTCTGTGTGAAGAAACACACGAGGACGAGTCACTCGCATTGCTGAATGATCTGTACCTGTCCTTACGGTTTGCGCACCTGTCGCGCCTTTTCTCAGCACGGGCGCCTTTCTGCCACTGGGATAGTCGTCTTTCCTTTCGCGATAGTTTCAACTTTCTCACCTCACGATAGCAACATATATTCTCACGCCTGCCTTTCCGCTTTTTGTCGGCGGCAGCACGCTTTCCTTTGGCACCAGCTCTGGCAAGCTAGCGGTAGCCGGAGCGAGTATGGCACCGGCGTCCTAAAAGTGCGGCGCCACGTCTACACCGCGGCCATCAGCGCATGACTCACTTCCAGTCAAGTCCAAACAACAACCGCTCACGCCGGCCCCCAAGCTCGGCATTTTCTCTGGCGGCTCGCTACTCAGGTTACCCTGGTCTGCGGGTGTGCAGCATCTCTCAGCGCTAACTGGCGTACGATCGAGTTCCTTGAGAAGATGGGGCGCTTTGGATGGCTTGAGGCAATGTATGCTACGTCATCGTTCGCACTGAGGTTGTTGCTTTCGCGAATACAACTGAGTGTGTCAGGGTATGAAAGGTTCCGGTCTCATCTCTAGTTGTTCGCTGTCAACTGTACAAGTGTGGCTCTCTACAGCGCACTCGTCACGGTTCTACCCTACTGAAATTATTTTGCGAGGCTCTGCGTGGTTATCGAGCCGCACAGCGCGAGGTTGTGCGATGCAAGGATGTGCGATGCAAGGATGTGCGATGCGAGGATGTGCGATGCAAGGATGTGCAACGCGAGGATGTGCGACGCAAGGGTGTGCGATGCGAGGGTGTGCGATGCGAAGACGTACGAAGTGTGCACGGTGGGAGAACGTGCGACGTGCACACTGTGAGAACTTTTGTACCCGTGTGTGTGCGGCAAAATTTGTGCACAACTATCAACATTCAGAGTGCATGGATGTGGGCACTCACTTAGTGCAAGGAATGAGTGCACTTTGAAGGTGCAAGACATTAGTCTGATCTCAGACGATGAGACATTCGGCATGGGAATGCTACCATGCTATGGTGATACTCTGCATGGTTGCAAGGCTCATATATCACACCTCATGTTTGTGTTGCACGTAATACTAATATGCCAGCTTTAGGCCTTGTGCAAGGCCTCAATCAGTGTCTGCTACAGTTATGACACAAAATCTTTTGCAGAAATGATGCTCTCCATGAGATGAGTCTCAAGTACAAAGAATGCAAGCTTCCAAAATATACATGTGGTCACCTGGATTGGCTTTATTGGCTGATACACCGTGGTCACAAAACATCTGCTTTCGGTCCACCAGGTTCGAGCTTGGATACAGGTTTCCTTCTTCAGCTGCTCTTGGCCTGTTGGATTCGAGCTTGGATACAGGTTTTCACTGTGCGACGTCTGCAAAATGCAAAAGAAAAGGCAGGACTATATTCAAAAATCCGAAACTTTAGCTCATGTCTTTACAAAACATTCTGAGAAAGGGGTAAGTAGGTGCTCTATTAGTAATTGATAACAATTCAAAAAGTTTCGATTCTGAACTACAGAAATATGAGGAACTGACACAAGAATACAGGCTGTTCAGCATCAGTCTATTACAAAATCCAATACCTTAGTCGAACAAATATTTCAAGGGTCTTAGAACCATATCCTATCAATCAAAGACATTTGAGCCCTGCTTCATGGAAAGCTACAATAACTAGAGTGAACAGAGCAGTGGAAAACTGGAGATTTAAATGGCCTTTGAGAAATAGAACTGTGCATTCTAGGATATGGCTTAGCACACAGGGCTAAGGAATAAAACCAAATCAAAAATTGCACACAGAACAGTGCGGAAAGTATATCATCATTTCAACTTGTACAAAAACAGTTGATAACACATCTCCAAAAGTGCTCGAGAATTATCGATGGCAACAGCGGGGTACAAGAGGTTACAGTGAGATGATGGAATCTTTCAATGGTGATCGAGAATGCCATTTAGAAGTGGCACAACTCCCTCAAGTTTACTAAAAGCTTGGTTAGGATTCATGACGGCCCCTCAGCCTTCCTTCCAATAAGGTCTTGAGAAATACCCTAACCACCCGAGGCAGTGGAAACAGTGCATAGGGATCAGGTTAACTGATATTCACAAAAGCATAGACGGCAAGAATTCTACAAACGCCAAAAAGCAGATTACACTGCATCTTGGACAACACAACATCACGTCTGCAAATGGGCAGACAAAAATCTTGGGGGCACAGATTTCTAGTTGCAACAGTCCTCGTAAATGGATTCGTACATTGCAACGTAACTGGACCCCGATGTTGCATACGATTCGCCGGATTTCAAACAAATACGGTGGAGCCCGGCAAAAATCGTGCTAAACACTGTCTAGAGCGGTTGCTGTAGGCAGGATTCTGTACGGGGCACCTGTCTATGAGTTTTCTAATCACGACGTTAAAGACATCGAAAAGCTACACAGGGCCACTCTTCGCACCATTACTGGGCTTCCTAAGCACACGAGAAATGAAGAGCTGCTTAAAATGATCAGCATACCACCCATACAAGACATTATAAGAGAAGCAAAAATAAGAATGCGATCCCGACTGGAAAACACGACCCAAGGAAGCAGATCATGGCATGGGACAACCGAATCAACATTGCTCCGAGGCCCCTGGGGACAGACACTTCACCCCCGTGGGAGGCGCCGGTAATCGCGCTAAGGCCACAACGACCTATTAGTAGGCGGAATGTGGTAGCTAGGCAACTTTTAGCATAGAGAACTGCCCTCACAAGACCACTCAATACAATAGACATCTACACTGACGCTGCAATTAGAAATGAAAGGGTGAGTGTGGCATGGGTGTGTGTGCCAGCGCCTCAGCACAACGGACAGCACACGTGCCACCTACCTGGAGGAACAATTTTACACTCCGAGTTGCTTGCCATATGAGGAGCCATAAATACTATTACGACCGCTGCAGCCAGAAAAGATAACTTCAATGGTTATCGAATTTTAACCAAATCATATGCAGCGATTGCAGAGCTGACGGCACCAACTACAGACGACGCAGTGGACAAGGACATCAGAAAGAGGCTGAAGGGAATGCGGGAAGTTGGAATAGAAATTCAAATTATATGGACACCGGGACATACTGGCACGGACGGGGGAAACGCAGCCGCGCAAGCGGCCGCCGCGCAAGCGGGTGGGCTTGCTGAAACGTACAATGCCCCACACCCCAACTCCATGCCTAAACCGATAGACTTAAATCCTTACCAAACAATGCTCACTAAAGGCTCCTCTGGCAGATCGATGATGCACTATGTACGCACCAAAATAAAACACGACAGTAAGCTTAGATTACATGAAGCGACACCAACGCCGGTGTTTGAGGACACGAAAGGGCTCACTCGACCACAAGAAATATTTCTCAACAAAGTAATAACAAACGCTGCTTACACACCCCACATACTTGACAAGTGGTTTCTCCGAAGACACGAAACACTCGAACACAACATCTGCACGCACTGTCAGGAACAGTGTACAGCAGACCTAGAACATCTTATATGGCAATGTCCATCGTTTTCACAAGAAACAAAATTACGCATATACCACACGACGACATGCCCACAATAGCAGGTCAGGTTATATCAAGCACCGAAATACAACACTCCATTGCTACATACGGCAGTGAGAGCGGCCTGCTTCTAGTAGTGTGAGAGAGGTCGACTTAGAGCGCGAAGATCGGCCGCATGGCAAGCAACAAGCAACAGCTTGAAGAACCGTTAAGACGAAGAAGTTACACTCCCATCCCTCCTAACTCCCCAAGAACCCAAACAGCGGCCGAGAGCCATCCCTTCTTTTCAATAAAGGCTTCATTCATTCATTCATTCATTCATTCATTCATTCATTCCTTGACTAACACCTTAACTCCGAGCGGTCCTCGAGGCCTTTTTTTAAATGAAGCTCCACTTGAATTGATCCTCGAATGCATGAGAAAACAGAGCATCCATAAGTGGCAATGACACTACTACGGGGACACCTAGACTTCCACTTGCAAACATGGGGCATCGCAGCTTTCACACACTGTGCAGACGTCGTTCTACTGCATACCAAGCCTTTCATGGAAGTAGATACAATAAGGGTTCACAGACCCACTCTCTGAAACATTGGCTCCGAGAACCTCCATCTGACTCGAAAATACTGAAACATCGTTTGAAGTACGACCAAGAAAAGCCTCCTAAGTTTCTGCGGCTGACGTTGAGCATGGATAACTATCATCAGTAGCAGATTTCAATGCTGTAGTTGATCATCGCATTACGCTACTGTGGTGTAGGCACATTTCAAGTCATCAGCAGATACCTTAGCAACATTTCAGAGCATGCCGAGTGCCAAGTTGCAGAAAAATTTGATGGCTAACAGCAAATGAAGCATGTGCAGTGGTTTCTGTGAACCACTGTAGACAGTGGTGCAATCGTGGGGAATTTCATATTGCAAATACGAAGACAGCGAGGTATCGGAGGTGCAGGTGTGCCATGGCACACCAGTGCTGCACACATCAATGGCTTTCTGATTGCCTCAATATACCTGTATGTCTAGATGCAGTGCTGAAGGGGGGGGGGGGTCAATTCTGTCTTTTTAACTGTGGAGAGATATTTGCAGTTGGTGGAAGGCATGGCTTTTCAAGTGCGCTTAAAGTTATAGCTCCTAGCTTGCTTGGAAACAGAAGCGGCATTTGCTTCTGGAAAGTCAAATTTGTTGGCTCGGGTGCATGCGCTATAACATGCTAATTCGCACCTCATATGTGCTCAACGCTCGCCGCTGAGCATTCAGAGGGCAAATATGCAACTAGGTCACTAGAGTTCACAGCAGTTCGAGCCGTTCTCAATGCCTAAGTCCTGTTCTACATGAGCCATATGTCACTTGCAGTGAATGTTGGTAGATGCGAATTGTTTTCAGCAATTTTTCACAGCTGCCTTGTTCATGCAGTCTGCAAAACATATTTTACTAGGCTGTGACTTTTTTTTAACGTCCAAAAGCGACTCAGGCTATGAGAAATGCTGCAGTGGAGGACATCAGAAATTTCAACCACCTGGAGTTCTTTAACGTGCACTGATGTTGCACCGCACATGGGCGCCTTGCTTTTAGTCTCCATCGAAAAGCGGCCGCCACAGCCTACTAGCCTGTGACTCTTGAGGCAGCTTGTGGATGCTGCTCACAAGGATTTGACATTAGAAAATGAGCATGTTACACGTAGTGGCATGCACTTTCCGGGCCAAATTTTGGCCTTATGGCCCATTCGGTTGGGGGGACGAGAGCAGAGGCGCCGTGTAGTACAGAGAAGTACAGGAGCACGCCGAGCGAGGGTGTAGTTGTCCTCCCACGGGAACGCCCTCTGCGTGTCGAGAGCAGCGCGCCACGACCATTGTGACCGCACTTCCCTCCCCAGCATTCTCCGCCTGCCCACAGTAGCAGCAGTTGCAACCCGAGGAGAAGAACACTCCGTGTAGAACTGCTTGCTTTGCATGCCTTTGTTCTCACAGCACGGCGATCTGCCTCCTTTGGCCCTTTCGATGTCAGCAGTGACTCTCAAACCTGAGCAATGCTTTGCAGCCGCCATTTAGAGCGTCACCAACTCGAGAAAAAAAAAAGATGGCGCGGATACAACGCTTTATGTCATGTGACTTCCTCTACACTCGTTTTAGATGAGGGAGGAGCCGGGAGTGCATTCAGGTGCTCTCAGAGAAGGAAAAGACCTCCTTCTCTACCATTGGAAGCCAGTGATTCCACTCCTGCTCTACCACTAGAGGGCACCCGCTTGTCTGAGAGCACTTTCGAGGTGCTCTCGAGGGCGCCTGCTCTCCCACTCGAATTCGCCATTAGTCCTGTCCCCGTATGCCACTTGTGCTGTCTGGAGTGGAGAGATATTTCTGAAGGGTAAGTCGGAGGAAATGCTGAAAAGTATTCAAGAATCTGAACTGAACCTTAAGTAGAGAAAAGACTGTTTTCTTCATTTTATGGAGCTGAGGTAGCGTCGAGTAGAGACATGTTTTTGAATTCGGCCACAAGAGTAAAATTTGAAATAACTTTTCCATACGCAAAACACTCATGTCCTAATGTCAAGTCCTCTGAACATTCAGAAGCAAACTCGATATTCACAGGCTAACAGAACATGTTTCCCAGGCTGCATGAAAAGGCAGCTGTGAAAAACAGCTGAAAACGCTTAATGTTAGGCAAAATGTCGCTGCCGCTGTGATATTGTTCATGTAGAACATGACATATGCATTGAGAAATGCTGTGAAATTTAGTGACCAAATTTGTTTATTAAGGTTTGGTTTGAAGTTGCTGCTACACTTGAGCTTTGAACTTGCAGGGCTCAGGCGCGAAGGAAGAAAATATGCGTGCTTCTTCGCTACATATACACCCATACCAACAAATTCAACTCGCTAATTTCAGTTTCCAAACAAAGCTGGGAGCCACAATGGTCACTGCACTTGAAAAGCCATGCCTTCTGCCTACCGTGAATATCTCTCCACAGAACAAGTGAACCAACCGCTTTGACAGCACCGTGTGTCCGAAGACGTACATAGTACCCTGATGTGACAAGCAAGCCATTTATGCCTGTAGCACAGATGTTGACATTGTTCATCAGGCTCAATCGCACTACTAGTGGCCCCAGCTTCCTTTATACATGCTTGCTAAGACCAAAAATGAGAAGACTGCAAAAAGGGGGGGGGGGGGGGGCAGCGTTTGTGTACAAAAGGGGGAGGTGGCTGCTACTTTCAGGCAGTGTCTGATGCGTCCTAATCTAAACATCTTAAGCATAAACACATGCAGCTGCAAGCATGCAATGCATGTCTAAAGGTGTGCGTCCGTCGAGATGTCTGCAGGCCGCCACCGAGCGTTCTCACTACGTCTCTACAGCCAACGCAATACTGATCCGCATGCCCACCACCAGTTTTTTCTCAGCACCATCGGAGCGCTGTTTAAGTTTTTTAATGCAAAACCATAACTAGCCCTTTTACACGTAATTTCGTCCGTGACCGCTGTTGGCTGCATTGGTTCCGAAAGAAGAGCAATCACGCCATTGTTGAGCATAGAGCAGCTTTGTAACATAATGCATGCGGCTGAGCTCAATAAGAAGGATCAGATAACATGACATTTGGGCCCTCAAGTACACTGAGTGGCTGTCCTTAGCTGAGATCGAAAGCGAAGCCAGCAGAGCATCTATATCTACTGTGCCTGCATTAGCTGTGCATCGCTGCCTACAAGAAACGCAGTACACCAACTGTTTTCGCAGCCAGCGACACCTACTTTTGCTCGGCTAAAGTCTGCTTTGATTGATTACCTGCTTAGCCAATGATGCCGATAGTGCTAGTGTGGCCTCTGATAGAGATGCTCGAAATTATAATGCGGCTACTGATTCCTCGGTGCCGGTTCCGCAAAAGCCATTCTTTGCAGGCAGAAGCCCCTTATCGGAAGTTTTAGGGCAGTGATCGTGCAATCAGGACGTTTGGTCAAAAATCTGAAGCCTTCTAGATAATCGGAAGGGTTGGCTGCAGGTATGTACGCAAGATGCCTTCACCACAAGTGTGTCCTTGTCTGTGGAAGCCATCAAGCAGAGCAAAATTGCTATTAGTCCTCCAATTTTTACCGTACCTCAGCAATAAGTAGGTTCTGAAACACTGCTCATATACAGTGACAACTTAAAATGTGCAGCACCACAGAAGTATGTGATGATCAATTACAGCACTGGAGTTAGTGATCGACCATGATTATGCATACTTGGTGTCAGAAGCTGGGATGTCAGCAGGGATGCCAAAGCCCTACCCAGAAAAAATAATGTGCCAGAAGTTCTAAGCTAACCAGGGTTGACCGGGGTGTCACTCAGCCAATGCTTCAAAGAGAACAGATCTGTGCATACTCAGTGTATCCACTTTAGTAAAAACCTTGTAAACCCGCAGAACAAAGCCCACAGAGAGAGCAAATGATAAGGTGTCAAGTGTTTACAAGTTGAGTGCCAGTCTATGAGCCCTCAAGGTCACATAACTGCCAAAAAATGAAAAGCAGGCATTCAGGGCTGCGAGGAGTTGAAGGGAATGTATTCTTATGAAGTCTGCTGCACCTGCCCCATTCGAGATCATATAGATTATAGTAGATAATTGTGCTCTTAAGTGCCTTTCACCCCTTGAATTGGCCAGGGTGAAAGTAGGAGCACAATGACCTACTTGAACCCTTTGCAAAACTCAATGCGTCACCTATCTTATATAGCAAAATCCTTGTGGGAGAATATTTTTGCACATCCTGGGTGCACAGTCACGTGACACATGGGTGATGTAATCTATATGTCACATACACATATCTCCTAGATTTTTTTTACAGAGGCATGCTGCTCAGTCAAAAGACGCGATGCGCGGGAATGTAGTGCGCACCGATTCTGTGCGTTTGCAATATTTTGTTTTCGTTCTGTTTCTTCCGATAGTTTGGTGGGGCGGCTGCTATGCAATGCGATGCGGGGATTCTGGAGTCGTGAGTCTGCTTTTTCGCAGCATGCCGCCGGGATGGTGCGTTTGCTTTCTGCAGTCTAAAAAAAATGCACAAGAGTACTTGCCGTGTGCGGGGCTGCATATATATTGAGTACCAGAGTGCGAGTTATTTGCACACACACACGCTCATGCGCGCCCATACACATGCAGTTTTGTAGTGGCTCAAAAAAAAGTAATTCAGTCAAGACAGGGCATCTTCTAAAGGGCACGTAAACTTTGACGTTTGGATTAAGCAATGGAATTATACAAGGTGTTTCACGTAAGGTTTGCTTTATGGGGTTTAATGCCCCAAAGCGACTCAGGCTTGTATCACATGAGGGGCTTAACTCAAGGTACAAAACCGGCCCATGTGCGGACACAGAAGCAGTCAAACCTTCGGTGCTACAAAAAAAAACAAGCCTGCATACTGCTCTGTGCTTTGCCGAGGCAGCTCCAAGCCATCACTCACTTGAAACCGTGCCGCATGCGTTGGCCAGCCTGCCCCTCCCCCCCCCCTTCGATTTTTTCATCTTTTCCGCACTGCTAAATAAAAAAACAACAAGAAAGCATGCATACTGCTGTGCTCTTAGCTCGCAGGACAGCTAGACCCCCTCCCATTACCTCCACTCCCCCTTCCCACCCGCCACTAGTTTTAAAGGACGGCCAACATCCCAGCACCCTTGCGTCCTTCCCGCGCAGACCAGGCAACCCTTTTCTCACTCCCTCCCAGTAAAATGAAAAAAAAAAAACCATGCAGGACATGCAGGAGTGATGTCACATACTGAGTGACATCTGCAGGGGAGATGACAGATTTTGTGCGCACATTTCTGCAGAGAGCTTTTCCATCATGATCCTATAAATGAAAGTGCGTAATTGGAAACCTAAGCTCTAGTTTCGCAGTGCGACTGCAAGGCCGCATTCCGTGTGTGGTGGTGAAATGTGAAACACCGGGACACCGCCGAAGCAGATGCTCCGATAGCTTTCTACGCACGCGTGGCGATCGTGTTGCGCTACCGTTGATTTGGCGATACAGAAACAATATTTTGTAGTGGGCAGCCTCAACAGCAGGCGAATAGCTAAAATGCGAGGCTCATGTGTAAAACTATATAGATGCATTTGGAAGCGTTCATGCAAAGCCTGTTTTGCAACTGCATAGCCTCGTCCTGAGACGTCTCGCATTTTATGTGGAAACGAAAAGAGCGAATTTCCCCCATCTCCAAAAATTCGGAAATGTGGCCAGTTGACAAAATGGTTTGGAGAGCTATCGAAAGAGTACGATGGTTTACTACCATGCCTAGGAAATGAAGAGGGCGGAAGATTCACCTGCGTCTTGTTCCCTGCGTGTGACTTATTTTGCCGATTTTCTGCGCTCGTTGCCGGCTTTGTATGAGTGCTAAACCAACCAAATGAACAGGTATCCAGTGTCTGACGTCCGCGATCCAGACTCGCAGGCGTGAATGTGCCTTTGAGTTCTAAAACGACCGGGAAAACGACAAGAAACGATGTCTTTTTTATTGGAAAACAAGCCTTGCCGAGAAGTTTTTACAGATTTCCGCAAAACGGCAAATAACGAAAAAATGTCGAAAGCGCCATACAAAAGCGCACCTATGGCTCGATTTGTTTCATGTCAAATCGATTATCATTTGAAAAATACCACACTACAGTGATATTCCTCTTGAACGGTGTGACCTGAGTTCTCAGATATACAAAAACCGGAGACAAATGCTAAGTACTGGCATTATAAGGCAAATATTTGTGATTTCTGCATAATTGGGAGGCAGAAACCCAGATTCGGGTTTAAAATCCGTTTTGTCCCTATTCGAAAGAAACAAAATTTGGGGCTCCGGTAAGCTAAATTTCAGATGCCACGAACCTGAATTCAGGGGTAGCCATTGACTCGGCCCCACAAACAATTACGCAAGACGGCAAATTTAGAAGGTCATATTCAGAAGG
Source organism: Amblyomma maculatum (assembly GCA_023969395.1). Lineage (NCBI taxonomy): Eukaryota > Metazoa > Arthropoda > Arachnida > Ixodida > Ixodidae > Amblyomma > Amblyomma maculatum. The sequence goes on from JAJIZL010125168.1 coordinate 168,590, forward strand.
CGTCGATTAACGAAGGTTCGATGGGCCTAATTTCAGGGGCGGCACGCCTAAACTTGCAGATAATCATTGAGCTGGCCATACTGAAATACACTGGATCCAATTGTCTACGAATTAAGTCGAAGTCAAATTCCGGAATTATAGGACCAAATTGGCGAGGGTGGCCCACATACTTTTGGGGGCCACCATTGACTTGACCATACTGAAATTAGGTTGGGCACCATGTTTGCTCAAATTGGACGAAATCGAGTTACGCTCGTCTTGTGCGCCACATTTCGGGGGTGGCCCCCTGTCACCCCATAATATTGTTACGACGGGGCTTTGACATGAGAGCGCGGCACAGGTATAGGAGAAAGAGAACTCAGCTGATGAACGGCTGCGAGTCCGGCATGTACACGAGAGTCACCTCGTCTTTCTCAACTTACCTTTCCCTTTCTTCTATGCATTTTCCACTTCTTCAGGATTGCTACATTTCCCCCCGGGACAGCCGAAGCCCCCTTGGGTGATTGAGTTAGTCGTTTCCACGGGATTGGCACGGCTTCATCCGGGCGACATGAGCGAGTTCCGTTGTAGCTGAGCGACGACCAGTTGCGGTCCTTTGTGCGATTTCGTAATTGAAGTCACTGACGTGGTCGAGGACAACGTAAGGGCCAGCGTAATGCGCCAACATTCTTTGGGCTAAACCACGTTTCCGGAGAGGTCGCCAAAGCCACAATGTCTCCAGGTGCTAAGACACATGGCGATGCTGTCTGCCGTACCGATCTTTGGAACGCTCTTGCGAAGCCAGAATCTGCAAACGGGCGAGACGGCGAGCTTCTTCGGCCCGACAAAGAGTTTCGGTGATGCAAGGTTCGTCATGGCCGGAATAGGGAAGAATGGTGTCGAGCGAATACCGAGGATCACGGGCATAGAGAAGAAAAAACGGGCTGTAGCCGGTCGTCTCATGTGTTGAAGTGTTGAAGGCAAATATTATAAACGGCAGTATTGTATCCCAGTTCTTGTGGTCTGATGCAATTTACATAGAGAGCATATTGACGAATGTGCGGTTGGCGCGCTCCGTCAAACCGTTGGTTTGAGGGCGGTATGGTGTGGAGTGTCGAAAATGTGACGAGCACAAACGGAGAAGCTCTTCCACAACATCTGCCGTAAACTGCCGACATCGATCACTGATGATCACTCGCGGAGGTCCATGGCGCAGGATGACGGAACGGAGCAAGTATATGGACACGTGGTGAGCGGTGGCTGAAGGAAGAGCGGCCGTTTTACAGTAGCGGGTGAGATAGTCGGCACAAACCACGATCCACCGATTTCCATCGGAAGATTTCGGGAAGAGAATCATAAGGTCGATTCCAACTTTCTCAAATGCACCATGTGGTGGAGTCACAGGATGCAGCAGGCCCTGTGGCGGGTACGTAGGACGTTTGTGCCGTTGGCACTCAGTGCAGCTCGTCATATCGCTCTGTCTGGCGCATCTTCGGCCAATAAAACCGATCGCGGACACGGTGGAGGGTTCCTGCAGAGCCCAGGCAACCGGAAGTGGGGTCGTCTTGCATGACACGCACGATGCACGAGCGGTAACTCTCGGGAAACACAAGTAGAAAATTTGTGCCGGTGCTGGAATAAGCTTTTTTGTACAGAAGGCTATCACGGAAACAGAATTAGCTGGGAATCCCGCGCCGCCGCAAGCAGTGGTTCGGGGATTTTGTCGGTGTCTTGCGCAGTCCGCAGAGCCGAGGCGTCAGGAAAGTCGGGAAGAACGGAGAAGATGTAGTGATCGAATTCAGCAGAGTTACATTCCGTCGTGGAAAGGGGGAGACGTGATAGGCAATCTGCATCGGCGTGTTTGCGGCCACTCTTGTACGAGACAGTGAAGTCTTATTCCGGCAGACGAACGGCCCAGCTAGCCAGACGACCAGATGGAGCACGAAGGTTGACGAGCCAACATATGGCATGATGGTCCGTCACGACCGTGAAATGGCGTCCATATAGGTAGCACCCAAACCACTGAACAGCGACAACTACAGCGAGGCACTCTTGCTCCATAACAGTGTAGTTACGCTCAGGTTTGCTGAGGGAACGGCTTGCATACGCAGCTACATGCTCTCCGATTGCCGAACGTTGCACAAGCACAGCACCAACACCAATCCCACTTGCATCAGTGTTCACTTCCGTCGGAGCGGAGGGTTGAAGGGTCGTAGTATGGGATGTGACGTAAGCAGGAGCATTAGCTGGTGGAAAGACGAGTCACAATCTGAGGTCCATTCGAAAGGGACGTCCTCTTGTAGCAGGGACGTCAGAGGGTAAGCGACGTCGGTAAACCTTGGGATGAATCGTCGAAAGTAGGAGCACAGCCCTAGAAAACTGCGGAGCTCCTTTTGTTTCTGGGGTCTTTCAAATGCTGCAACTGATGCAGTCTTCCGTGGATATGGCCGAACTCCATCGCGGTCGACGAGATGTCCGAGTACCAGCTCCTGACGCTCGCCAAAACGGCTCTTTTTAGAATTCAGGACAAGGCCAGCCTTCTGCAAGCAATCTAAAACAATAGCATGCCGCGTGCTATGTTCAGTAAAATCTGGCCAAAAATAACAACGTCCTCTAAATAGCACATGCAGATTTCCCACTTGAGGCCCCGCAGTACTGTGTCTCTCAAAACTGGCCGGCGCATTACATAGGCCGAAGGGCATCACATTTAATTCAAATATGCCGTCCGGCGTAACAAATGCTGTTTTTCCTTTGTCAGCGGTGTCTATCGGAATCTGCCAATACCCCAATCGCAAATCAACCGAAGAGAAATAAGATGCAGAGAAAAGGCAATCTAAGGCATCGTCGATGCGCAGGAGAGAATACACATCCTTTTGAGGGATGGAGTTGAGGCGACGGCAGTCGGCGCAGAACCTCCATGTTCCGTCCTTTTTTTACCAATATCACGGGAGCAGCCCAAGGACTGGAGGGCTGCTGAATTACGCCCCTGTTCAACATGTCTTTAACTTGCTCCGTGATCACCTTGCGCTCTGACGGCGGTACGCGTTACGGCTTTTGGCGAATCGGATGGCAAGATCCCGTGTTAATACTGTGGCATCGAATTGCGCGAAATAAAAGACGGACATGTGCTGGGACAAGAGGTTCTTCAACATCTGTCGTTTTGAGGTGTTCAACGATGCGCTGATCATCGGAAGAAGCTTCTCGTCAGCAGGCGAGTTATAGTAGCGGTGTTATCAAGGGAAGAAGTAACGAGCGCTACATAATTCGGGAGAGCTGCGCTATGTGCAGCTAGTTTAGAGGCCGCTGGAAAAACAACCGGTTCCGACGAGCAATTTATAGTCCACAGTCCGGTATGGCCTTCTTTCACGCAAACCAAATAATGCGGCACTAATATATATTTTTACACAATGTAAATTAAGAGGCGCCACAGTCCCCTCAAATGAGTCATTAATAGGACGGGAGCAGGACACCGGAACGCACACTGCAGAATGTGGCGGTACGACGACTTCATCACACACACACAAAACGTCTTCATAATTTGACGTCTGTTCCAAAAGTTCGCGAGGAAGAGAACCACTAACACTTAGCTCTCCCGTCCGAAAATCAACTGTAGCACCGTACATACGCAGGAAGTCAATTCCCAAGATTACATCGTGTGTTGATCGGGCAGTACTGCAAACTCCGCGGTAAATACTATGCCCCCCCCCAAAAAAACTCTAACGCTGCATACACCAACCGGACACAATAACTCTCCACTTACGCCATAAAAATGAGCAGCTTTGTCTCAAACAAACTTAACTTTGTTCTTCAAAAGGTTCTTAAAATTCAAACTCTTTACTGAGACAGTAGCCTCAGTGTCTACCAACGCCATTGTAGGTAATCCATCAACAACCTCATTAACCTTGTTCTTTAACATGCACACAGACTGAGGAATATAAGATAGCAGCGCACATTGAGCAGCGACCTCACCTCCATTGGCGGCGCTGGCTAGTTTTTCTGCGTTGGAAGCCGGAGGGCGGCCGGGCAAGCAGCTCACGTCGATAAATTTCATCTATTACGATTTCACGAATGGCGCACAGGAGAGTTGGGCATGGAGTTTCTTCGACGCTGGCCATGGTAGTGACATTTTCCAGTCGCCCAAACTTCGGTGTAATGCGGTGTGTCTTGAGGGCCTCGAATATCTGGCAGTGTCGAATAACGTCGGTGACTGAACTCAAGTTGTCTTTGGCAATGAGGAAGTGGTAGACGTCTTCTGCAATGCCCTTGAGCAGATGGCCTACCTTGTCTTCCTCTGTCATCCGGCTGTCGATGGTCTTGCATAACTTCAGTACTGCCTCGATGTACGTGGTGCAAGTCTCACCTGCTGTCTGAGTTCTCTGAGAAAGTGTCTGCTCAGCCTGCCTCCTCCTTGCAGTCAGATCGCCAAAACATTCTTTGATAGCTTCCACAAAGCCTTTTTAAGTGGTCAGAGAGTCTTCGTGGTTCTCGCAACATATCAAGGCGGTCTGCGTCAAGAATACCACATTGGCTAATTTCGCAACCGAATCCCAGCGGTTGAAGCGGCTCACACGTTCAGAGTGAGCCACTCATCAACATCTTCCCCTGCTTGACCGGCAAAAGAACGAGGCTCTCGAAGCGGTAGCGTCGCATTTGAGGCAGTGGGTGGTACATCACCAGACGGGGACAGAATACTTGCGTTGATGTTCGAGACTGCTCAGTTGTCTGCTGTATTCTCAGAGGAATGGGAGGAAGACCAGCGAGGCGACGGCTCCGGCGAGGATCCAGCGGTTGAGGATGCCACCAAGTTTTTACGACGGGGGTTTGACGTCGGAGCGCTGGACTGGTATAGGAGGCAGAGAACTCAGCTGGTGACCGGCTGTGAGTCCGGCACGGGCACGAGAGTCTCCTCGTCTTTCTCAACTTCATTTTCCCTTTCTTCTTCTTGTGCTTTCCTTTTTTTCAGGATTGCTACAGTATATATTTTAATAACGATGCGCTGCTACTGATGCGCACCATCCCAGACACCCTTAGAGTGGGGGGGGGGGGGAGAGATAGCTGTTATGATCTGAAAAGAGATGCCCTCGACTTGCATGGGAAGCTCAGCCGGAAGTCAATTACCGGTAGCGACCGAAAGGCATGGCAGTTTGGGGCCCATCATTCGCCAGTTCAATCCAGAGTGAGGATTGGAGTCATAGTTAGCAAATAAAACAAAATTTATGCAGCAGGAGACGATACAGAAGGATTCACGGCAACATTTAAACACTCAGCACGAAGTTTACAAAAATCAAAGCAGAGCATGCACCCACAGAGGCTCTAATAACAAACACAGAGACTTCAAATCATTAAAGAATACAGCGGGTCAGAGCAAATAAATACCACATTGTTCAGCGTACATAGAGACCGATGTCTAGAGAGTCACGATGTGGCCTCCATGTAGGCATGCACCGCTCCCTCACAAATCAGTGGGCTTGCCGAACAGCGGGTTGACCATGGGAGCCAAGCAGTAGCAGTGCAACATGGCTCTAATACTGGCTGCCTTTCCGGAGTGACGAGACGTCAATAAATAGAGCGCGCCGCGTCTGTTTGTTACAACGCACCAAGGCAGGCATGCACATACACGTAACTTTCACTCTGTAGGCGTCGTCTCCTCATCCCACCGAAAAGCGAGTATCGTTGGTCGGCTTCAGCCGAACCTTCTGGAGACGTCCAGTTTCTTGTTCTGCCTGGTAAGTCATCATCACCGCCGAATTATGATTAGACGATGACGCCGATGCACACAAGGCTACACGTTGTACTGGCGCGAAAAAGGAGCCACGTTTGCTATATCCTGGAACCCTGCCTGCGACGTCACGCGCGCTTCCTTCTCGCTGGGATGATTCCACGACATTCGCTGATTTTGTGACACCCACCTAAATATGGGTGTCATTACCAAGTTGCCCATGCTCAAATTAGGTGGGACACCGATTCTGCTTGAATTCGGATGAGTTATACTTAGACATCACCAGAAGATATCACACATTTATTCAGACTGTCTTCGGACACCTCTTCTATCACCATCCTGTAAAGGCAACTGCATATTAAACAGCAGTTTCAGGCTGTTAATTAGAGCTGATATGATTAAACACGTGCATCTACCCGCACAGCCTCTACAGTAGAAGCACAATCTGCAGTGCTAGCTATTGACCAGTAGCCCAAATGCGAGTCAAGTAATAACAAGCAAAATATTTTATGTAGAGCATCAGCCGTGCTAATTTAATTACAAAAAATAAGGAGAAACATGAAGATCTGAATGAAGCATCAGAATGATGTGCTACAATGAGAGAGGCGCCTTACCTCGTACTCAACGCTGCTGCTTGCTGGTACGAAGGGTTTTCGCCGGAAATAATGACGCCATTGCTTCGCCCTGCAGCGATCCCGCTTTCCTTGCGGAATCGACAAGCTGCATACGTATCCTCAGCCCGGTTAGAACAGCTAAATGCACAACACCGTGGCATTTGTGTGTTGTTGTTGTGGCTCTAGGAAGAAGGATAAGAAAATGCACGGGCCTGTTACTAGCTCTGTAGCTGAGCCTCCTCCGCTGCCTCGTGCGGACAGAAGAGAGAAAGTAGAGAAGGAAAGAAAAAGAAGAGGTAGAGAAAGACGCTCGTCGCAACAGCCGTCGTCTGCCACCTAAGCGATGGCGAGTGCAATGACGGCGTACAATTGATAAAAATTGGGTGGCAGGAATAGCAACCGCCGCACGCGGCGTTGACCTACCAGTCCTAGCTCCGTAGGGCAGGGACAGCCACACTTCCGTATGTGTCATTTGGCGAGCGCGCCGCAACGAGGAACAGCGTGCGGGATACCTCCATGAATTGAGTCGGCGAATAATGGCGCAAGAAAAAAAAACCAGTAAAGAAAGCAAAAATCCCCCCGCGTAACCATGGGCCACACGGCAACAGCCAGAGAGACCAATCAGAGCGAAGCGTATCCCGGTAGGCGGAGTCGCGCAGCTAGTGCCGGAGTCGTTGAGCACATAAACCAAGGAGGTGGCGAGGACGTAAGGAGGGGGTGACGCGGGGGCGGGAAACTATGCGGCGGTACTTTATTTTCATCGAGGCTTTTTGCATAGAGCAATAGGCTAGCGCCATCACCCGGTCTTTCAGCGAAACAGACCGGCGATCTCGATGTGAGGACGAGCGCGACGCTGCAGGCACTCCTCTCCAGGAGGCACTGAGTTTACTGACTTTACGATAGAGAAGCGTTAGATTTACCTCGTTTCGCGCCATTCGTCTTTGTGGTTCACTTGGTGGAAACGTTTCTGTGAATCATGGGCGACGACATTATAAGTGTATTCTTTGAGGGACTGATACCTGTCGGAGAAACAAGACCCACGAGAAATTCTACGGACGAGGCTGGCAGCTCGGCGCTAAGCGAACAGAGGACGCCTCAGTGGACAACTAAGAAGGAAGAAAAACTCATTGAGCTTTACTACTACGCCAGGTGCTTGTGGGACCCACAACACCCCGACTATGAAGATGAACGTCGACGCCGCCAGGCACTGGATAAAATAGCCGATTCAATGGAAAGCGAATTTGAAGGTAAGGCAGTGGCCGCGGTGTCCCTTTCACTATTTTTGCTTCTCTGGCGCTTAAGTAGGGCATATTGTTTTTGAGCGATGTGTCAGAAAACGTCGTCACCGCTTCAACATGTCACACTGTGATTCGGTATAAACCTTGCTACCTTATCCACGCCTCACCTAAATTGTTGTTTTTGCTTTAAGGAGTGGGCTCAGTAACTTTCTTAAATCTCAGGTTGTACACCTTACCGTGGTGGTCTACTGAGGTGTGCACTTGAAGGTATTACACAAGGAAAACAAAAAAAAAGCAAAAAAAAAACGCGGAAGGGTGGAGCTTCGCCGCATTCCACTCAAATTTACGGCGAAGGCCACTTTTATGCGCGTTCTGTGGCATTACGTTTTTTTTTTGTTTTGTTTTTACGGAGGAGCATAAGAGCTCGAACGAAACGAAAAGCCTGCGGTGTCGCACTCTTGCCAACTGCTATCTTGCTCGCTTGAGTGGTTGAATAGGAAAAAGGGGGGGTGGGAGGGGGGGCACGGGCCTGTTGACTGCCGGCGTGCAGATTGTGTGACTGCTTTCTAGTGATGTATTGCGTGGTGGCGCATAACCTCCTAGAATTTCAGTACCTCAAACTCGCGCCGGTGAGACGCGGTGATCTCTCTCCCGTCTTCCTCGATATATTTTACGCCAGAGCTGCCTCCAAGGTGCGTTCGCATCCCAGAATGCCATATGTGCTTGGATGCGGCATGCTTTTGTGTTTTGCTAGCATTCGCGGTCGCCTTCTGCGAGCATTCTCCGCGGAAATTATCGAGTGCACGTGCTCGCAGGCCTATTATAGGTGCGTTATATATGTGGCCTGTACGAGGTCGCATTGGCAAACGTTATTTAGCTCACTCGCTCCCGCCTTTTGCCAGCTTCTTTGCTCTCTGAAGATACTTGGCCACCTAGATATTTCCTCGCATTGCTGTTTTCGCCCGCACATTTAGTGTGCAGCCAGCCCTAATTGCGTGTGGCCTGCATAGTCATCCAGACACTTTGCGCGCCGCGGCTGACAACTGCTGGTGTTGAATAATGTTCGACGCAATGTTCTACGCTTAACTGATAAAAGCTACGCATTTATAAGTTAAGCAGGTAGGCCTCTTTTCAATTAGCGCTGGGGGTAAATATAAATTGTTTTCGGAGATGCGTGTAGCAGTATTTGCTGACACTTGTCTCTTCAGTTTAAAGAATAACAAAATATTTAATCACATTTAATTCGCAGGAAGGGAAAGGCACAGTATCAGCCACACTTGTTCTTCGGAACACCTTACCGCACCGTATGGAAAGGTAGGAAGGAGGAGTGAAAGGAGAAAGAGAGAAAGGTTTGCTGGTCGTGGAGTGCTATGGAGTAATTTCGAACAGGTTCCGCCTGGGCCCGACTACTCTACCGAAGTACACGTGTTCGAAGCCCACTGCCCGCGGCTGCGTTTCGAATGAGGCGAAACGGAGAGGCGTCGTCCATGTGGTTATAAAAGTAAAGTTGGAGTTTTTTTTTAATTGCAATAAATTTACATCTAAATGAGATGTCAGTTCTCATGGTATATTTAAACTTTTTCGGCGGTTTTAGTGTTGGATCCTTATTTATCGGAAATTAGGATGCGATAATCAACATTCTTTTTGATATCCGCAGTTTTTTTTTTCTTCATGCACAGCTTCAGTGACGGGCTTATATTAGACAAGAGTACAGGGGAAATCTTTTATATCCATCTCGCGTGTCTCCTGCAGGCTGTGCATTGCTGGAAAAGTTAAAATAAGGTGTCCTTAGAAAATCGAGATAGAAAAATCTTATTCAAGAATTCTTAATGACGGAGCTTAATTGCTGAGAGGACATAATGTGTTAATTTGTTCTATGCCGAGAACCCCAAATGAGGATTGACCTACGACTGACAAAGTTATTCGGCTGGTTTTCACTAATGTCGCTAGGCGAAAAAGGAAAAAATCAGCACGTGCATGATTTATTTGTTCGTTAAAAAGAAATATTTCGCAAAATGCGGTAAAACTTGGAGTTTTCGGCTATCATGTCGTCCGCTACTAGTCTGGGAACATGGAAAATTTGCGTCGAGATCGCAAACTAGACGCGGTGGCCGCGGCTCTATGTTTTAGGTAGAATTGAGCAGGCATGAAAAATCTAGGAGGTTATGAATAATTTTGAGTGGTGCTGCATTGCATGTTTCACTTAGCTGCGGTCGTGGATAAGAGTTCACTATAAGGTTCTTATGTAATCGCACTGCCACGCCAAATGGTACTGAGATGTAATCCCAGTTACAACGCAAAGCAACTACTGTAAACACTG
>JAJIZL010125168.1:178469-223988 GCA_023969395.1 Amblyomma maculatum
GCTACTTCTTCACCTTCAGTACTTCTTGCGGGCATGGCACAGCCTCTGTGTGGCAAAGCTGACTTTCATGGAGTTAAGAGTCCCGGCGGGCTAGACCGTCGTGGTAGGCTATGAACAAAACTTCAGCCTGTCCAACTGACTCCTCTACTTAGGTCTACTTCAGGGGTCGGCTAGTGCCTGGCATCGGTAATAGTCTGGCTACTTCCAGATGCATCGTATTGACGTCTAGTCATCGCCCCCAAAAAGGAACAGAAGAGCAAAGGATGATGGTATGAATAATTTTGATCCCCGAATAAAAGGCGAGAGGGGAAATAGCGATAATTGGTTCCCTTATTGGGCGCAGTCGTATGTCCCAGACCTCAGCAGTTGACATAGTCTGTCACATCGCTCGATGAGGCGTTGCTTCTCGCCCGAGTCGGAGCTGTACAGCGCAGCTTCCCCCGAGAAACATGAAAGGTAGATGTGGGTCCCATTCCCAGGCGTGTTCCCAGACGGAATGCTGGAGGGTGTTATTTGTAATACGGCACGCGGTGCATCTTCCAGGCTATTGGGTTAGGAAGAACCGGGATAATAGTAACATTCAAGAATACGGAGGGTTATCTCTCTTTACGTAATTCTTTGAGGACGAGCTTTCAGCAGTCTTAGAGAAGGTAATATGCTTTTGTCCCTGGCTTCGTTTGCTGCCAGCTTCCTCGTCCTCTGGTCGTATCTGGTTATATATTTTTGAGGTGTTTTGACTTTGAATTAGGTGTGCGGCACTTCGAAATAATATGCTAGTTCTCTGGGAGTGTGATAGGACGTGCAAGTTGGATTTTGGGGTAAACCCCGAATATAGTGGTTAGAGTCTTGCGTCATCACTCTCTGTGTGCCTGGCCTGACAAGCGGCGCTGGTCTCTTCTCCTGTGGTGTGTTCGGGTGTGCAGAGGGCTCTGCAGTGTCTCGGTTATTCGAGTACTCGCCTACAATCTTCGAGCAGTCAGAAAGGAAAACGTTATTGGGATAAAGGATACAGTACGTAAACGTTTAGGGCTACAGCCACACTATGCCATCTGCATTTTAGGCATTTTGTGTGGTTCAGGATTTTTATTCGTGTACTGTAGTAGTTGTTTATGACGGTCATTTACGTGTAGGTGAGTGGTTGTATGGGTAGAATTCACTAGGACGGCTTCCTTTCATCTTTTAATGTGTGAGCATTGAGTGTCTTTAGCAAAAAAGCCGTTTGGTTCTGGGGTGAAGTCTACCACAACTAATAAAACAAAATAAAACACTTTGCGACCGCGTGTGGGTTTCGATCCCGCTAAGGCTTGAACAGATCCGCTTGGCTGACCACTACATTACACAACCTCATCATCGCTGCACTTTCTTTTATTGCGTGGAGGCATAACAGCCTTCCTTTACAGACCACATCACGAAAATTTGCCATATACAGTCAAGCAGGTGTCCTGCTACTCCTGCGCTCGAATATAAATATTTCGGAGCGAACATAGACACATCGAATAAAGGCTGTCAAGCTCCCTTTTTTCGAATAGATACATCGGTTAACGTAACTTTAAATAACCACGCTACATTCCTACTATGCTTGAATGCCAAGACAAACGGATAAATGTGTAAGACCAAATCGCGTGAAAATATCAAATAATAGAGAATAAAGTATAAAATAATATTGTCCCATTCTATGAACGCCTTGTACAACGAAAATTCAAGAGATTTGCGAAGTGAGAGATTTCATGCTGGGCAAGAACTGCTCGAATTCGGACATATTAAAGTGTAATATTTGGCGCGAGACCTGCAGTTACAATCAAGCGTATCCATACTTCTCGCTCCCTGGGAATTCCAACTGTAGTCGAAGATAACAGCAAGAGAGAGGAAGGGGCTTTCCGCCATAAGCAGATATCGTGCAGGTATAGAAATGTTTTGCCGAGTGATATGATGGTATAGGGCAAACTCAGAGCGATTTCTCCAGAAAGGGCTCTTTCTCGCGCTCTGCGCCATTACTGTTTTTTTTTTATGAACATATCAGCGCAGCGTATTTCATTGTGGTATATACGCCACTGCATTCAAACAATAGGTGACCGATCCGTAGAGCACATGATGAAGAACTATGGATATGCCCCCCGGCGCACTCGGATATAACCACAACTCCTCCTTTCTCGCAGTACCGAGCTTGGTGCAGAAAATCGAACAGCTACGCAAACAGTATGCAGTGGAAATCGAAACGAAGAAACGCAGATATTACAAGGGTTACATATACACCTGGGTCCACCTGGAACGCATGCAGTTCCTCAGGAACATCGTCAGTGCAGCCGAGGAGCACTTGACGAACCAAGGGCCTTTACGTGGCAGGTGAGTCGTGTGAGTCACCTTAACTGTTTGTTTATATGATTGCAAGAGAGACTGAGTACGGAAAAGAAAAGCATGCAAGCCTGTAATTATCAATATTGTTAAATTCTATTTTTGCTTTTCATCCACCTCCTGTTTGGTCGATTTGGGCCTGCAGTATACCGAAAATAAATCGAAATAAATTAAAATTCAGTTGACTATACCCTACTTGTGGGGAGAGGTATCCAAGGAGCAGAGAAAGAACACTCTAGTTCCTTCTGGAAAAGGAACGTCCCCACACTCCTGGTACTCTTATGGCTAGGGCACCTCAGAAATAGGGATTCGAACCTATGACAGGAAATATGTACCTCCATGTATAAACATTACACCTCACACTAGCACGCAGCGGCGGTCGTTGGAGAAGGAGGATGAGTAAAGAGGGCGCCCTCTGAGAAGCAGAAAGAGAACATGTGGTATTACGATGCGATTGCACGGCGGCGCGTGCCACAGGAAGAAACGTGGGAATCGGGCTTGACGGCAGCGCATCGCAAAGATGGGATTGTTCATTTGTACACGTTGGCGGTGCTGTCTGGGCTGAATCTATTGTTTCCTCTCTGCTTTAGAAAGCGAGAAATATTGATTACTCTCCTGTCTCAGAACTTTGCGAGCTCACTGGCGTCTTCGTAAAAGAACCCGAAAAACATTTTTGCTGCGCGTGAAGCGCGAATGCGGTGTAGCTTGCGCGCCCTCATTTAAAAGGTATCTCTTCCTTTCTTCTGATACGCGTGTTCAACTTTATTTTTTGTTGTTGCAGAGGAAATGAAGACAGTGTCATCGTTAAAAAGCGCCAATATAAAACTCTAAATAGCCGGGCTTCCCTGTTTTGGAAACCGAAAATCGGCACTGGGTTGGCCATAACGTGACCACAAGAATACTTTTTCCCGCCGGTGCTGCTATCTAGGCACCCTATGCTAGCGCGCAACGATGCACTCTGGTTACCTTCCCTATAGTGTGAAACTCACAAAAAGTGGCAAATGTGTTCCGGATACGGCTTTCCAGGCAATGTCTAGCAAATGTCCTAACGTGGGGCTAAATCGGTTATTCTATGACCAATCACATTGCACCTGCCACTCCTTACGGCGTCACGCCAAAGGGCGTGAAAAGGTTGCGGTGCTTGTCATTGGTTGGAGCAGCTTCTTTAAGCTTTTTTCGCCGCTTCGTTTTTAGTTTTATTTGACTGCAGCGAGTTTCTGCTATCTTGTTCGCTCTGCCAGACATCTCGCATACGTCGGCGGAAGCTAGAGACGAAAAGACATGATTTGAATCACTCATTAATTTGAAGCATACGGGAGGCTCACGGAGACAATGTCTTATATATTCGATGCTGCAAACTTCTAATAACACCAGATGTCTTACAATATTTCAAAGCTTCAATTTGAGATTAGTCAATCAGCTTAATTGTCAACATTATTCATTTCCTTTTCAACGTCCGGCAACCCTTGATATTGTGTCCAAGAATTCGTATTTACACCCCATGAAATATATTTTGATGCATTTGTAGCAGATTTCCTTAATACAGCTGGTATATACCAAGCGTCTGAATGGAGCCTCGTACTCGGTTTTAAAAATACCTTTATCGAGATGTAAAGAAGTTTTCAGAAAGCGAGATACCAGTTCTGAAAGACTTCACCCCACACCCACCGTCAGTAACCAGACTACACCCTCCGCAGGGCAGGTGCCTCTCTCATATCCCTACAATCTACCTGGTACTAAGTTAGCTGCATCCGTTTTACTCCTGCAAAGGTATTTTCTCTTACCCACCTAGTTTCTGCCACTCGCTACCACGCTTTCCTGCCCTTGGAATCCAATTTATTAGCCTTAGTGATCATATGTCACCCTCCCTTCGCACAAGTCCTGCCCAAGCCCATTTGTTTATTTCAACAAGGATGTCATTAACATGTGTTTATTCCTGACCTACTGTTCATGCTTGCTATCTCTAAAACGTTACTCACTTCTAACATTTATCATTCTATAGGTCTCTGTGTTGTGTTCAATTTAACAAGCAGCGTACTTTTCATTAGCCTACACATTTCCGACCTATAAGTGTGTACTGTAAAGTACAGCTCTTATAATCCTTTCAGCTGAGGAATATTGGACGTGGGCACACGTCGGACGAGAGATACATCACTACGCCAGTATGCTGTTAGGTAAATTTGATTATTTAAGTTTTAATATATTTCTTATGGGCACCCGGTTGCAATTAGTGATTAGTAACCAATCATTGGTTAAATTCACGTCTCTTTTTATTGTCGAAAAATGCAAGGGACAGTTAAGGTCTGCCCTATAGGTATAACACAATAGCGGCCTGAGACCCTCTCTGATTACGCTCAATATATTCTCACAGGGCCCTAATATGTCACTTTGTGTTTAGCAACGTCTGTTTCTGGGCTAGTTGCAATTAGCTCATGTTTTTAAAGTGGAACCCTTTTCAGTGCAGCACAAAAGACTGGTGCTGTGTCGCCTATTTTGTATTTTGCTAAAGGAGATTCCACATTGAAAAGCACTTCACGAAAAGGCCACATGACATATATATTAGCTACCGCTTCTTCCCCAGCCGTACGAGGCAACTTTGGATTGCCTAGTCACCACAGTCCATACTTCGCAAAACAATTAATTCTTGTGTGGCGGGTGAAAACTATTTTTTATTTCGTTGCGACTTCTGTCGTGACGCTGGGACTAAGTGGACCCGGCTTTCACTTGGTAGCGTGCAGAGACTCCGGGTTGATGAAGTATTCAATCTTCGAAGTTGTTAAAATACATACAAGCAGGTTTATTGGCACTTTGAGAAAACTTATTTACATGAAAAAAAGGGTATAACAGCAAAATGGACAGCGTTAAGAGTTCATAGCGAGAAGCGTCTGGATAAGCCGCTTACCCAAGGCTCAGAGCGTCATTTCGTGCTCTGCAACGTCCTTAAATCCCCTATGTCCCGCCCCTTTCTGAAGATGCTGACCAATCAATCCAGGGCACACCCCTCAGATACCGGCAACCAATCGAACACATCACTGCACTGATGGTCTGATGCACTGACTGGCTCAATATTGTTTCGTCGGGCGTGGTCACTTGTTGTCGGGTAGCGCTTGGGAACGGCGAGGGGGTAAATTTCGATTCTTCTTCAAAGTTCCGCTATGTTGGTTCCGGCAAGTGGATTTCCTTCTCAGAAACCCAAGTGTACGTGCGCGCCACGAATACTGCTCCCGGCATTGTCCCTTTACGGCAATTGCAACCCTTTCCTGCATTCAAGGGAAATCCTCTAATGGCCGTAATCCTCATGCTCCTTTCTTATCCTGTACGTCAGCGGACGTGTCACTCCGATCGTTTCCTTTGGACAATAGGCATTCCTCACTTGACAATAGTGCCTCTCGACGGGAAGGGTGAACAGTTGAACAAAAGCACTTCCGGCTGTTTCTCACAGGGCGACGTTTCTTTGTATTTTTCTTGACGTTCTCTTGACAGGGCCAACTTGGCAGTTGTAGGGTCACGACAAAGCAAAGCATGCATACAAAAAAGATTCATGTGAACACGCTCACTTAGAGCCCTTGCAATGCACAAACAGCACATATCAATACCATGCCCACAGGCGCACAATAGTGCGCGCAGGCGCGGACCATGCACGGTCACAACAGCCTCCTCCCCCGCAAGAAGAGTCACGGAGGATAGCAGTCGCAGCTGCTGCATGAAGAGACGACTTAATGGACTGCATGTGAACGCTTGAAGCTCGCTGTCACTTGTCGTGTTATCTTGATTATCGTAGGCCAAATTGCTTGAGCTGTCTCTGAAACTCAACCACATCTCTAAGGAAGCACTCGGCTCCCGTCTGAAGAGACCAGGTCAAAAGAAAACTGCCATCGTCGTCCGAGAAAAGCCCACACTCAAGACGCTCAGGACCCACGTATGCCTAGAAAACCAAACGTGCTGCCTTACATAGTCACATATATACAAGCCGAAAAAAAAAAAGAACCTGAGTATCAATTTGGATACATGGTGAGGAGCCCCTCGGATCGCTTAGAAACAGCGGCTAAGCGCGTCCGCATTCCCATCTAACTTCCTCGTTTTGTATCTTATTTCAAAATTGTACTGCTATAAAATCAAGCTCCACCTCAGAAGGCGACTGTTCTTCGATGTCGAAGTTTGCAGCCAAGCCAGGGGACAATGGTCCGTCTCTACTGTGAATTTGGCCCCTCCAAGGTAGCACTGCAATTTTTGAATGACCCATACAATACAAGCGCACTCTTTACGCCTACTGGGGATTTTCACTGCGTAGTTAGTGTTAGAAAGCTTTGCAACGACTTCAGCAGGTCCTTCCCACTGTACTTCGAGCTTATTCTGCCTTCAACCTCTCATCAACATCACCTGGTCCCCGATACGAAACGTCCTTTGACGAGCTGACTTATCATAGTACACTTTGGAACGAGCCTGGGCTGACTTAATGTTTGCCTCAACGAGTTCCTTTGTGTTATGTAAGCGATTCAGAAGGTTCAGAATGAATTCTACAACTGTTGAGTCTTCTCCGCGCCCCTCCCAGGCTTCGCGCACCATTCGCAAAGGTGAGCGCAGTGACCTTGCGTACACCAACTCGGCTGGGCTAAAACCAGCGGATTCGAGCGGCAGTGACCGCAAAGCGAATAGTGCTGCAGGCAGGCAGGTATCCCATTCGCGCTTGTTTTCATTGCACAGTCCCCTCAGGACGCGTTTGAAAACAAAATGTCATCTTTCTGCGCTGTTGCTCTGCGGATGGTGGATCGAGCTGTGCACTACCTTAATGCCGCATCGCTCGAGAAATGAGGTAGTGAGGACACTTGTGAAACGCTACTTTGATCGGTTCGGACCTCGGAAGGGAATCCAACTCGTGCAAACACTGACAGCAGCGAATCCACTACACTCTCGGACGTCACCTCGCGTAGCTTAACAGTCTCTGGAAACTTTGTGGCTGGGCATAACATAGTGAGGATATAACGGTACCCTGACTCTGTCACAGGAAGTGGCCCAACTACATCTATTACTAACCGGTGAAACGGCTCGGTAATGATTGGTACTAACACCATCGGAGCTTTCCACTTATCTTTCGCCTTTCCAACCCGCTGGCACGTGTCGCATGACCGTACAAAATTTTCCGTGCCCTTAAAACATCCAGGCCAATAGTTTCCTTATTCCAAGGTGACATGACCACGAGCTGCCATGGGAATGTCGCTGTAAGTCTTAGCGGTACTTTTGGGGAACGACTAATTGGTCCCGCTCTACTCCGCGCTTATCCTTCAATAAGCGATACAGCACTCCCTTTATCATCTCGAAAGAAATATTCTTTGCTGTCTTAGTGGCGCGGTGGCGCTCCCTTATCTCCTGCATCTTGGAATCATTGGCTTGCTCCATAGCTAAGTCCTCTCGGGTTCCACTTAGTAGTCTCGTGAGATTACTAGACACTGGCGGCAAGAGGTTGCTCTCAAGAACGTCCTCATTCCATGTCTCATCAATCTCACTTTCAAGTTGACTTATCTGAGATGCCTCGCTCTCAAAGTTTTCTGACCCGCTATCTTCCGCATCGACCACTGTTTTAACTGCCGTTTCCTCCGCTGTGAAATTTTCTGGAATGAGCAGTGCAGCTAGTTCTCGCGCCTTTGAACGTGTTAAGGCTTGCACAACTCTGTCTCCGAAAAGGATGCCCCTCTTTCGCAGCAGCGTGTCCGATTTGTTGAAAACAAATACGTATAGCACTTAGGAAGCTTTCCTGAAACAGCAGCCTCGGTTGTTAACTCGCCTAAAGGGCCCTCGATGACCACGTTCGCGATTGGCAAGCACACACTCTGTTCCTCCACTACCTGGCGGATCCATGCACACTGTCCTGTATAGACGGAAGACGACACATACGCCGGATGGACAACATCCATCGTTGCGGCCGAATCGCGCAGTACTTTGCAAGGCTTCCCGTTGACTACTAGGTCATGCATGTAGGGTTCCAAAAGCTTCATGTTTTCATCGCAGTCACTGACATAGAGAAAGCAATCTTTTTTTTCCGGCAGTTGAAGGCAATGTGACCCTGCTCATTACACCTAAAGCATGTGAGCGGCTTCCTAGCCTCAAGCTTGTTCTTTGTGGTCTGCGCGTTGGTCACTTCCCCACTTTTCTCACTGCCGTCCTTTCTAGGGAGTTTGCCTGAAGAAGCCTTCCTTTCTTTGTTTGCAACTCTAGCAAAGTGGCTTTCCTAACGGTTATTCACACTCAACTTGGGTTTGCGGGGCCTATCCACTGCTGGGTTGCTGAATTGTCGGCGCGAAGCGTACTCCTCAATGAGCTCGGCAGCTTCAGTTGCCGACTTAATGTCGCCTCGGTCCTGTAACCAATTTCTTTTTTTTTCTGGGAGCCAGTTATAAAACTGCTCCAAAAGAATTCGCTCGACTACAGCGTCTCTATCACTGTAGGAATCAGTGCTCTTTAGCCACTCGCCCAAATTGACTCTTAAATTGTACAGGAATTCAGGGTAACTCTCCTCCCTGGACTTAGTAGCGTTCCGAAAACGTTGTCTGAACGCTTCGGCGCTAAGCCTATACTTTCTCAGAAGTCAAGCCTTGACCTTCTCGTAGTTGTCCGCGTCCTCCTTGTTTAGCCGCGCGACAGCCTCCGCTGCCTTGCAGAGCAGAACTGTCAATAATATCTCTGAGACCAAGTGTCTCGCTGGAAGGACAGTTTTTCGCAGGCTCGCTCAAAGTTAGCCAGATACAGACTGATATCCCCTGATATCACATATGGCTGTATGTACTTTGACATCTTGAAATCTGCCTCCTTGTTGAGAAGAGGTACCGCTAGCTGGGGACAATTGGCCGACCTCTTGCTCAACTCTATTTCTAAATTCCGGAGCTCAATATCTTTCTCCAGCCTTTTTGCAACTCTCTCAATTTCACGCTCACGCTTATTTTCCTCTTTTTCCCGCTCTTTCTGCTGTCTGAGCTGCTCCTCCTCCTTTTTTTGTAAGATGAGGTTCCATGCTTCACTGAGCTCCTCATCATCGGTTCCCAAATGAGTGATTGCCTTTCAAATCAAGGGTTTTCGTGCGAAACCACTTGTATCAATTCCCAATTCCTCACACAATAGCAACAGTTACGGTTTCTGCAGCTTTTGTAGGTCCATGATCGCTCCGAGTGTCGGCTACTTCCAAAACAACTGTGCAAACTACCAAACCTAAAGGCATTTCAACACCCTTTACCAGTTCTAAAATCTAACTTTGTTCTAGAGCCTGGTCCACATCAGAAGAAAAGACAAGCACTCACCCACACATGCGATCGATGTTCCCAGCTGCTCTCTTGTTGGCCCATTGTTGCTCCTGCTTGTTACTTGAGATGCCACCTCCGATCACCAGATGTTGTGGCTTGTAGCTTCAGATGCCACCTCCGATCACCAGATGTTGTGGCTTGTAGACTCTGATCCACCTCCAATCACCAGATGTTGTGGCTTGTAGATTCAGATCCTAACGCTGGTCACCAGTTGTCGTGACGCTGGGACTAACTCGACCCGGCCTTCACTTGGTAGCGTGCAGAGACTCCGGGTTGATGAAGTATTGAATCTTCGAAGTTGGTAAAATACACACAAGCAGGTTTAATGGCACTTTGAGAAAACTTATTTACATGAAAAAGAAGGATATATCAGCAAAATGACAAGCGTTAAGAGTTCATAGCGAGAAGCGTCTGGATGAGCCGTTTACCCAGGGCGCAGAGCGTCATTTCGTGCTCTGCAACGTCCTTAAATCCCCTATGTCCAGCACCTCGCTGAAGATGCTGACCAATCAGTTCCAGGGCACACCGCTCAGATATCGGCAACCAATCGAACACATCACTGCACTGATGGTCTGATGCACTGACCGGTCCAGTATTGTTTTGTCGGGCGTGGTCACTTGTTATCGGGTAGAGCTTGGGAACGGCGAGGAGGTAAATTTCGATTCTTCTGCAAATATCCGCTATGTTGGTTCCGGCAAGTGTATTTCCTTCTCAGAAACCCAAGTGTACGTGCGCGCCACGAATACTGCTCCCAGCATTGTCCCTTTCCGGCAATTGCAACTCTTTCCTGCATTCACGGGAAATCCTCTAATGGCCGTAATCCTCACGCTCATTTCTTCTCCTGTACGTCAGCGGACGTGTCACGCTGATCGTCTCCTTTGGACAATAGGCATTCCTCACTTGACAATAGAGCCTCTCGACGGGAAGGGTGAACAGTTGAACAAAAGCACTTCCGGCTATTTCTCACAGGGCGACGTTTCTTTGTATTTTTCTTGACGTTCCCTTGACAGGGCCAACTTGGCAGTTGTAGGGTCACGACAAAGCAAAGCATGCTCACACATAAAGATTCATGTGAACACGCTCACTTAGCCCTTGCACAAACAGCACATATCTATACCATGCCCACAGGCGCACAATAGTGCGCGCAAGCGCGAACCATGCACGGTCACAACACTTCATTTTCGATCATTAGCCGTCATTGCAGTCGTTGCCGATAGCTTCCAGCATCGGCCTAGATAAAAGCGGCCGCATGCACTGATAAAAAAATTCTACGTAAACATTTTCTGCAGCGTTTTTGTGAGAACAGCTATGTATTCGAACACTTTACAAAGCAATCTTGTCATTGCGCAAAAAAAAAATTGGTGCCTAAATTACAATGTTCTTCTCTTTAAAACGTGATTACTTTTTGCAGTGTAGTGGCATGTGCTACGTATGTGTTGTCACAGCTCACATATATGTAAAAAACGTACGTAAGTAGAGAGCGAATTGATAGATACGCGCCTATGTAACATAAATGAAATGAGTGATTTCATTTAAGTCTGCAGTGAATAGCTACACGCAGGTGCTTAATCAACGTTCATTGAAACGAAACAAACAATATTCATTGTGAAGACGACCCGGAATCCTTTATCGTTTCTCGCCTCTCAATACAACACCTTGACTACACTTTCCTCTTGCGTCCTTTTTGGGTTTTGCCGTAAATATACGGCGGCTGTTTTCCGTCCCCTAAGCTCTTTGTCCTACGGCAATATTTTAAATCGTCTGTTTGAAATTTCGCGCCCTAATAACAATGAATGCTCCCTGGGAGGTTACGCCACCTTTTAGGATTTTGATGAAGCGCTTGAAATGTATTGCGCTGCCTCTTTGCGACGATAAACAGAACTGATTCCTAGAAGCAGCCTGTCTCTCCCGGCCTGCGGCAACGCCCTTGCGTGGTTTCGACTTCGCCTCGTGATCGTAACGGAGTTGCGCGAAACTTCATATTTAACTTTATGGCCACGAAGTAGAGCCGCGGAAGCTGATTTCCGTCTTTATTGGGGCTGCTGTTAGCTTCTTCATCTTCAACGCGTACGAGGTATTCCTGTCCTCCTTGTTTACAAGGTTTCTTGAGGTGTCCGAGATTGCAGTGTCTAGCGGCGTTAACTTCAAAATACGGTTCCTAATATCTCTTTAAACCTTTCCCCCACTTAACTCATTTTGTACTTTCAAAATCCACGATAAAGTAATTTGACCATCTGTGAACGTTTTTTTTTGTTTTCGACCCTCAAAGCGTTAAGGTTCTGAAATATTTATGACAACTTGCTAATTTCCTTAGAGCGCCTTTGCAAAATATTGCGATACTACTCTAATCAAAGCTTTTTTTGTTTTTTTTTTTTGGACAGTCTAAACATCACAGAGATTTCTAATTAACATTATGTTCTTTGCTATAAAATATACTCACTTATTTTTGGCGCCCTCATGCCTCAGAGGAAACCCATGTTTACCTGAAACTTAAAAAGAGATGTATGAAAACCATCTCCTTTTTTCCTTTTTAATGTCACGCTCATCGCAGCTGTCCGAAACGTCACCTGAAGGCTCTGCAGAACAAGCGAAAGCTGTAATGGAGCGATCTGTAACTGACCCTCCCCCACCAAAGCCTGCAGTTGCACCACCACTAGGTGGACCTGTCCAGCAACCTGCACTGCCTTCACCACGTGGTTAATGCTCAGCAATGACCTCTGTAACATCCACTGTGAAAAAGACGCAGAGTGGAAGTTGCTTTGTTTGGGCACTCAATAAAAAATAAACCATTTCTAACATTGACATCCGGTGTACAATTGTGTTTTTTTTTATTGTTTTGCTTCAAAACGTAAGAAAATGCGTATCCCCGTAGAATATGTTACTGGAGCTAACTATCTCATTAATGTCTACGGTAAGGTTGACAAATGATTGATTAAACCCCGCTGTGGTATTGAAGTGGTTAGGGTGCTCGACTGTTGTGCCGAGGGATTCGGGATTAAATCCCTGCCGCGGTGGTCGCTTTTCATGGAGGCGACAAGGCCGTCTACTGGGCGATGTCAGGGCACGTTAATACACCCCAAGTGGTCGAACTTTTCGGAGCCTAGCACCATTGCATCTCCCAGAGCTTGAGTCACTTTGGAACGTTAAACCTCGTTAACTGAACTAAATTAAATTATTAAGTGATAGAAAGATGTTTATTTAAATTATTTCATTTTTATGCTTTGTCGGGGCATCATTCTGAGCTTGCGGTCGATTAACTCTGAGTGGCTAGATCAATGTGGAGTCGCTAGCACCCGACTGTCATAAAACAATTTTCTGGAACCTCCTTCTACAAATTTTGGATATCTTGAATATCAAAAAGCAATATCCCTACTGGCCGTATTTTGCAAGACGTCTGTGTTCTCTGTAGGTATCGCCTCGCGTATTACAAAGGAAAGATGTGCAAGCTTCGTTTTTGGCTCTTTAAATATTTCTCACAATCAATTCAATTCAATTTATTTTTCAGAAAGCTTCTGAAGGGTCACCTGGACTAAAAGCTGTCCAGGTGACCCTTCCGAAACAATGCTGGAATTGGGGACACAGCTTCTACAACGGTAGGGAGTCCTTTCGTTGCGGGTTATTCAATCAAAATAAACAGATGCTCAAATAATAATTCAGAGAGCTCGAGAGGTGCCCGCTCTCCGGCGCTTACGCCGGCGACCAAATACAGCTACTGTTTGCACGTGCCAGGCTTCCCTATACGGGTGAGCGTCATTCTCTGACAACCTATACTGTCCCTTGTCTGCTAAGATAAGAAGAACGCTAGGGTTTCACTAAGCGTTGAGCGGGGAAGTGCAATGACAACGGACACTGCGAAAGTGATGTGGCACGCCGTTTGGCGCCGTCAGCGACACTTCGGTGTCGCAAAAGCGAGGCTTATGCTCACTGCATGAGAGCACTGCTGTCAGCCGAGCGTCGCGCTGATGATGCTTTTTTGAATATGTTTTAATCTGCTTCAAATAGGTATGTCCTTGCGGCAAGAGTTAAGTGTTCTAAAGAGGTGGGGTGTGTTGACCACTTTCTTCTTGCTCAAGTCTTAAGGTATCCTGAGGTCGGTACTGCAAGAAGGCGATTAGGCCGTTCTTTTTCCCTGAAATAGTCCAAGAGCGCGTTCCATAGGCTAACAGTATTCCTGGATTTTTTGTTCATTTATACATATACCTCACAGGTCCCAAACATGAAACATAGTGTGAGGGGGAGGTGTTGTAGAGTATCGAAAGATCCAAAGGTGCATAGTTTAAAATACAAAACTGAACAATAATACAGAACTAGAACTGCAAATAATTATTAGAGCATGCATGGGAAGTAATAAACCGAGGATTATAACATTATACAAGTTATCAGCATTGGGCAAAATCAGCTCGCACACAGTAAACGCAATATAAAAGAGTTATTCTGACTTCATAATGGTACTCAATTTGTTTCTGAACTTAGTGGGTCAGATATGTTAGCGATGCGTTCTGGAATTACCGTTCCAGGCCTTTATAGCCAGCGCGGCAATGCAAAGAAATTAAATGCATGTGTTCGGCCGAATAGACGTCGAAAACGTGTATTGTTATTCAGGCGGTGGGAGGTGCAAGTCGGTCTAGTAAGTGGTGCTGTTGATGCATGATGACTGTAGATTAGTTTGTGCAGTAAGCAGATAAGTGCGATATCCCAACGTAATTGTAAACTTGTGAGTGATAATGACAACTTGATGTTAGTCACGCTGTAATGCGGCTGTAATTATGGGAAAGAAAACGTCCTGCACGGTTTTGAATAGCTTTTATCGATTTGATTAGATACTCATGATGTGGTGACCACATGGCAGATGCATATTCTAGTTGATGAAGAGCGAAGGTTAAAAAAGTGAGCTTGCTAGTAGAAATGGGTGCGCTATGTAGATTTCGCTTTAGGAAACCGAGCGCGCGCGATGCTTTGGCGGTTATATTTACAATATGCGTCGTCCATAAAAGATTTGCGGTAAGATGAATGCCGAGATATTTATAAGATGTGCGGGTTAGTGAAATACCATTGAGTGAATAATTCTAGGTTGAGAGCTTATGCTTATGACTGACTGTCATTATTTTGCATTTTTTCGTGTTATGTGTCATATGCCATGATCTTCACCAGCTACTTACGTACTCCAGGCCCTGCTGTACGATGACATGGTCAGTGAGAGAAAGGATTTTATAATAAATTATGCAGTCATTTCTGAACAGTCGAACTGCAGATCTTATGTGAGGTGGGAAGTCATAACTGTATATTAAAAACAATAAAAGAAATAATAATAATTATAAAATAAAAGAAATGCCAGATGTGACGTCGTAAGCGATGATAAGTCATTGAAAAATGAACTGCTTGCGAAATGAAAACGTTTCGAGTTCAAGAGAGGGTCAAGTTGTCTAAATTAAGCAATTGCAATTTAGCTGTAAGGCGACAGTGGCCGACGCGGTCAAATGCACGAGAGAAATCAATGAATATGCAGTCTGGCAATTTTCGTTCATGTTTTTAAAGGTCTACAGAAACGACCACCAAGAAGCCACTGATAAACGTGTTCGGTGTGTAGAACAAATTCTTTTGAGCATTAACCCAAAGTATAACTCCTTAGACCAAAGCCAGCGATTTATTATTAATTTTTAAAAACAGTGTTTTTTTACATTCGCGGGCAGAGAGGTCGTCGCTTGGCGGTGTCGCATGAAACTATTTCCTTAAACCGTGACGTCACGGGTGAGTTAACTGGCAAGGCTTGCTAGAAGCTGCCATTCGCTGCGGCAACTGCAGCCATGACGTCACGGACACACTTCCGGTAGCTGCGAAAGTCGTCTGCTTGTGCGCTGCCTAAACCCTGTGCGGGCTGTTGTTACACAGCTCGCCGCCCGTATCGGTTAGGCGGCCATTCCTCATCAAGTACAACCGAAGCGACGCAGTGATCGGTGGAACGAAGCTGCTTTTACAAAAATATGATTTATATAAGGTGGTTTCAGGCGTACTGGTTCGTCAGGAGTACTGGCTACATACGTACAACATTTACGATTTCTGGGCGTGCTTGTCTTTGTGATGCTGACGTACCATCGGGA
This sequence comes from Amblyomma maculatum, assembly GCA_023969395.1. NCBI lineage: Eukaryota > Metazoa > Arthropoda > Arachnida > Ixodida > Ixodidae > Amblyomma > Amblyomma maculatum. The sequence goes on from JAJIZL010125168.1 coordinate 194,212, forward strand.
ATTACTTCATAGTCCAGTGGTCCGACGTGGTGAATGATTTTGTACGGCCCAAAATATCGACGCAACAACTTTTCACTTAGTCCGCCACGGCGAGATGGTGTCCAAACCCACACTTGGTCTCCTGGATTATATTTTGCGTGGCGTCGTCGTAAGTTGCATCGTCGGCTGTCGGTGCGCTGTTGGTCTTCATTACGTAGCCGTGCGACTCGTCGGGCTTCCACTGCTCGCTGCAGGTCGGCGGCGACGTCAAAGTTGTCCTCGTTGGTTACGTGCGGCAGCATTGCGTCTAGCGTCGTCCTAGGCTCCCTGCCGTACACAAGCTTGAATGGGGTCGCTCTGGTCGTCTCCTGGACTGCCGTGTTATACACGAAAATCACGTAGGCAAGATAGCGGCCCAGGTCTTGTGTTCAGCGTCGATATACATGACGATCATGTCCGCGACCCTTTTGTTCAGGCTGTCCGTAAGGCCATTGGTCTGAGGATGGTATGCAATTCGTCGATGGCTTGTATGACTGTATTCCAGGATGGCTTGCGTCAACTCTGCCATAAACGCCTTTCCCTTGTACATGATGAGCACTTCTGAGGCGCCGTGTCGCAAGAGAATTTGCTCGTCAAAATTTGCTGCCGCGGTACTTCTCAGTTCAGTTCAGTCGTTCAGTCGTGTCCGACTCTTCGTGACCCTATTGACCATGTCACGCCACGCTTTCGGTCTCTCACTATCTTCCTAACATCACATAACTTCATCTGCAGTGCCTCGAGGATGCCATCTAACCATCGCGTTCGCTGCCTACCCCTTCTCCTAAAACCCTCAACCTTTCCCAACATCAAATCTTTCTCCAGTGACTCCTCTCTTCTCATCAGATGACCAAAGTAGCTGAGCTGAACTTTAGAATTTGACCCTCCAATGAGCAGTCAGGGTTTATGGTCGACAATATTGACTGATTTGATGTTCTGGCAGTCCAAGGAACTCTCAAGAGTCTTCGCCAGCACCACAATTCAAACGCGTCAATTCTTCGGCGGTCAGCCTTTTTCACAGTCCAACTCTCGCATCCATACATCACAACTGGAAAGACCATAGCACGAGTTATACGGATCTTGGTTGGCAGACTAATGTCTCTGCTCTTTACTAGGCGGTCAAGGCTAACCACTGCTCTCTTTCCCAGAAGCAGGCGTCTCCTAATTTCATGGCTGCAGTCTCCTTCCGAGGTAATCTTGGAGCCCAAGAAGAGAAAATCTGTCACAGCTTCCACTTCTTGTCCCTTGACGCTCCAGGACTTGATAGGGCAAGACGCCATGATCTTTGTCTTTTTAATGTTCAGTTTAAGCCCAAACTTCTCACTCTCTTCTTGTACGCGCATCAGAAGTCTCTTGAGTTCCGCTTCACTTTCTGCCATTAAAGTGGTATCATCCGCATATCTAAGGTTGTTGATACGTTTTCCAGCAATCTTCACTCCAGCTGAAGACTCGTCCAGACCGGCCTTCCTCATGATGCACTCTGCATATAGGTTAAATAGGCAGGGCGACAGTATGCAGCCTTGCCTCACTCCTTTCTCAATCGGAAACCAATCAGTAAGACCATGGCCAGTTCTGACTGTGGCCTCTTGCCCTTCATACAGGTTCCTGAGGAGACAGATGAGGTGAATTGGAACTCCCATCTCTTGGAGAGCTTGCCACAATCTGCTGTGATCTACGCAGTCAAACGCTTTCGCATAATCAATAAAGTAGAAGTAGACGGGTTTTTGGAACTCTCTTGCTTTTTCCATGATCCAGCGAAGGTTGGCAGCTTAGTCTCTAGTTCCTCTGCCCTTGCGAAACCCAGCTTGCACGTCCGGAAGGTCCCGATCCACATACTGCTGCAGCCTACCTTGGAGGATTTTCAACATCACCTTGCTAGCATGCGAAATAAGCTCGATCGTGCGGTAGTTGGAACAATCTTTGGCACTGCCTTTCTTTGGAATGGGGATGTAAACTGACCTCCTCCAATCTTATGGCCACTGCAGGGTTGTCCAAATCTTCTGACATAATGTATGCAGAATGTTAACAGCGTTATGGTTAAGGTTTTGAAGCAACTCAGCTGGAATGCCATCAATTCCGCTAGCTTTGTTCTTAGCCAGGCTGGCTAAGGCCCATTCAACTTCACTCTTCAGGATGCCCGGCTCGAGATCAGTGAACACAACCGTCTTATGTTGGGTTTGCACATTCGGGTCCTTCTTGTACAGTTCTGTGTATTCCTGCCACCTCTTCTTTATCTCTACGGATTCAGTGAGGTCCTTGCCTCGTTTGTCCTTTACCACGCCCAGCTTAGCACAGAAGCTTCCTTTGATATCTTTGATTGTCTTATACAGAGCTCTTGTGTTCCTTAGTTGGTTGTTGTCCTCAACTGCTTGGCACTGTATGTTCAGGAAGGCATTCTTATCTCTCCTTGCTATTTTCTGAAAATCCGCATTGAGAACTTTGTATCTTTCTCTTTCCCCCATAACTTTTGCCATCCTCCTTTCCTCAGCTATTTGCAAAGCCTCTTTAGATAACAGTTTGCTTTCTTGCATTTCTTTTGCCTTGGAACTACATTAGTAGCAACTTCTTGTATTATATCACGAACATCAGTCCACATCTCTTCGGCTCTTTGTCTTCTAGATCTAATTCTTGAAATCGATTCCTCCCTTCCCCAGCATATTCTAATGGAACTTGATCCAGATTATACCTGAAAGGCCTTCAAGTTTTCTGCGTTTTCCTCAATCGAAGCTTAATCTTGGCAACAAGAAGCTGATGATCGGTGCCACAATCGGCCCCAGGCCTTGTTTTTACTGCTTGTATAGCGCGGTACTACTAGGCAGTGCTTTTGCTTCAGCGGAACGGGTAAGGTATTTAGTGGCCACGATGATCCACTTGTTACCCATAGACAAAGCTGGAAAGGGGCTGAGGAGATCCATTCCAATTTGTTGAAATGGCATCTCTGGGGGTGGAATCGGGTTTAGTAGTCCTGCTGGTCTGATCGGCGGCGTCTTGGTTCGTTGGCACTCACGACATGTGTTTACGTAGTGGGCAACCTCGGCAGGCTGTCCCAGCCAGTAGTACTTGTCCTGGATTTGACGCAACGTGCGTGCAAACACGAGATGGCCTGCTGTGGATCATCGTGGAGCGCCTACAGAATTTCCTGCTGGTGGTTTCTAGGCACAACAAGGAGATGCGTTGCCTTGTTGGGAGCGAAGATCTTCTTTACGATGACGTCACTGCTTAAGGTGAACGACGACAACTGACGCTAAACTCAGCAGCAGCAGAAGCGGTCTTGCCTTGGAAGTAATCTACTAGGTCTTTCAGCTGAGGATTTGATCACTGTTCTTGTGCTAAGCTGCTGGCGCTTACTGCTCCCAGAAAGGCATCGTCGTCACCGTCCTTCGGAGGAATGTCGATGGGAGCACGCATTAAGCAGTCTGCGTCTAAATGCTTGCGACCCGACTTATAGACTTCTGTAACGTCAATTTCTTGAAGTCTTAATATCAATCGGGCAAGGCGGCCGGAGGGGTCTTTCAAATTAGCCAGCCAGCAGTGCGCGTGGCGGCCGTTTACCCTCTTGAATGGTCGACCGTATAGGTATTGACGGAACTTGGACGTGGCCCAGATGATCGCGAGGCACACCTTCTCCGTCCCAGAGTAATTGCCTTCGGCTTTAGGGAGGGACCTGCTAGCGTAGGCGTATACCTTCTCCAGTCCGGCACTTTTCTCGACAAGAACGGCTCCAAGGACTAAACTGCTTGCGTCGGTGTGAATTTCAGTCTCGGCGTTTTCATCAAAGTGGCCAAGGACACGAGGGGACTGCAGGCGGCGCTTAGGTTTGTCGAAGGCTGCTCCTTGCGGTGCTTCCCATTAAAAAGATACGTCAGGATTCGTAAGCTGCGTCAACGGCTCGGCGATGCGCGAAAAGTTTCTGACAAATCGTCAATAATAAGCGCACAGCCCAAGGAATCTGCGCACGGCTTTCTTGTCAGCAGGTGGTGGAAATTGTGCGATTGCAGCCGTTTTCTCAGGGCCTGGCCGAACACCATCCTTGCTAACGATGTGACCTAGGAACCGCAGTTCCTCGTAGGCGAAGTGGCACTTTTCTGGTTTTAACGTTAGTCCCGATGATTTGATGGCTTCCCACACTGTCCGCAGCCGTTTTAGGTGGTCTCTAAAGTTTGACAAGAAGAAAACGACCTCATCCAAGTATACCAGGCAAATCTTCCATTTAAAGCCCGCCAACACAGTGTCCATTACTTGTTGAAACGTCTCTGGTGCGGAGCAGAGGCCAAATGGCGTCACTTTGAACTCGAATAGGCCGTGCGGTGTGATGAATGCGGTCTTCTTGCGATCTCCTTCGTCGACCTCAATTTTCCAATATCCGCTCTTCAGGTCTATCGATGAGAAGTACCTTGCATTGCAGAGCCGGCCCGGTGTGTCGTCGATGCGGGGAAGTGGGTAGACATCCTTCTTAGTTATGCTATTCAAGCGGCGGTAATCAACGCAGAAGCGAAGTGTGCCGACGTTCTTCACAAAAACCACTGGTGCCGCCCAGGGGCTGCTGAACTGCGTGATCACATCATCACGCAGCATTTCCTCAACATGATCGCGTATGGCCTGCCATTCTCGTGGCGATACACTGTAGGGGCTTTGACGTAGCGGACGAGTGCTTTCGTCCGTGATGATGGGATGCTTTGCCAACGGAGTTTTCCGCACCTTCGACGCTGAAGAAAAGCACTCGCAGTAGTTTTCAAGAAAAAGTGTGAATCCGGTCTTGTCTGTCTCGGGAGAACGCTGAATTAATGTAAAAAATTGGGCTGCTTGGCCAGGTTGCGTGCATCATCTTGGGAAGCGCGAAGGCTTCTTGGGTGTCCGCTAGCTCGCCAAGGAAAGCTTTCGTAATGCCCTTGTTCAGGTGCAGGTATTTGGTGGTGAATTTCGTGACAAGAACATCAGCTTCTCCATGACGAAAACGAACGATCGCTCTTTCGATGCCACATCCTCTATCAAGTAACAACTGAGTGTTTCCTTCGACAACCCATTCCGTGATTTCGACTTCTGTTGTAACCACAGGAACGATGACGCTTGATCGGGGCGATATGGTCAATTCTCCGTCGAGGACGTTGAGGGCGACATAATGCGTCGAAGGTCTCGTACCAGGTAGGGCTTTGTCGGTCGAGAGCTTGATGACTTCGGATCGGAGGTCGATGATAGCTCAATGTTCGTTCAGAAAATCCATGCCCAGAATCCCATTGCGGGAACAGTGCTGTGGGACGACGAAGCTGGTACGATGGGTACGTCAATTTACTGTGACCCTTGCGGTGTATCGCCCCGACTGCTTAATAAGTTTACCACTAGCGCTACGGATTAGCGGGCCGTCCCAAGTGGTCGTCACTTTCTTGAGCTGGGCGGCGAAAGCTCCACTGATAACAGAGTAGTCGGCACCGCTGTCTACTAGGGCGGTAACCGTTCGTCCGTCGACAGTAACCTCAAGGTCGCTTGTTCACGTCCTATTATTGCGCGTTGGCTTCGATGTTCCATCTCTGCTTTGTCTTGGGCTGAGGTCGCGGCCACGGCACATCGCCGTAACGTCGCTGGGCGGCGATGTCAACTTGAAGTGTAGTCGGGATCTCGTCGACGTTGTCGTCTTGTGGATTGGTGATTTAATGGGTGCGTCGTCGTCACTCATCGTCGGCGATGGGGTATCTTCCTGTTTTCGCCGTGAAGGAACCTCACCTTCAAAGGTTGCTCTGTTTAGTTTCCCCTGCGCGGGCTAGGGGACCTTCAGCGCATACTCTCATCGTAGTTACGGCCTGGCGACGCAAAGCGGGCCCTGTAGGGTAATGCAGACCTGAACCGACGGCTTGGTGGCGCAAAGTCACCGCTACGCAAATAGTTGTTGATTTCTTGGAGTTGTTCACCTGGGCGTGGTCGTGGAGTGTCGACTGCAAATCCGTGGAGACCGATTCGTCGGTACAGGCAGTGGCACAGAATGTGGCCGGTCTCACCGGAGTGGAAGCATAATGGCCGGTTGTTTGCTGTCCTCCAGGCGTCGCACTTCCTGGGGCTTGGGGGTCGTTGGTAGGCTTGGCGGGCGGGGGCCATGGGGTGGCTTTCAGGAGCAGGACGGTTGCGGCGAGGGCTTGGAACGTCAACACGTCGGGGCACAGGGCGACGTAATGCATCAGCGTAGTTCATCGCTGTTGCCTCTTGTTCTGGAACAGTCGCATCCGTCGCTTAAGTAGAGTTACTGTATATGCTACCAAAGGTAGCAGAGTGGCGCGTAGGTCCCCCATCTTGCCTGTCAAGCAACCGAAATCATTGCGGCGAAGCCGCACTCAGTTTCCGCAGTCGACATGCCTGTCATATCCCCGATCGACCGCGGGTACTTTTCCAAGGTTTGTGAACCACTTTTTCGCTTGATCGCAAACAAAGAACATCAAATAGCTGACTGTGTAACACGGTCAATAAATATGCCAAGGAAAAAAAAAAGCGCCGCTGTTTCTAGCGCGTGGCGCAATCTGCGCACGGCAGCAGCCGATTTACAATGTCGCCTACTCCGAACTTTTTGCCTGATAACTTAAGGGCATGCTCAATATTTTAGATACGCGCCGTGCAAATGCAGCATTCATCTTTGTGCCAATAATTAGCCGCCTGACCTGCATTAGAAAACCTGTTTATATAGCTTATTGGATGCGCAAGACCTTTAAAACGAATTACGAGCGAGAACTATAACAAGGACAGCATATAACATCTAAAACACAGTTTATTTCAAACTTTATGAACTTTAGCATCTGAAGTAAACAATAAGATGCTTAAACTCGGTTTGCTTTGCTTAAAAATTGTTTGCATACAAGTTTTATGCCAACAGGGTTATATAAACATACAACGCAAAGCAGCGCGGGGCTCTAATTTATTTCGCGCTTAAAGTGTAAATGGAAAAGCGCTGAGCTGCAAGTTCAGTCTATTTTCGATAAAGAAACCCGAATGCAAGCTTTACTCAAGAAAAAAAAATTAAGTGCCTGTAACTTAGACAAAAAACGAACAGAGTGCAACATGACCAGATATATTTTGATCTAGCTACTGTATAAATTTGATGCACACTTTTGCATGCAAAATTATAACAAATGAGGTCTGTACCGAATTATGTGCAGCAGCTCTCAACATTTAGGTTCTCTGAGATCATACCACTTCTGAACCAGCCATCAATTGCCAATGAAATTTAAACTAGGGGTATCTTCAGATTTTCTGCAGACATGTAGCTTGCATCTTCCTCCCAGTAAGCACGTGTCACAGCCACATTTCCAAGACAGTCCTTTTGTTAATTGCTTTTGGGCTTTGGCAATTCGAAATTTAAGCTGTTGGATTGTAGCAGACCACAGTTCATTTCTCAAAAAAAGAGTCAAACTGCATTATGTAATAAAGTAAAGTAGTACCCATACATTCGCTATCACACCATGTTTACCTATTTCAGTGTCTGCGTCACAAAAGCAGTAGTAGAAGAAATATCCTTACCTAGTAGTGATCTAGTGTGTTGACATCCCAAGTTCTGCATTAAGTATAAGCATTGTTGTGCATTTCATGTGCAAAACTGGCTGACACAATTAAGCATTTTGCTGCGAGTCAAGCAATCTTGCCTGAATGATACTTGATGTAATGGGCAGGTGAATGAAAACTGATGTCTGTTCAGGTATCCTTGCCTACAGAGCTTTCAGTAATGTTAGTAAGAACAGCAGTTCATGCTGTAAGGTGGTGCTGTTTTGAAAATTGTATAGCTTACCACTAAAATAACAGCCCTTGTAGGTGTATGAGGACATCACATCATTCCATTTTTATTGCAGACACAGACAACTAACAGACAAGAAGTGTGCTTGTATTTATACACGACATTATGCCGTGTGGCAAACAGAGTTCAGAAAAGATGTAGAAGTAGGGTACACTGGTGTAGGCCACAGCAAGGAATATACACCAGCTGTTACAAGACTGCTACAGTCTTATGGAGAACACTTGTTCCATTCACCATGCTCCAAATTTTTATCTGGATTGGCACCCCAAACAGGCATTTTCTTGCAAACCATTATTAAAATTGTCACAAGAGCAAGACTGATTTTTTAGACAGTAGATATTAGACAGAGGCACCTAGAAAAAGGTACTATGCAAACAGAAAAGAAAACATGCAAACAGAAAGATAGGAGCCCCTTGTCTAGCACCCCTATACACTAATACTGCTCATGCCAGCCAAATCAGGGCAAGCCAGACAAGGCGCTTCTCCTACTGCGTGTCGTGGGTTTGGAGAAATTTAGGTGGCTGTAGGAACACAACTCTGGTGGGGAACATCGTTAACTGTGCACCATAGCTAAGGCGAGTGTTCCAAAAAGAGGTTCCAGTTTAGCCATGATGAAGGCCAAAACTGTTAAAAAGCCCAATCAGTTTGTGAGCCTTAAGCACGCAGCTTTGTACATGAAAGAACAGAGCGCAGTACAGCAACATGTTGCTAACGAACTAGAAAGAAAGAGCAGGAGATCAGATCATTGATTTATTTATTTTAACCTATGGGGTGAGGGGCATTACATAGGGGCAGTGTGAATACACAAAAATACTATACATCAACAACAAATACAAGTGCATTGAAATGGGCACAAATGAACAGGAAGACAATGCTTTAGACAGTAGGAATAAGTGACCCGCCGCAGTGGTTGGGGCGCTCGACTTCTGTGCCCAAAGATGCAGGATCGAAACCGGCTGCTTTTCGGCGGAGGAGAGAAGCAATGTGCTGCATGATGTCAGTGCACGTTGGAGAACGCCAGGTGGTTAAAATTTTAGGAGCCGTCCACTACGGCGTCTCTCATTGCCTGAGTCACTTTGGGGCGCTAAACCTGATAAACGAAACAGTGGGAATAAATTAAAAACAATTTCAGGCAGTAAAGGACAAAAATTTACATACATTTAAGGAAAAACAATGGTTTTGCAAAATACATTTGTGCAAAATAAACTAAAAATTGACTTTTCCACCTCCATTTTTCAGCAAATGGTTCATTAAACCAGGACAGATGACGAAATTAGTTTCGTTATTTTGAGTTACTCAAAGCATTGGACCATATGAGCATCTCAGAGGGAATCGGGATATCTTCGTTAAATGAGAACTTTCATTACAGTGGCTAGACGGGGAGGTGAGAGCATCACAGTGGGCTGCCCATGCAAGCGTGTGTCGCAGTCATTTATGCTGGCAAGAGGTGGCGCGCGCGTCACATCTTAGAAATCTTAGATGGGTCTCGGCAGGCGCAGGTCTCGGTAAACTGTGATCTCGGCGGCTTGGAAGCGTGTTTCAACGCTGCAAATGCGCATGTTAGTGCTGCTCTGGGCTTTCTTGTTGCCTTTTTAGCAGCCAGTTTTTTTTCTTTATTCCGGTGCCCTTTATACATATAATATGTCCTGAGCTGAGCACATGAGCAACAACAGAGAAACGTTTCAATTGCCAAGAATATTGCTTTGCGTCTGGGTGCGTCAGGACACATCTCCGCAAGAGACGAGCACGAATCTCAGCCTCTTCAAGCGACGAAGGAAGACAGATGTTTGACAGCGTGTAGTATTGACCACACAGGCAGGGCGCCGCGTTACGCTTGCTTTATCACAGCAACTCTTCCTGATTACCTCGATTAGAAAAGTTGTTCTGTGTCCGCAAACAAATATTCGGGAGAAATGGTCGCCTATATTCCGTTACAGTTCCTGCTCTAAAATGAGTAGAGTGTTATTTTGTGGTCTAGCAAAGGTTCCGTCCAATGGAAATGTATTTGTTAATAAAGAACCGCACTCCCTATATAGCTGCAAACAGCGACTGAAAAGACATAAATCCAGGGAAAGCTCGATCAGCGCTCACGGATACAGTTGGGTGTGTGATGAGCGATGCATGCGAATTAAGACATTTAAATCCGACCATTAGCGCGATTCCACTGCTAGCAAGCTAGAGAAACTAAATGGGACGCGACAAACTGGTACATGACTGATCGTACTGCTCTTTCCAGTTAGCTGTGTACTTGCATGCCAAGAAAGCTTAAGTGCAAAAAAAAGATAAATGGAAGACTGCTCAACATATTACCTGCAAGAGTGTCGGAAATTGTCAATTAGAAAACTCCTTAATTAAATAATTCGCTGAGCAATTTCTTCATTGCCCAAAACTGTATATATGCTAAAGGCAAAGAGTGTAAATAATTTCATTATACTTTGGCAATTAAGGAATGAGTATAAGCTACATATAAGCATGGTTAGGAATGAGAAGTACAGAACAACTTTTATTTGAAGTTCTATGCTTTTAAGGATCGCCTTTTTTTTTCTTGGGCAGGGGGTGGGTCGTGACGTACGTGTGAGACACCCGACCAGCCAAAGACTCGTACAAGTTAAATCCCGACTACAGCGGCCGGCCGTAGATGCAAGGCGTCCGTGCACTGTGTGTGTTGTCAGTGCACGGTAAAGAACAACAGGAGGTCAAACCAGGTCGAAATTTCCTGAGCCCTCTGCTACAGCCTGATCTCGAGTTGCCTTCGGGTGTAAAACAGTAACAAAAAAATGCACCGCAACACGGGATCAAGCCAAGTGTGCTCTCCTGCAACAACTTGCTGCGACTTTTCATGGGCACAAAGCTAAAAATAAAGAGCCAATTCTTTGCAAGAGCCTCAAGTCAGCAGTGTAAATATATTATAAGAGCCAGCTCGCGTTCCGGCGTATAATGCTCCGCTTGTTATCCTTTTGATTAGATTGGCTGGTCTCGTCTGCGATTAGTATTTTATATCCCTGTCATGTACTAGCATCACAGATCCAGCCCATTTCTTCATCGCCAACAAAATCAAAACTGCCTCGCTCGCGGTGCGCGCTGCACGCGCACAGGTGTAGCGTGGGCCGGCGAGTGCGATCTAAGTGTATCTAAGTGGCACCAGTAGCGCCACTGCTGCTGGCATGATTGCTTGCTTCACTCCACGCTGGCCGTTGCTCTCACCTCCCCTTCTAGCCACCATACTTTCGTTAAATCGAGTTTTGACTGTATATGACACTCAGCTACATCAAGTGCAAAGGACAAATATTGCTCACACAAACACATAGAAAACTAAGGATAGCATGAAAGGATGAATTTTCGTTCACAGGTCAACGGTAGGTCTAACTATAAAATCAGGCTAAGGTTCAGCCACAGCTTATCACTAATGAACAGACACTTTCGATACAAACAAGGATCGCATACTGCCACGGTCATATCAGGAGCAATGAAGAACAGCTGCTTATACAGTGCCAAGGCCCCACAGGAAAAGACGATAAAATGGCAGAACACTGCTCAGAGATGCAGAGAAACTAAAAACGAACAAAAAAATGAGAGCCTAGACACCAGGCCTTCAATAGCAATACATGAATAAAGAGGCTTTCAAACTGCTAGACAGGAGAGCTGGTGTGGCGGCTTTCTTGAATAGAAGTCCCTACAGTTGAGTAGACGACAAAGTTTCCATTAAGTAATACCCTTCTCCACCTAGCAATTTACTAAAGAACACTTAGTATAAAGAACAGTTTTGAAGAAAGTTTGCACCTGTGGAATATGAATAAAATTACTGAGACTAAAAACATAACCGCAATGGTTACCTGCCATGCGTTGTTTAAAAGATTACAATAAACGTGGTTTGAAGCAAGAAAAACATGACATCTATCCCTGTACATTTGAAGCTTCCTGTACACAGACAACTGTGTATAGTGTCAAAAAGCTGTCGAGGAAGTTGTGCGAGGCTCTAAAGAGACCCTAAAGGAAAACATCCACTTCAGCGACGAAGTTACATTACACTTTTCAAATATCCAGTAAACCATTTTTACCATAACCTTAACTTGGGCAACTTGAGACAACACAAAAGTGCAATGTGCGCTGTAACACAGCTTTGAAATGCCTGCACCGACTTCCTGACATAGATTTTGACTGCTTTAGTACAGGTGTGCTGAAATGTTGATCAATAAAAAATGGTTATATTGTCTTCGAAAGCAACTAGAGTCAGAAGTGCATGCAAAATGCATAAAACTACTATAGAAGCTGTGATGACAGGCTAACGCGGCTGTAGTCACAATGTAACGAAAAATTCAAGAATTCTCGGTGTTTGCTTTCTCTGGTGATAACCACCACTTTCTCTCTAAAACTACAGAACGAATTTTGAAGGAATGCTGTACCTAAAAAAATTGGTTTAATGTTTTACTTTAATGTCCCTTTGGATGTGCTTCAAATATCTTCTGGTGATGACTTAGATAAAATATCATAAAAGTATCATTAATGTTTCAGAAACTAGACGAGTTTTCTGAAGCTTTGCTATTTTTGTCTTTAAAACCTTGACCTAAAATATGTCAAGTACATTAACAGTGTTACACTAAGCAACATTCTGACTCAGTACGCGCATGCCAATGCTCTTTGAGCCACACTTTCCAGACTGCCGAAGTGCGGACAGAAGGTGCGCATTTCTTTGTTTTAAAGCGAACCTTAGTCGACAAAGAAAAAATGTGACAGCTTTTTCCGCAACACTGTGGCATGTAGCAAATTCTTGGAAAAGATCAGCTCTCCCTGCAACAGCTTCCTTGCGGCTTTGGATGTTACACCTCCAGTTGAGCAGACTAGCTTCATTGGCTCGAAACAAATTCTCAGCTGCTTGCAATAACCTCACTAGAGGCTGCGATGGCACTTTAAGGGGATTTCGGCCATGCTGGGCATAGCATTTTAAAGTCAACAACTCTGGAACTTCCCTATTTGCATCAATAATGCTCAAGTGGCATGCTCGGCACAGCTTGTGCTGGTGTACTACGGCACATGCTACATAGCCAGAGAAATATTCCAAGCTGTCCTGCTCTTCCTGACACAGCTCAAAAATGCTATCATCAATATCAACAACTTGAGTTTCATTTTCTTTGAGCTCAGCATTGAGATCTTTATCTCTCAAGAACAACAGAAGGTCTTGCGAGTCATCAATGCTGTACGAGCCTTTCGGGCTGGGCTGAGAAAACTGAGCCAAAACAATAACTCTGAAAGTTGATTTAAACTCCCTGGCACGGGGCACAGGTGTCTTGAATCTGGTGGAGCTAAACAAATTCTCCAAAGCATCTTGGCTTAATCTGCTCAACATCAGGAATTTAAACCCTAATTAGGCTACATAGCACTGCCTCAAAGCTAATGCTGAAATTGTGGATAAACGGCACCAGTTAGCACTGGTTTCCAGGCTCCTTTGCCCATTTTGTCCATGACTGTAAGCCCCGAGAACAAATCAATAAAGTCCCGTGGGGACTGCTTTGCATCCTCTGCTTTCTGGAGGCAAAGGTCACTTAATGCGGTCTTTCTAGTGCGTGACGTCATTATCGTGAACCAGAAGTACACTCTATCAATAAAAAAGGCAGTCGTGAGGGCCGATTTTGGCAGCAGCGCTTTGGATACCAAATACCGCAAGGCTGCAGCAGTGCTGTGATGCAGCAGTGCGTGGGCAGATGCAACATTCGTTTTTTCAAAGTGGTTTGGGTCCAAATCACGTGTCTTCAGATGTGGCATTAATTTTAATTTGTGCTTGTCATCAATAGCACAGGCCTGCCGGATATGTTCAAGAGAGACCTGCAAGAACAAGCAAAAACGTTTATAGCTGAGGAAAGATTTGAAGACCTGCACTAGTTACTAACGAATACGCAGAAGCATGCAAGCATGTTTCAGAAGTCAGAAGCCGTGAAAATCCTTCAGTGGCATGCTTTCAGTTAAACATTTAACATGCACTTTAGAGACTGACCTTGTTTCCGGGTAGTCCATGTTTAGCCACTGTCACTTCATCCAGGATGATCTCCTGGCCCCTAACCAGATGGCCTCTTAAGTTCTTGAGCAGATGAGGTGCATCAGCTAAAACTACAGCCGTCGCCCATTGCCACAGGGGTGAGGACATGACGTCTGGGGCTTGCCATATTTTGCAGCATGAATGCAACAGAGCCTCCAAATCGCCGTGTTTCCTGGCCCATGTCCGTGACCACAGCATTGGTGGTGATGCCTGCAGCCTCTGCTTTCTTTATAACTTCAAAAAGGCATTCTTTCACTTGTTGTGCATCAAAGGAAGAAGCTGTTAAAAAAAAACACATAAAAGATACATAGGCCCCCAAATATCATATTAGTAACCCACTAAACATTATAATTTGAACCGAAATGCAATCCCATAACTATTTTTTGTTCCACATTTAGTCCACAACAGTATCCTTTTTCTTTTCTGCTTTTTATGCTGAGAAACTGCTTTACATTAATTCACCATGTACAGAAAAGCTATATAAAAATTGTATCAAACAAATGACATGCTTACATGTAAAGTGGTAGGCAACTGCCTGCTTCCATCGTGTCGTCAGCCCTGCCAGCATGAACACGAGAGCATGGGTTGCCAGCTCTTCCTTGACAGAAGGGTTGGAAGGCCTAATTGTGGGATGCCCTGAAATGCGAAGTCATCATGTCAAGAGGCTACTGCACTGAGAACACGTTCATGGTAAACACAATACACAAGGTGGCTCCAGTGTTAGCAATGCTAAACAAAAGCTCATGGATTCCTCAACACTGCATCTGTGTGGACTAAGGCTCACATTCTTCACACGCACGCAGTAGTTGAAACGTCATGTAACTGCACTAGTAGAAAGTTTTACCTACCTATAATGCTCCCAGTTGAAGCATCATAGTCGAGGTCTGGATTTAACCGCATTTCATCCATAAGCAAGCAGGCATGGCGCTCTTCTGGTTGCATTGATGACAACCTCTGTCTCAGTGCCCCAAACACCTCATCCAAGATTCCTTCAAAAAGGTACATGTTACATCACTGCTAAGCAACACAATGCTCTCTTAAGGCTAACTCTGATGCTTACCTGGCCTGAATTTGATGTGTTCTGTTTGCTGTTGAAGCGTTCTTTTTGCTGGTAAAGGCACATTTTCTTTTACAAAGTCATAGCCTTTGCTACCGCATGCAACTTTTAGTTGCAGAGCTTTCTGCACCATCTCCGGTGACCATGAGCTGCCCCGCATCGTGCCCTTCTCCAGCACACGAATCTGGTCGGCAGAGAGCACTCTCGACACAGATTCACGCAGTCTGTCTCTCTCACTTTCTGCCTGACGCCGTCTCTTTAGGTAGAGCTGGAGGCGTCGCTCCAGCTCTACCTTTCTCAGAGATTTTACAGACATTTCGTGCCCTATGGACCGAGAAAAATCAACAACTTCACTGCTTACATCAAGGGTGATTTTTGTAACGCGAGACTGGTCTCTTGTTTGACAATTTACGTCGAACCCCCACAGGTGCTGAAAGCAGGTTTTGTCACAGGAACACCAATGTTTGCAAGTTCTTGTTCTGAGTTCCCTGCAAGAAGAATCAGTCATCAGGAAGTCCTAATTCTTTCCTTGGTGACAAATGGGGCATCACACAAATAGGTTTATGCAGTAGCAGAACAGAGTGCGAGTGCCCATGCCGTCATAACAATTCATTTGTTTTCGTTACGCTATAAACTGAATCTGCATGTGGCCTGCTGTGAGCAGATTCAAAAAACAAATGCATTCACACTATCTTGATAGTGTTGAGGCAGTCTTGCAGGTAACAGATGTACCTTGTGGCACTTGGCACACTGAGTAAATTGCATAAATAAAAATAACATATTCCAGAAAAGAACAGACAGCAAGGGTCAGTAGAACACAAAAAAGCTACAACAATAGTAATTGCAATGCCTGCTGCTTTCATCATTTGCTATGCATGTTTATGTTGACATTAGCAAGCATTTGTCTTTACTCATGGCAACTGCAGCGCAGGCTTCAGAAAGTGACGAGACCTGCCGACAACCTGCAAGGTGTAGACCACAAGCATTATCTGACCTAAGCGCACTGAAGCCGCTTTTATGGCGCCAGGGATCTCATCTTGTGGCACTTTCAGTACTGTGCACTCTGCATAATAAAAGAAGCACTCATCACAAAAAAGAGACCAAGCATCACCTGAACTAGAAATTGCTAAGTCACTTCACTTGAAGATGCCTGCTGCATTTGTCCATCAGAATGCTGAAACACATTTGTCTCCAAACACGAAAACCGCAGTTCAGGCTTGGAGAAGTGATAAAACTTGTGCATGGCCTAGGTACTAAGAGAGCACTATGTCACCTGAACGTGCTGAAGCAGCCTGGATCATAGCAGGTGCGTTTACTTTTGGCAATTCAACCACTGAATAGTCTGCATGATAAAGAATCATACATTGGCTGCATGAATAAAAAAGATACTGATAAATTTTATGCATAGCCTCTCAGGTACTCAGAAAAACTTCAGGTACTCGAAAAGAGTACTGAAGCACCTGAAGGTGCCAAAGAAGCTTGAGAGGGCACATGCATTTGCTTGCGGTACTTGAGATATTGAGCAATCTGTATAATAAAGAAGCATTCATCAGGAAAACAGAGAATTGTTGCTTGACTAGTGAAGCTATTTTAGTGATACTGAGACATGTAATGCATTTACAATTTATAAGCAATATAACACTTGCAAACATTCGTCTATACACATGATGACCAGACTGCAGATTTTGGAAAGTGACCAAACTGGTGCATGACCTATGAGGTGTTGACCAAGAGCATATTCTCACCTGAGGATGCTGAAACAGCCTGGAATGTGCCAGGGGACTCCTCTTGCAGCACTTCTTGTGCCATGCAATCTGCATGATAATGAATCATACATAACGAACACTAGAAATCACAGCATTGGTGGAACTCTCAATGCTGATGCACTTTCCATTTGGTACGCAATTTAACACTAGTAAGAATTTGTCTGCTTTCACAAAATGACCTAGGCAGTCAGAAAGAGCACTATCTCACCTAAAGGTACCAAAGCAGCTTCGAAGGTGTCGAACGTCTCTTGCGACACTTCCAGCACCGAGCAATCTACATGATAAAGAAACACACATCAGGGAAACTGACAGAAAAGGCATCACTTGAGCTACAAACTACTAAATACTTGTGTTAAGAATACCTTCTGCATTTATCTATTGGAATACTAGCAAACATTTGTCTCAACATATGAAAACTGCAGTACAGGTTTTGGGAAGTGATAAAACCTGCACATGGCCTAGGTGATAGATAGAACACTATCTCATTTGATGTTGCTGAGGCAACCTGGAACGTGGCAGGTGCATTTTCTTTCAGCATGTGAGTCACTAAATAGTCTGCGTGATAAAAAAGCATATATCAGAAAAAAAAAGTGATGCACGAATAAGCAAAAGGTATGTTGTTGGCGGTGCTGAGGATGTGTAATGCATTTAATATTTAGTGGTATGCAATTTAAAATATAACAACCCTTTCCTCTTATATCCTGGATTGCATCAAAAGCTTAAAGAAATGATAACTCCTGCACGTGGCCTCTCAGATACTGAGTAAGAGCACAAACTCACCTGAAGGTGCCAAAGAATCCTGGAGCATGGCAGGTGCATCCTCTTACGGTACTTGAGGCACTGAGCAATCTGTATAATAAAGAAGCATTCATCAGGAAAACCGAGAGAACTGTTTTCCGACTAGTAAAGCTATTTTAGTGATACTGAGACATGTAATGCATTTACAATATAATAAGCATTATAACACTTCTAAACATTTGTTTACACACATGATGACTAGACTGCAGATTTTGGAAAGTTACCAAACCGGCGCATGACCTATGAGGTGTTGATTAAAGCATAATCTCACCTGAGGATGCTGAAACAGCCTGGAAGGTACCAGGGGACTCCTCTTGCAGCACTTCTAGTGCAGTGCAGTCTGCACGATAAAGAATCATACATAAGAAAAACGAGAACAAGTGTGCTTCCACTAGAAATCACAACAGTGGTGGAACTCTCAATGCCTGGTGCACTTTCCATTTCGTACGCAATTTAAAACTAGTAAGGATTTGTCTGCTTTCACATGGAGTGGAGTGCAGACTTTGGGAAATTATCTAGGGAGTCAGAAAGAGCACTATCTCACTTAAAGGTACCAAAGCAGCTTGGAAGGTGTCTGAAGTCTCTTGCGACACTTACAGCACCGAGCAATCTGCACGATAAAGAAACACACATCCAGAGAACAGAGAAAGCAAATGTTGCTTGAACCGGGAACATATAGGTCACTGGTAGTGGAATTCCTGCTTTCATTCTGGTCTGACCTGATCTTGTTGAGGTGACATCATGAGGTGCTCCGCCAGGAATCACTTGCAAAGGTGAATCTAGAGGCAAATTAACTGCAAGTTAATGGTCAATATCCACTCAAGGTATGGCAGCCCCGCTTTTAACAACATTAGCATTAGCACAATCGGCTATGACTTACAAGAAAATATGCTTGGGACAGCATCTGGTTTCAACCGTTTTTTTTTCATTAACCTTTTCTTGTAAGAACTGATCTGGTGTGAAGTGATCCTGCATGCAAAAGAAAAGTGGACAAGTGAAAGATACACAACATAGGTGAAAATTGCAAATGGTGATAATGAGTACTATTAATATATCTCTAAATGAACCGATGATATAAAAACACTTGAAATGCACCGCAACCATTCACCAACTCCATCACTTTTGGTGTACGGAATGTATACAACATAGTAGTATGCTAAATCGACCTCAGTTTTCCCTTCTCAAGTTTTATGTGGCTCCCTGTAAGCTACCATGTTAAAGGACCAAGACTTCCAAGGAAGCCATGCTATACACTGTGATAATGCATGATCGCTAACATGCACCCTCCATGACTAATATTTCAATAGCACTACACTGTTTCAAGTTTCACGCACGTGTATTCTACCTGAAACCACGTGGTGCACAGCAAAAAGAAAATAAAAAATATTGTCCACACTGCCGCTCGTAGCGTATTTGCTCTCCGTGGGGCGCGATATCACTAAGCGTGCATGACCGCTTTTCGTATCACGTACCCAAACAGTACCTAGGCCGTCGCAGTAGTTTGCGGCCCGAGGACAATACGCTTTATTAGTTCCTATCGGCTCGCCCGCCTATATAATTTGCTTTAGAGGCCGCACCGATGCATGGCCATGGCATGGCGTCGAGCGTATACAATTACTCTTATAAACAGTGCATATAATATACAGCCTAAGCAATTGAACAACAGCAACAGTTCCATCTGTCGATTACCTCATATCAACAGTCTTCCAAAAGTTGAACAAAGGATAAGCTTACCTCACATATCCTTGATCCTCTTGGCGTAGGATTGTCGCGGCGCATGCGTAACAGCCACTGCAGTCGCCGGCGGATAACCGTTCTTCCACACGGTATTGAATAAAACGGTTTTCCATTTTCAGAGCGATTACTGCAGTTTGGAGCTGAACACCCCGTCATGTTGAATAGACGCTGACTGCAACGAATCTGAAACGCACGTGCGAAGCAGCGAACGTAAACAGCGGTTGGATAGTGGATACGCTTCGAACTTGGCCCGCTGTCAATCCAGTTCGCTGCAGCGACACTCTACTGCAGCGGCGGCGGAGGAAATTATAAAAAGTGCCCCTTTGTTCACCTTCTCTGCAGTGCGCGGTTGCTGGTACCAAGTGAAGGCGTTCTACCAATGAAGGCGCGAGCGGCATTTTGAAATCAGACGCGCAACTCTGCTATCTTTGGTAGCATATACAGTAATTCTACGCTTAAGGAACGCCCAGCGCCTCCTGGACTTCTTCACGGACGACGTCCGCGAGCGTCGCCACCTGGGGTTGTTGCGATGATGGCAGCAATCGGCAGAGCTTCTCTCGCACGATCTCCTGGATGAGGTCCCGAAGGGTCTCTCCGCTTGTAGATGCGCTGGGGTAGTGGCTTGAGTAGTCCGGCTGAAGTGATCGCTCGTACTGCCGTATCCGGGCGTCTAGCGTCTTCTCGTTGATCAATGCCTCACTTTCAAATTCGTCCACAGTTTTTGGCGGGTTCCGGACAAGCCCTGCAGAAAGCGACTCTAACTCTTCGCATTTAAAATTTTACTCTCTCACCTTCGGTCATGTGAGGGTGGGCGCGGCGAAATAGGCGCTTCATCTCCTCTACGTAGACCAGGACAGGCTCCTTTGGGAGTTGAATTCTTGATTGCAGGAGGACCTGAGCCCTTTCTTTTCGGACAGAACTTGCAAAGGCCATCAAAAACTGTGCTTTCAATATTTCCCAATGCTTTAAAGAAGTCTCGTTATTTTCAAACGAAACTCGAGCATGTCCTTGAAGGACAAAGTAGACTTGCCTGAATTTCGAAGCGTCGTTCCAGCCGTTGAATTCTGCCACAGAGTCGAACAGGTCCACCCAGTCGCCCGCATCTTCGTCCGGTCGTCCATGGAAGCAGGGTGGTTCAAGGGGTTGGGTGTAAACAACTGGTGCTGTAGGCTGGGCCATTGTCAGCGTCGATGCCTTCCAAAATCGAATGGGGTCCGGTAGCAGACCGTGTTCAGGTTGGAGCTCTTGAAGCCGGCGACTGGCTCGGTGGCCTGTAGGCTGGTCTTCAAGGGCAACAGTAACAAGGCTGGGGTCTTCGCTTGAAGAATCAAAGGCAGCACCTCCACCAGATCTCATGTAGTGGTGACAAGATCGTAGACACCAAAAGAAGACACAGGCTTGATGGTACTGAAAAAACTCCTTATTGGGCTGCCTTGCGCCCGCAAAATAACTAAGCAACTCGGCGGCGGTGATAGCAACAAACATGCTCGTCGATCGTCGAAAAAAATGTCCGTCACACTCGTCAAGGCTCAATTTAAAGGCTGCTAGAGCAATCTAGATAACGTCACAAACTGCTGCCAGTACAACCTGGAACATTGTCGGAATATACGCAAGTGATTGGAATCTTCACGACAGATCTCGGCGCATCGTTCGCGACAAAGAAAATGATAACGCGTCGTATGACGACAACGAGCATGAACGAACACGGGATACAGAACTGATACGTATGCCAGAATCACAGTGATAAGGCCGCATGCCGGTGGCTGTTAAAAAAACAATAATTACAGTTTTGAAGGTTTCGCGGCAATATTACTGTTCTGAACGCACATCTCCACAGCCTGAACAAGATTGGCATAAAGTCAATTAAGCTAGAATAATGTTATGAATAATTGTGATATTTAATTTTGTGGCTGATTGGAAAGGGCAGACATGCATAAAATAACGGCTTAATTACGTGCATAAATGAACATAGTTAAGGGAGACTTTGTACCAGGGCTTCCCATCAATTATTGGCATCGAAACTTTATGGGAATATTGTGGACAAGCCCAAATGCGGCCTGCGCCTGAGAACCCGTATCGGTTCTGTCATTATCTGAGTGCCTGACTCACTAAGGCTTCCCATCAATTATCTGCTTCGGACCCCTAAGAGAATAATGTCGGCAAGCCTAAGTGCAGCTTGCACTAAGCAACCCTCATTGGTCCTATAACATTACCAGAGGGGCTGAAGGAAATAAAAATAAATGTGCATCCAGACCGGCTTCCCGAATCTATTCAAATTATGACCGCCGGGAGGAGTTGGCCTGGTGTGCACTTTAGCAATGCAGGAAAAATGTGGGCAGTCCCTCAAGGTTGCTTGCATCTGTCCCATGTGGGCCCATCGGGACTTTGTCGATAGCCCCCTTCAGGCCTACGTCGGCCTCCCTTGCAGCACCCGCATTGAGCCCAATGCGGCTCTCCTGCAGTGCCTGCATCGGACTCCCGCGGCCTATTCTTCATAGCCCACTGTCTGCTACCTGGGTAAATATGCATGGAGCAACAACCGGGCAGCGAGTTCCGCCAAAGTGGTTCGGCGAGTTGTGATTACGCCATAGTCCATGGATGACCCTAGCGCCGCAGTAGGCTGGCCAAGTTGGCCATACGCGTCCGCCTGAGGTCGATTGCTGACAATGGAAAATCCACCGGGCAGCGAGTGGCTCCGAACTAGTTGGCCCATGTGTGGGCAAGCCATAGCTCATGTATGACCCTAGCGTGGCAGTAGGCTGGCCAAGTCAGCCATACTGGTTGGCTCGAGGTTGATTGCCGGTGATCGGCCGTTTTAAGGCCATTGTCAATTCCCGACCTCAGGTAGAGGGGGGTGGCCAATGTCAGCCCGATGAGGTTTAGTCTGCCATATTGGCAATGACTGGGCGCGGGCCGACCATAGGCTTTCCACTTGGTTGCACCTCATCGTTTTTTCTTATCAGTAATCGTTGCAATGCTAGATATGATTGGTTTACAGGAAAGGTAAAGCGCAGTGTCTGTCACGTTTTCTCCGGCAAGTGTAAATTTGGACAGTGACCATCGCTCCTGTCCCGTGGCATACCTTGGCGTGCATTAAAGAGTGGAATTGCAGATGGCAGGAATGCTACAGAAGAACACATCTCGCGGAATCTCACAGAATATGACAAATCTCGCGCACAACTCTCGCGAATGAGATTTATTTCCATGAGTCTATAAAGGCTTTCACGTTTAAGGTAAATGCTGCCGTACCTGAAGAACGCATTCTCGGAACCCTACTTTTTAACTTGCACATAAATGATATCCCTAATCAATGCCTGCATGCAAAAGTGTGTTATGTATGAGAAGACGTTTCACAGTTACCTCATCAAGCGGATGTGAAGATGTGATATAGGAGGCTAATAGGACGCTACGTAAACTCCATCAATGGTTCCTTCATAATCAGTTGAAAATTATTGTGACTAAAACTAAGGCTAGTATTTTCAGGCTAAGAAATTTAAACATTATTATACCATGTTATCTTAAGCCAGGTTTGGTAACAATGGAGGTTGTAGACATTGTAAATTATACGGGGCACCCTTCAACGGCCGGCTAAGCCGGGACAACCAAGTTCTTGCTGCCACTAGTAAGCTTTCTCGTGTCACAGGTATCAACTCCTATAAGACTTCCATGAAAAGTTAAACTTTTCCTGTATAATTCACCCTTTATATCCGAAGTAAACTATGCGCACATAGTTTCTGGAACTACAGGTACTCAAAAATTAGTATTTACGTTTTAATAAAGGCTCTGTGTGCAATACTGAACATGGATTCTGATATAAACACATGCGATTTATTCCGTCGATTTATTGGCGTAAAATATCTGAAATGTATAATTTTAGTCTTGCTGAAAGATATAAGAAAGCTGTGAAACAAAATATCAATAGCTTGTGGTACACGGCACACCTTTCGCGCAATATATGGTACATATAGCACGGCAAATACGTTGCCATGATTTTTCGCACAAATTTTATCCGAAATGGGGAAGTAGCACTAGCATGCCGCGAAGGTATAAAGGATTTATGTGTACTTACTCGATTTAATCGCGCTTTCTTTGCTTCTTTATCGTTTCCTTTCAACCACCACATTCATCATCCTCATCATCCTGATACAATCCACTGCAGGAGAAAGGCCTCTCCCTTATTCCTCCAATTACCCCGGTTTTGTGCTAGCTTTATCCACTTGACCCCGGCGAATATCTTAACCTCATCGTCCCATTTAACTTTCCACCGCCCTTTGATACGATTTCCTTGCCTTGGAATCTAATTTTTACCTAAGTGACCATCGGTTATCCTCTCTTCGCACATTTCCTGCCCATGCATATTTATTTTTTTATTTCCACTAGAATGTCAGTAACTTGAGTTATTTCTCTGACCACTCTGCACGTTTACTACCTCTTCTGTTACCCCTACCATTTTTCCTTCCACAGCCCTCTGCGTAGTCCTCAACTTAAGCTGGACCCCCTTCGTTAGCCTTTTCGTTCAGCCCCAAAGGTGAGTAAAAGATACAACTATTGTATACTTTCCTCTTGAGTGATACCGGTAAGCTGCTAGTTATAATCGGCGAGGGCTTTCCAAACGGGCGCCTTACCAATCTTATTCTTCGTATTATTTCCTTTTGATGGTCCGGATCTGCCTGTCCTAAGTAGAGATATTCGCCTACTACTTCAAGTGCTTCGCCAGGAAATGTAAACTGCTGTTCCTTCCCGAGGCTCCTACATATTGATTTTCAAGTCTGCCTTTCTGCTTTTGCTGTCTAGGTCTACCATCATTCTTTGCAGTTCATCGCCTGAGTTACTTAGCAATGCAATGTCATCAGCAAATCGCAGATTACGGAGGTATTCTCCATCTTCCCTTATCCCTAGTTGCTCCCATTCCAAGTCTCTGAATACTTCTAAGCAAGCTGTGAATATTTCTGGGGAGATTGTGTCTCGTTGCCTAACACCTTTCTTTATAGGAATTTTGTTACTTTCTTTGTGCAGAACTATGGTTGCTGTTCAATCACTATATATATCTTCCTAAGCTTTCACGTACAGCTCGTCTACACCCTGATTTGGCAATGTCTGCATGACCGCCCGGGTTTCTATTGAGTCAATTGCTTTTTCGCAATTATTGATTTTTTTATTAAGGGCTGGTTATATTCGGAACCGTTTCTATTATTCTATTCATTTTTCGTTAGATAAAGAGTTTCACAATTTTGAATAACCAAAACCTGCTTTTTCTCTTATTTGATTTGGTGCTGTTTTTGTTATCATTTGTTCGTGCGCTTCATTTGCTTCTTGGGTTGTTTTTTTTTTCTCTATATAACTGCGTCAGCGGTCAGCCGTTGTTTGACAACCATTCTTTGGATTTCGCGATGTTACTCCTATATATATTTTGAATTTTGCCTGCTGCCCTGCAGTTTAGGCACCCAGGGGCATGTTATGCTACAGTTTCTTGCTTTTTTTTCTTCGGCTCTCACCATGTGTACGTGGGAAAATAATTTGACATTGAATTTGGAAATCGACAGTGACCCTGATGATGTCCTCACCAATTACCATGTTATTTTTTTTTTTATTCTGGACGGCTTGATATTCAACCATCGTCCTTCAAATGTTGCTAAAACTAGCATTTTGCCGTCGTAAAAAAATGTGGACAAAGTGCTTTTATTGTATCCAACTGCTAACAAATAGTTTACCATATACAGACGTACTTCAATGATATCATAATTAAGTAGGTTGCTAGAGAACATACACCGAAACATATAATAGAAATCGTTGAATTTATTAGCATAGCCTTTAACTTTAAACGCACTTTGAAAATGTATTTGTTTCAAATTAATACGAATATTTGAATATGAATATCTCAGGCGATTTTATAGCGGCTCCCTAGCCAATACTATATTTATAGACTTTCACAAGTCTTTTGACAAATATTGTTTTCGTATCTCATACTGAAACTTAACATCGTATTGAACAAGTCTCAGTTGGCAAGTTGGGTTACCTGTTTCTCTGGCATTAGTCACAGTTCTTATGTCATAATTCAATGAGCTATTATTCTGTTGACATGTCTTCAGGTGTGCCTCAATTGTCATTAATCAGTTCTTTATTATTGTAATATTGTGAGCTTTCCGTGGGCGTTCTTTAATTTGTACATGCCATGATCTTCCTCTTTCATTTGTACATACCATCATCATCGTCCCGCGGCGCCAGCTCCGGCACGCGCCTTGGTTTTGTCATCGGAGTAAAACGCTAGACAAGGCATCGCTGGCCTTGCCGTCACGACCTTGCCGCCTCAACGTAGCCTTCTTTCGCAAGTGGTGGAGGTCAAATTTGATCCCCTTGCTGCCTTGGGCCCTGCCTCTCGCTGGAGCTACGTTCCGGTCGCCGTTTGGCAACTGCCACCATAATCATGTCCACCGAGAGCAATCCCGACCCGACCGGACCCTCTACCTCTGCTGCACTGACGCCTCCGACTCTACCCACACGTCAACGCGACCCGCCGCTGTTCGCTGGTCGTCGCGGCGAAGGCGTCGATGACTGGCTCGACACATAAGAGCACTGCAGTGCTTATAACCGGTGGGACGACGCTTTAAATTCCTCAATGTTTCCTTCTATCTCACTGAGGTCGCCAGAAACTGGTTCATCAATCGCGAACCCCGCACTACTAACTGGACCACTTTCAAACAGCACTTCTGACAATACTTCGCTGACCCGGAAGTTTGGACTGAGATCGCGAGAAACAAGCTCGCTTCCCGCCTTCAAGGTCCCGATGAATCATATGCGTCTTACAAAGAGGCTGTTCTTGCACTTTGTCGGCGCATTAGTCCCACCATAACAGAACCTGAACGTGTGCACTGCGTCTTAAAAGGCATAAATTCTATGGCTTATCATACCTTAGTGGCACAGAATCCTTCACGTGTTGATTCAATTATAACGACCTGTCAACGCCTCGACCAGCTGC
The DNA here is from genome assembly GCA_023969395.1 of Amblyomma maculatum. Lineage (NCBI taxonomy): Eukaryota > Metazoa > Arthropoda > Arachnida > Ixodida > Ixodidae > Amblyomma > Amblyomma maculatum. The sequence continues at coordinate 220,360 of JAJIZL010125168.1, forward strand.
AGTCCTCACGATTACAGCCCGGCTTCGCACCTGGTCTGACCACTGCTGACCTTGATCTGCGGGCAATGATTCGAGCAATCATCCGCGAGGAGCTCGAAGCCATCAATCCTTTCTGTCGACATGGGTGTGATCATTCTTCCGCACCGTCTAATGACGCCGTTCTCCGCAACATAATTAAAGAAGAGTTAGCAACCATCAGCCACCCTATGACATCCGAACCGTCTGTAATCCGCCCAGCGCCGACCTACGCGCACGTCGCTGCACCCCCTCCTTCTTTGATTCCCCCGCCCCGACCGGCACCAACTTACCATCACGTCAATGCAATGGCGATGGCTCAACCTACACCACCCTATTACGCACCTTGGCGATCCTCCCGACCAGTCTGCTATTACTGTGGTATCAGAGGACATATATCCCGCTTCTGTAGTCGCCGCCTTCAGAACGAGGGCCGTGGTTACGACACCTTCGAAACTGACATGCCTTCAACCTCATATTATCAACGCCGGTCTATTCCAAACCCACCTCGACGATCCTCCCCACCTCCAGTATCTTCCTATGAGCCTCGTGGGAACCATGTATCCCGACGCCGGTCCACTTCCCCATACCGCCGCTCAGTTTCCCATCTCCGCCCCGCAACCGCTCTCCCTGTTCGCCATCCGGAAAGCTAAGTGCTGCAGTTTCCGGAGGTCAAACTGCACTCTGCGAACTTGCTAAAAGTCCTCCTGATCGCCCGTATAATGTGATTACTGTTATCTATGAAGGTTTACCGGTCGAAGCTTTGATTGATACAGGGGCTGCAATTTCTGTCATTCACGCTGATCTGTGCTACCGTTTGCGAAAAGTGACAACCCCGTATGATGGGCCTGAACTCCGTGGAGCCAACGACCTCCCTTTGCGCCCTTCAGTGAACTGCACCATACGAGTTGTTATCTACGGCATCCGCCATCATGTGCAGTTTACTGTGCTTTCACCTTGTGCGCATCTGATGATTTTTGGAAGGAATTTTTTGTCAACCGCTTCAGCGTTAATTTCTTGCGGTGACCGTGTTATCCATATGACAGACAGCGATTTTTCATCTGACTTTTCTGAACGACATCATCCCCTCGTTGCCGCCTCTGATACTGTTTTGCCTCCTTAGTGCGAAAAGCTGCTTACTGTTGTTTCTGACCACATCACTGTCGGGGACGTACTCATAGCACCATAATATTGCCGCGAAACCTCCAAAACATTAGTTGTTTTTTTAACAGCCGCCGGCATACAGGCTTATCACTCTTTTTTTCGCTTTTTTTCGCACAGCTTTTTTCGCCTGAGGGCCTTCAACATTGAGTTGAAAATAATTTAAATTGAATTGAATTGAATTGAATTGAATTCTGGACCGCGGATCAGTTCAGTAATCTTTGTTTCTTAATGCTCGATGTCGCGATTCACACCTTTATCAGTTTTGTTGTAGCGCAAGATGCACCGAGATTTGTCTCGAAGGTTCCGCCCACTCTGGTGTCTTTCCGCAATGTTCCAGCCCGCGCTGGTAGCTGTTTGCGACGTTATCTAGATTGTTCTGTGCAACCTTTCAATTGAGCGTTGCCGAGTGTGACGAGCATTCTTTGTTCGACGGTCGATGAGCACGTTTGTTTCTATAGCCGCTGCCGAGTTGCTTAGTTCTTTTGCGGGCGCAAGTCAGCCCAAATAAAGAGTTTCTTTAGTGCAATCATCGACTCCCTTCATTTGTGTCATCGACCTCGTCACCACTACGTGACATCTGGTGGAGGTGCTGCCTTTGATCCTTCAAGCGAAGACCCAAGCCGTGTTCCTGTCGCCCTAGAAGACCAGCCTACAGGTCACCGAGCCAGCCGCCGACTTCAAGGCCTACAACCCGAACATGGTCTGCTGCCTGACCCCATTCGATCTCGGAAGGCATCGACACTGACAATGGCCCAGCCTACAGCACCGGTTGTTTTCGTCGAGCCCCGTGAGCCCCCCTGCTTCCATGGACTACCGGATGAAGATGCGGGAGATTGGATGGACCTTTTGGACCGTGTGGCAGATTTCAACGGCTGGAACGACGCTGCGAAACTCAGGCAGGTCTACTTTGTTCGTCAAGCACATGCCCGAATTTGGTTTGAAAATCACGAGAATTCTTTCAAGGATTGGGAGATATTGAAAGCACAGCTCTTGATGGCCTTTACAAGTTCTGTCTGAAAAGAAAGAGCTCACGCCCTCCTCCAATCAAGAATTCAACTACCAAACGAGCCCGTCCTGGTCTACAAAGAGGAGATGAAATGCCTGTTTCGCCGCGCCGACCCTAACATGACCGAAGGTGAGAGAATGAAATCCCTAATGCGAGAAGTTAGATTCGCTTTTTGCGGGGCTTGTCCGGAACCCGCCGAAAACTGTGGAAGAATTTGAAAGTGAAGCATCGACCATCGAGAAGACGTTGGACACCTTGATGCACCACTACGAGCGACCACTAAACCAGACTACTCATGCCACTACCCCAGCGCATCTGCAAGCGGGGAGAACCTTCGGGACCTCATTCGGGAGATCGTGCGAGAGGAGCTCCGCCGAATGCTGCCATCATCGCAACAACCCCAGGTGGCGACGCTCGCGGACGTCTTCAGTGAAGATGTCCAGCAGGCGCTGGGCGTTCCTCAAGTGACGGCTGCAACTGTTCCAGCAGAAGAGGTAACAGCGATGAACTACGCTGGTGCATTACGTCGCCCTGCGCCCCGACGTGATGACTTTCCGAGCCCTCGCCGCTACCGTTCTGCTCCTGAAAACCGCCCCTTGGCCCCCGCCCGCCAAGCCTACCAACGACCCACAAGCCCCAGTGCTGCGAACTGCTAAATGATTCGTCAGCGCCACGTGTGCCCGCCTCCGCTCTGCTCGTCATCACCAAGCGTCACGGCAGCCTCTGCTTGCAGCTTTCCCTTCGTTCTTTTTTTTTCTTTGGCTTGGTATAAAAACCCAAGCCACACAATAAACCGAGTTCTTTCTGCCCCAGCCATCAATCTCGTTGGGCTCTAACGGGTTCGCCGCCGCCGACCCGTTGGCAGGCGAACGCCGGCCGCTGGCGTTTGTAACAGTGGCGACGAGGGTTCCCAGAACACAAAGGTCTGTCGATAGTATCCAGGCCTCGGACCTTCCTGCAGCCATGGGCCACCACCTGCCTGAGTTCGACGACATGAAAGATAAGTGGCAATCGTACCTCGTCCAAGTTGAAGCCTATTTTGAAGCAAACCAAGTAACTGACGATGCCAAGAAAAGAGCCTTGCTAGTCGCCGCGCTTGGGTCAAGAACCATTGATATTCTTTGCGGACAAGTCGCCCCACAGAAGCCAAACTCTTTGAGCTATCAGTCAGTAGCAGACGAGTTAAGCAAGTACTACGACCCTACGCCGAACGAGATTTCCGAAAGTTTCAAGTTCTTTCACCGGCAACAGCACGAAGGGGAGTCAGTACAAGATTTTATTGTCGAAATACGACGAATTGCTCAGAACTGCAACTTTGCAACAATGCTCGACAGGATGTTGAGAGACCGCATCGTATGTGGCGTCCGTTCGAAGAACTTGCAAAAACAATTGCTAGCAAAAAAAGATCTTACCTTAGCTGAAGCGACAGCACTTGCGATAGCAT